>BJKM01000811.1:26843-166766 GCA_015082035.1 Chaenogobius annularis
AACAAAGCTGTTGTTTGAGTTTAGGGAAATGAACAATGTCTCCACGATTAGCCCGGTAAAACCCGACCCCAGCCTAGAGTCTGAGTGAAAGGGGTCTGGACTCTGTGGTATTTTCAGAGACGCTGTAAAACGCCAAAACCCCTGCGCTGTGGTCCAGGTAAACCCCGATTCTGGACGAGTCTGGACCTGAGACCTGGGACTGGACTGAGTTAAACCGAAATGAAGGACTGATTTTGTCACAGTCTAAGGCCCAGGATTTATCATTAAATCCAAATCCACATTCATCAGAGTTTCCTTTTCTCTGAATATCTCTGTATGAAACTGCTACATCACCACACGTCCCGCTCCACCCCACCTCCCAGTAACAGCGGCCCCTCAGACTCTCTCTGCTCAGGACCTGCCACGAGAGACTGAATCTGTCTGGATGATCTGGATAACTCTGGTGTTTCCTCATAACTGTTGCTCTTCTGTTTCCATCAGACAGAGACAGTTTGGTCTGAGCTGTGTTTGGGTCCAGAGTGATTTCTGTATAATATTGTAAGAAGTCCTCTCTGGAGCTGGGCTCAGCTGGTGACAGCAAAACCTGGACTGGACTCAGAGTGAGCTGGAGTTTGTCCCTGAGCGCTGACACAGCTCTGGTCACTTCTTCAAAGTCGCTCCGGGGCCGGTCTGAATCCTGGCTGGCTCTGTGCTCTGTGTGTCTGTGGACAGTGAAGCGTAGAGCTGGAGGAACTGGTTATGATCCGGAGTGAGGGACAGTGTGTCCAGCTCAGAGATGCTCCTCTTCAGCTCAGTCAGGTCCTGCTGCAGTTGGTCCTGGAGGTCTTGGACTCGGCTCAGTTGGGTCTGCTCCTGGGAGAGGATCTGCTGCTCCCACTTCAGAGCGTCTGTTCTCCAGGAGAAGGGCCATCTCTCTGAAGCTGTCCCTGCTGCGCTGCACTGCTGTCTGGAGCAGCAGGTTCCTTGCCTGGCCGGCAGCTCTGCCTGCCTCTGGGCCCTCTCTGAGGCAGAGGACACCTATGTCGTGGCCCTTGTGGCTGGTCCACTGAGCCATGTCTCTGAGTGTGACTTCTTCCTGAGTCCAGAGCAGAATGAGAGGAACGTGACAGTCTCTAGGTTTAAAGCTGACTGTACAAATGACTCCTTCATTTGTCATTTTAATGAGCCTGAAAAACCGGCTGAACCAGAGTCAGTCCTACGCTCACAAGGATGAATGCACATGACAGTTTTGTCTAAATGTGGCAGGTGTGCGGGCACAGGTGTGTGCAGGCACAGGTTGTGCGCGGGAAGGGTGTAGGCACAGGTGCACGGGCACAGAGATCAGAATCAGAATCAGAAAGGGGTTTATTGCCATTGTCAATGAACAAAATTCACAAAACATAGGAACTTGTCTCGGCTTAAGGTGCAACATAAAACACTGAGCAATAATAAAACAACATATATTCAATCAAACAAAAAGGGCATGCATTAAGAAACAATTTAAAATTACTATAGTATAAAATAAAAATAAAAATAAAAATAGGCATTTCTATGTACACAAGTTTATTTAAAGTTGTAGTGCAGAAAGTGACAGTGCAGTGAGTGGTATGAATATTTGCAGTTAAAGTGACAGGTGTTTTGAAGTGTTCATGAGTCCAACGGCAGAGGGAAAGAAACTATTCTTGTGGCGGGAGGTTCTGGTCCGGATGGACCGTAGCCTCCTGCCTGAGGGGAGTGGTTCAAATAGACCATGTCCAGGGTGAGAAGGGTCAGCTGTGATCCGACCTGCTCGTCCCAGAGCCCTGGAGACGTACAGGTCCTGCAGAGATGGAAGTCTGCAGCCGATCACCTTCTCAGCAGAGGGCACAATGCGCTGTAGTCTCTGTTTGTCCCTGGCTGTGGCTCCAGCGTACCACACGGTGATGGAGGAGGTGAGGATGGACTCAATGATGGCCGTGTAGAACTGCACCATCATCTGCGCTGGCAGCTTGGCTTTCCTCAGCTGCCGCAGAAAGTACATCCTCTGCTGGGCCTTCTTGATGAGGGAGCTGATGGAGGGCTCCCACTTGAGGTCCTGGGTGATGGTGGTGCCCAGGAAGCGGAAGGAGTCCATGGTGGTGATGGGGGAGTCTGTCATGATGAGGGGGGGCTGGGGGGCTGTGACTTTCCTGAAGTCCACGATCATCTCCACTGTCTTCTGGGCGTTGAACTCCAGGTTGTTACCGCTGCTGCACCAGGACACCAGCCGGTCCACCTCCCTCCTGTAGACAGACTCATCCCCGTCCGAGATGAGCCCGATGAGGGTGGTGTCGTCCGCAAACTTAATCAGTTTTACGGAGTCGTGGCTGGAGGTGCAGCAGTTTGTGTACAGGGAGAAGAGCAGAGGGGAAAGTACACAGCCCTGTGGAGCTCCTGTGCTGATAGTCCGAGTGTCTGAGACATTCTTCCCCAGCCGCACGCACACTGTCCTCCGATCCGTCAGGAAGTCAGTGATCCACCTGCAGGTGGAGTCGGGCACGTTGAGCTGGGAGAGCTTGTCCTGGAGCAGAGCAGGGAGGATGGTGTTGAACGCAGAGCTGAAGTCCACAAACAGGATCCTAGGCGTAGGTTCCCAGGGGAGTCCAGATGCTGCAGGATGAAGTGGAGTGCCAGGTTGATGGTGTCGTCTACAGACCTGTTGGCTCTGTAGGCGAACTGCAGGGGGTCCAGCAGGGAGGAGGTGAAGGACTTGAGGTGGGGCAAGACCAGGCGTTCAAATGACTTCATGACTACAGACGTCAGCGCCACAGGCCTGTAGTCATTAAGTCCAGTGATCCGGGGCTTCTTGGGGACAGGGACAATGATGGCAGACTTGAAGCAGGCTGGGACATGGCATGACCCCAGGGAGGTGTTAAAAATGTCTGTGAAGACGGGGGTCAACTCTCCTGCGCAATGTCTTAATGTAGCGGCAGAGACGCCGTCTGGTCCAGCAGCTTTTCGGGGGTTGGATTTCTGAAATAGCCTGTGAACATCCTGTTCCTGAACTGAGAGGGTGGTGGGGGAGGTGGGGGTGACCTGGTTTGGGTTGGCGGAGGTGGCCACCGTGGGGGAGGGGGTGGTCACATCAAACCTGGAGTAGAAGGTGTTGAGTTGCTCAGCCAGTTTTCGATTGTCTGCAGCAGGGGGGGCTCGGGGCTTGTGGTTGGTGAGAAGCTGGAGCCCCCTCCACACGGCAGGGGTTGTTGTCAGAAAACTGCTGCTTCAGACGCGTATTGTACTGTGATCTCGCTCGAGAAACCTCTTCGCTAAATCCATACTTTGCTTCTTTGTAGCGCATCCCTGTCTCCAGCCCTGTGCGCTGCCTCCTTCTGCTGCCTTCTTAACTGCCTCAGTTTTTGGAGTGAACCAGGGTTTGTCATTGTTGAAAGTGACTTTGGTTTGTGTTGGTATGATGCTGTCCTCACAGAATCGAATGTATGAAGTCACAGTGTCCGTGTACTCATCCAAACTCTCTGTGGCAGCTCTGAAGACCTCCCAGTCTGTAATGTCCAAACACGCACGTAGCTCCTCCACTGCCTCATTGGTCCACTTCTTAGAGGTCCTCACTGCAGGTTTTGAGAGCTTCAGTCTCTGTCTGTACGTGGGGATCAGGTGGACCATGGCGTGATCTGAAAAGCCGAGAGCAGCGCGAGCCACGGCGAGGAAGGCGTTACTGACCGTTGTGTAACAGTGATCCAACGTGTTCTGCTCTCTGGTCGGAACTTTAATAAACTGTCTGTACTTTGGTAGTTCGTGGCTGAGATTCCCCTTGTTAAAATCCCCAGGATAATACACAAGGAGTCCGGGAAGGTCCGCTCCACACTCAGAATCTGGTCCGCGAGCGCGCGCTGTGCCACGTGCACGTTTGCGCTCGGTGGGATGTAAACAACAGCCAGAATGAATGAGGCGAACTCACGTGGCGAGTAGAATTTGCAGTTAATGAAGAGATATTCCAGATCAGGAGAGCAGTGTTTGGAGATCACAGTCACATCTGAAGACCAGGCGTTGTTGATGTAAAAACAGACTCCTCCGCCGCGTGTTTTACCCCCGGAGAGACCCTTATGACGATCCGCACGAAAAGAGGCAAAACCCCTCGAGCTGCACGGTGCCGTCCGGGATCGGCTCACTGAGCCATGTCTCCGTGAAGCACAAAACAGGAGATGAAGAAAAGTCTCTGTTTCGTCTCATCAGCAGCGCCAGTTCGTCCATTTTGTTGGAGAGTGAGCGAACGTTGGAGAGGAAAATCCCAGGTAAGGGCGTCCGAGTGCCCCGTCTCCTGAGCCGTACGAGGACCCCCGCACGTTTTCCTCGCCTGCGGCGTCTCACTCTTTTAGCCAAAAGAAGGGCTAATTCAGCAGCAGAAACTAAAAAAACTGGAACTAGGTCCGTAGGAGTTGTGGATCGGAAGGACAAGAGCTCTTCACGGGTGTGAGAGCACGCAGACACACAATTTACGAACAAAACAGACATAACATAGAGCACCTAAAGGCCTGGTTCAGACCTGGTTCAGACCTGGGTTTAGGCTCAGGTGCACGGGCACAAGTGTGTAGGCTCAGGGGTGTAGGCTCAGGTGTGTAGGCTCAGGTGCACGGGCACAGGGGTGTAGGCTCAGGGGTGTAGGCTCAGGTGTGTAGGCTCAGGTGCACGGGCACAGGGGTGTGGTCTGAAAGAATAAAGAACAAAAACCATATTAATATAAATGGTTAAAAACAGATTCCATAAGAACTAAATAATGTAAGTTCTGTACAAATAACGCCATCTACAGGCGGCTTTAAGCACAAGCACATGAACAACACACGAGATCTGTTAAGACATGTCTCTGGCGCCCTCTACAGGACATGGAATGCAGCTGCAGTGGAAGAGTAAAAGGTGAAGGACAGAACCACAGCTCACAAACAGAAAAACACCAAATAAATGAGATGATTTGAGTGACTTTTCCTCAGGTTTGGACCAGTTTTAGGAAATGTAACATTCTGAAAGACAAAATAAAGTAAATGTGACAAAAACTGCAAGATAAAAAAGTACTTTATATTCTGATGTTTAGATTGAATTGAATTAAAAATGTCTTGATTTAGCTTCTAAAACAGTCACATTTTTTACGTTTTGTTCTTATATTGTGACGTCTCTCAGAACCGTTCTCTGGACTAAACAGAACCAACACAGAGGTTATTAAATCAAAATGTCAAGAAAAGAATAAACTGTTCCTAATTTTCACCAATAATTCACTTTACTCATAAATATTCTCTCTCGAAGCTTCAGTCACAGATTTAAACCTTTATTTGGTTGAAAATGAGTTTAAACAGTCTCAGTTTTCAATGGAAATATTGGCTTGACGTGGAACACCAAAAGAACCTTGAGCCGCTGCTTTGTTTGACTCAAATGTCCAAATTACAACTCAATAGTCTTGTTTTATTTGCAAATGCTCAGATTCTGTTTCCGTCCGCTCCTGAACTTGTCGCTGCTTGATTCAGTTTGATCCTGGACATAATCCCAGAGCTTTGATCCAAAACAGGCGTGTCTCCAACCGTCTGCGCTCGCTCCAGTTTCAAACCAAAACAGACTTTTATCAGAGCAGAAGTTTAGAAACGGAATATTTGAGTGTGTGTTGAAGTTAGAGGTCATGAAAACTGAAACATGAAGACAAAACAAGAGGGTGAAAAAAGAAGTGCAAATTTATGTTTGTAAAGCCCAAAGTTACAACAGCCGTTTCCTCAAAGGTGAAACAGTCTCTGGACCAAAGCAGAGAGCGTTCCTCCAGCTGAGGAACATCTGGAGCCACAGGTCCTCGATGTGAGAAGAGGAAGGAAAAGAAATGAACACAAGTGAAATTAAACATTAAATATAGTTGACAGTAAAAGTAGTCTTCATCAGGGGATAGTGCTCAAGCTGCCAGACTTGCTCCTCGGGCAGCGGAGCTGAAACTGTAGGTTTTTATTTCTGTTCCTGACTGGCCTGAGCTTAAGCCACTTCAAAGGGGAACGTTTTAAGCCTGGTCTTAAATGAAGAGACTGTGTCGGGCTCTTAAACATGGACAGGAGCTGATTCCACAACACAGGAGCTTGGTAGCTAAACGCTCTACCTCCTACTGTGCTTTTAGAGACTCTTGGGACCACCAGAAGTCCAGCATTTTGAGAGCGAAGTGCTCTGATTGGATGATAAAGGTACTATAGCCTCTTTGAGGTAGGATGGGGCCAGGTCATTTATGGCTATGTAAGTCAGGAGGAGGAGTTTAAATGTGATTCTAAACTCGACAGGAGCCAGTGAAGAGACTCGAGCACCGGCGTAATGTGCTCTCTTCTTTTAGTTCCTGTTAGTAATCATGATGCTGCATTTTGAATCAGTTGAAAGCTTTTTATGGAGCTTTTAGGGCACGCTGCAGCAGGAGTTACAGTAGTCTAATCTAGATTTATATATATATATATATATATATATCTATATCTATATCTATATCTATATCTATATCTATATCTATATATATATATATATATATATATATATATATAATGTAGTTTTATTATTAGAATATTAGTAGTATTTGAGTGGTTTGAAATATCAAACATGTTTTTATTGGTCTTATACTGACGTCCTTTAAAGTTTGGGGGCTGAATACAAATGAAAGGGTTCTGGCCTTTTGCAGATCGTTCTCTTCTGACCTTCTGACCTCTGTCTGTTCAGGACTCAGATCTGATCCAGGGTCAGGCTCCAGGAGGAAACACGTCGCCCCTGTGGACATCAGGTACACTGCATCCTCCAGGAATGTTCCAGAGTGTAGCTTTAGTAATGTCAGAGAGCCAGATCATCGAGCTTCACAGAGCTCCAAACACGGGACAAGGTCTTAATCCGTGGTTCAGATCTGGTTCAGACCTGGTTCAGACCTGGTTCAGTCCTGGTTCAGACCTGGTTATGACCTGGTTTAGACCTGGTTAAGACCTGTTCAGTCCTGGTTTAGACCTGGTTCAGACCTGGTTCAGTCCTGGTTCAGTCCTGGTTCAGACCTGGTTCAGACCTGGTTCAGACCTGGTTCAGTCCTGGTTCGGACCTGGTTCAGACCTGGTTCAGTCCTGGTTCAGTCCTGGTTCAGACCTGGTTCAGACCTGGTTCAGACCGGGTTCAGACCTGGTTCAGACCGGGTTCAGACCTGGGTCGGTCTCACACTCTCATGGAATCACATCCTCCACAAAAGTTTGGAAAAATCTTGTAAAATGTCCGAACAGGAAACAGAGCCGAGTGAAGAGAAGCGAGAGACGGGAAGCAGGAGCGAGGCTGAGTCCACACAGTCCTCATCGGGGTCAGGCCGGGGTCACGCAGAGGTCACGCAGGGGTCAAAGGTCAAGGGTTTACGTTTCTTGAGCGGGCGCGAGAGTTTGTTCACATCGAGGCTCGAAGAAGGAAAAAGCAATATGAGAGTGTTGTGATGGTCGCTATGGCAACAAGACAGTCCTGGTTTAGTCCTGGTTTAGTCCGGTTTAGTATTGATTTAGACCTGGTTTAGTCCTGGTTTAGTCCTGATTGATTAGACCTGGTTTAGTCCTGGTTTAGTCCTGGATTAGTCCTGGTTTAGACCTGGTTTAGACCTGGTTTAGTCCTGGTTTAGTCCTGGTTCAGTCCCGGTTCAGTCCCGGTTCAGTCCGGTTCAGTCCGGTTCAGTCCCGGTTCAGTCCGGTTCAGTCCCGGTTCAGTCCCTGGTTCAGTCCTGGTTTGGTTGAAACACCAAAGCAGAAACAGAAACAGAATTCAAATGCGTTGAATTCTTCAGATTTTGAACACAACGTGACGATTTCACAACTTTATTTCCTCTTTTTTCCTGGTCAGAGTTAAATGTCGTCTAAAGTGGGAATAAAGAGTTTCTGTGAAGCTGAGACGCTTTTAGAAACGCAGAGGAAACACAAGAGCATTCACATGTCAAGAACAACCACCATCTGGAGAAACCAGGAGACACCAGGAGGAGGAACCAGGAGACACCGGGGGAGGAACCAGGAGGAGAAACCAGGAGACACCAGGAGGAGGAACCAGGAGACACCAGGAGGAGGAACCAGGAGGAGAAACCAGGAGACACCAGGAGGAGGAACCAGGAGACCCAAGGACCAGGAGGACCAGGAGACACCAGGAGGAGGAACCAGGAGGGAGAAACCAGGAGACACCAGGAGGAGGAACAGGAGACACCAGGAGCAGGAACCAGGAGACACCAGAGACACCAGGAGGAGAAACCAGGAGACACCAGGAGGAGGAACCAGGAGGAGACACCAGGAGGAGGAACCAGGAGACACCAGGAGGAGGAACCAGGGACACCAGGAGGAGGAACCAGGAGAGAAACCAGGAGACACCAGGAGGAGGAACCAGGAGACACCAGGAGGAGGAAGCAGGAGACACAAGGAAGAACAGGAGACACCAGGAGGAGACACCAGGAGGAGCACAGGAGGAGAAACCAGGAGAACCCAGGAGGAGGAACCAGGAGACACCAGGAGGAGGAACCAGGAGGAGAAACCAGGAGACACCAGGAGGAGGAACCAGGAACCAGGAGACACCAGGAGGAGACACCAGAGGAGCAGGAGACACCAGGAAGAACCAGGAGACACCAGGAGGAGAGAAACCAGGAGACACCAGGAGGAGGAACAGGAGACACCAGGAGGAGGAACCAGGAGGAGGAACCAGGAGGAGAAACAGGAGACACCAAGAGGAGGAACAGGAGACACCGGGAGGAGGAACAGGAGACACCAGGAAGACAGAGACACCAGGAGGAGAAACCAGGAGACACCCAGAGGAACCAGGAGACAGCAGGAGGAACTAGGAGACAGCAGGAGTAACCAGGAGACACCAGGAGGAACCAGGAGACAGCAGGACGAGAAACCAGGAGAAACCAGGAGACACCAGGAGGAACCAGGAGACACAGGAGAGACAGAACGAGAAACCAGGAGACACCAGGAGACAGCAGGACGAGAAACGAGGAGACAACAGGAAGAACCAGGAGAGATCAGGAGGAGAAACCAGGAGACACCAGGAGATACTTGGAGGAACCAGGAGACACAAGGAGGCACCAGGAGACACTAGGACGAGAAACCAGAGAGGAACCAGGAGACACCAGGAGGCACCAGGAGACACCAGAGGAAGAGAAACCAGGAGAAACCAGGAGGAACCAGGAGGAACCAGGAGACACCAGAGAGGCACCAGGAGACACCAGGACGAGAAACCAGGAGAACCAGGAGGATCCAGGAGACACCAGGAGGCACCAGGAGACACCAGGACGAGAAACCAGGAGAAACCAGGAGAAACCAGGAGGAACACACCAGGAGGAACCAGGAAAAACCAGGAGGAACCACGAGACACCAGGAGGAGAAACCAGGAGACACCAGTCTTTTACTTTACAATCTTTTACCCTCTCCCCTCCCTCTCTCTCCCTCCCCTCTCTCTCTCCCTCCCCTCTCTCTCCCCCTCCCCTCTCTCTCTCCTCCCCTCTCTCTCCCCTCCCCTCTCTCTCCCCCCTCTCTCTCTCCCTCACCTCTCTCTCCCTCTCCCCCTCTCTCTCCTCCCCTCTCTATCCTCCCTCTCCTCCCACCTCTCGTCCTTTCTCTCCCCTCTCTCTCTCTATTCCTCCTCTCCCCTCTCTCTCCTTCCGTTTTTTTCCTTCCCCCCTTCTCTCTCCCCCTCTCTCTCCCCGTCTCTCTCCCCTCTCTCTCCCTCTCCCCCCTCCCTTCTCCCCTCTCTCTCTCCTCCCTCTCTCCCCTCTCTCCCCCTCTCTCCCCCTCGCCCCTCTCTCTCCCCCTCCCTCTCTCTCCCCCTCTCTCTCCCCCTCTCTCTCTCCCCCCCTCTCTCCCCCTCCTCTCTCTCTCCCCCTGTGTTTTCACTCCTCGCTGTGATTTGGGCTCGGCCTTTATTTCCATGGCAACAGGCCCCTCCCTGCACGTCGTGTTTGGAAAAGTTCAGCGCGCGTGCACGTGTCTGTTTGAGAGAGAGAGAGAGAGAGAGAGAGGGGCGTGTACGCGCACCAGGAGCGTTCAAACTTTAGTGCGTCCGTCGCCCTGCCCTCGCGCTCAGACCTGTTCCGCTGCCGCCCCGCGCGCACTGACGCTCACACTCACCCGCGAACATGGAAGAAGACGCGACCAAGACCGAGCAGAGCGGCGAGAGCACCCACGGCACCCCGGGGAGCACCCACAACCTGAGCGTGACCGCGGAGAGCAGCGAGATCCTGGTCCCAAGCTTCAGCCCCGGCTCCGCTCCGGCCTCTCCGACTCCCACGGGAACGTTAACGCGCCTGGGCATGAGTCTGCGCGGCCACACGGGAGCCGCGGCGCCCGCCAGCCCCACGGAGACGGTAGCGCGCGGCCAGGTGAGCGCCATCACGGTGGTGGCGCTCTTGGACAAGTTGGTGAACATGCTGGAGTCCGTGCAGGAGAACCAGAAGCGCATGGAGACGCGGCAGGAGGAGCTGGAGGGAGCGGTGCGCGCGGTGCAGGGCGACGTGACGCGGCTCTCCAAGGCGCACCTGGGCACGGCCAACAACGTGAGCAAACTGCTGGAGCGCTCGCGGAAGGTGAGCGGCGGCGTGAAGGAGGTGAAGGAGCGGCTGGACAAGCAGGCGGTGCAGGTCAAGCGTCTGGAGAACAACCACGCGCATCTGCTCAAGAGGAACCACTTCAAGGTGCTCATCTTCCAGGTAAGACACGGGGACAGGCGCGGGGAGAAGACCGGGAGCGTGACGGCCCTGCGGGTTCAGACACGTGTAGGAGCTTTGAGGTAGAACAGGAGCCAAGAGAGAACTTTGAGATGCAGATGGAAGAAGAGAGAAATCCACTGTGTTCAGGCTTTAGGGCTGTTGTTGGTGTTGTTTAGATCTTTGGTGGAGTCAGAAGTGTGAAAATTCTGGATTGAGCAGAAGATGTTGGGTTTTACTGCTGCTGATGGTTCACTAAAGGTTCGTTAAAGGTTCATATGCACTTGTTTCTGGTGGAGGTGTTCCAGCTTATTGTTTTCATGTATTTATGGATTAAGACAATGTAATAAACATAACAGCAGATGCAAATGAGCTCGGAAGTGCATTTGCATATTTGGGGGTGGGGTCAGAGTGCGTGGCGTACTCTGAAGAACATGGTCAGTACTCGGAGACCGCTGTAACGCCGGTCACAGAAACATTTTGCCATTGGATCATGTCGGAAAAGATGTTGTGTGTTTTTACTTTATTAGACATTTAACCCGCGGGCTCGGGGTCGAACCCGCGGCTCGGGGTCGAACCCGCGGCTGACCAGATGACCAGTCCAGTGTCATGACCTTCAGGAATGTGAATGGGCGGGAAAGTTTCACCTTGTTTTTAGTTTGATTAAAAAAGTCAAATCTGCCTCACTGTATAATACTGTATCCTCTGCATCAGAGGGACCTTTGCAGGAGGAGGAGGGGTCAAACATGTTTAAAAAAGGATAAATGAAAAAGAAGAGGTCCTAAAACGAACCCCTGTGGAACGCCCTTAATGTCAATCAGTTCTGAAGAGGATAAGATGATATTTCTGCACTTTTGTGATACACGTTCACAGACGCACGTTCACAGACGCACGTTTGCACGTTCACAGACGCACGTTCACAGACGCACGTTCACAGACGCACGTTTGCACGTTCACAGACGCACGTTCACAGACGCACGTTCACAGACACACGTTCCACAGAGACTTGCACGTTCACAGATGCACGTTCACAGACGGCATGTTCACAGACACGTTCACAGACGCACGTTCACAGACACACTGTTCACAGACGCACTGTTCACAGACGCACGTTCACACGGCACACACGTTCACACAACACTGTTCACAGACGCATGTTCACAGACCATGTTCACAGTTCACAGACGCACGTTCACAGCACATGTTCACAGACACTGTCACAGATCACGTTCAGAGACACATGTTCACAGACGCATGTTCACAGACGCACGTTCACAGACGCACGTTCACAGACACACAGACACATGTTCACAGATGCACGTTCACAGACACATGTTCACAGAACGCACGTTCACAAGACGCACGTTCACAGACGCACGTTCCAGACACATCGTTCACAGATGCACGTTCAAGACACATGTTCACAAGACGCACGTTCACGGACACACTTCACAGACCACAGTTCACAGATGCACTTTCACAGACAACATGTTCACAGCACGCACGTTCACAGACACATGTTCACAGATGCACGTTCACAGACAACATGTTCACAGACGCACATGTTCACAGACACATTGTTCACAGACTCACAGCACGTTCACAGACACCATGTTCACAGTCCAGAACATTCAGCACGTTCACAGATCACAGACACATGTTCACAGACACATGTTCACAGACACACGTTCACAGACACACGTTCACAGACACACGTTCACAGACACATGTTCACAGACACATGTTCACAGACACACGTTCACAGACACACGTTCACAGACACATGTTCACAGACACACACAGACACATGTTCACAGACACACGTTCACAGACGCATGTTCACAGACACTCCAAAGTCCAGAGCACAGATATTCCTCATTGTCACTCTCGCCGGCCTAAACAGTCTTTGTGTGCGGTTTGTAGAGGAGCATTTATTATTTCCATTCGTTTGTGTTTCTCCTGCGCTGAGGCTTTTGCATATGGAGCTGTGGAGGCTTGTGCAGGCGAGGGCGTGGCATGTTGCACTGTGGAGGCGGGGCTTGTGCAGGCGAGGGCGTGGCACAGACAGCAGCGATGATTGCGACGGTGTTCCTGGTCCAAACCGGTCCGACGGGCCTGCGAAAGCTCCTGACTGCGGCTTTAGTTACTGTTGTGAGTCTGAATGCAGGATACGATTACACCCAATGGGACGCCGCGGGGGGCGGGGCTAAACTCTGCCTCACAAACGGACAAAAGAAACAGCAAGGTTCATCTGCCAGACACGACCAGGTCTAAACCAGGTCTAAACCAGGTCTAAACCAGGTCTAAACCAGGTCTAAACCAGGACTAAACCAGTCCTAAAACAGGACTAAACCAAGTCTAAACTATGTCTAAACCAGGACTAAACCAGGACTAAACCAGGACTAAGCTAGGACTTATTTAGGTCTAAAAGAAGGTTTCCAATTACATTGACTTCATTCGTTGCTGTAGTATTTGTGGTAGTATTTCAGGTAGTATTTGTAGTAGTATTTCAGGTAGTATTTGCGGTAATATTTGCAGTATTTGGGCGTGTGTGGGAACAGCTCTTCAGACTCAGACAGGATTTCGTGACTTTTCCCGAGGCAAAAAGTAAAGAAGAGGTTAAAAGAGAGAGAGAGAGAGTAAAATGAGAGAGAGAGAAAGTGGGGGAAGAGAGTGAGAGAGAAGGAGAGAGTTGGGCGTGTGCAGGAAGTGAGAGAAACGGGGGGAGGAGAGCAAGAGATAGAGAGAATAAAGGGAGGAGGAGGGAGAGAGAGAAGGGTAGGAAGGAGAGGAAGAGAATAGATTCATGAGTCAGGAGAAGTTTGGAGAAGAACGGGAGAGAGGGAGCGGGAGGGAGAGAGGAGAGAGGGAGGAGGAGAGAGAAGGAGGGAGGAGGAGAGAGAGGGAGAAGAAGGAGGGAAGAGAGAGAGAGGAGGAGAGAGGGAGAAGAAGGAGGGAGGAGAGAGGGAGGAGGAGAGAGAGAAGAAGGAGGGAGGAGAGAGGGAGGAGCCTTTTACAAATAAAAGAATGTCAGCGTAGAAGAGAGAGAGGTGAGTTCAGGTTTCTTTACTCAGTGACGCTCCTTAAACTCGCTGAGGTCACAGTGAGTTTGAGGATGTGGGCGGGGACAGGGGGCAGGTGGAAGCGGGCTGACTGCCGCGGTGAAGAAACGACGTACAGAAGTAAAAGTACTGTGACGTCTGTATGTGTGTGTACTCGTTTGGGACCGAGTTCGTCCGGGTTTTGGGTCTGAAATGTTACTTCCTGTTTGTGAATGATGACATCACACTAGTTTTACTGTTCCCTAGCAACCAGACCTCCTCTAATGTCACAGATCGACAGTATTTAGTTTGATGTGTTCTACTTTTACTACAGTACATTCAGAGCTGTACTTTCTACTTTTACTACAGTACATTCAGAGCTGTACTTTCTACTTTAATACAAGTACATTCAGAGCTGTACTTTCTACTTTTACTAGAGTACATTCAGAGCTGTAACTTTCTACTTTTACTACAGTACATTCAAGAGCTAGTACTTTCTACTTTTAACACAAGTACATTACAGAGCAGTAACTTTCTACTTTACTAGAGTACATTCAGAGCTGTACTTTCTACTTTCACTACAGTACATTCAGAGCTGTACTTTCTAATTTTACTACAGTACATTAAGAGCTGTACTTTCTACTTTAATACAAGTACATTCAGAGCAGTACTTTCTACTTTTACTGAGTTCTCAAAGTCTGTGTGAAATACTTTTACTTAAGTAACTTTAAGCTGTGCTACTTTACTTTTACTAGAGTATGTTTTTGCGTGCAGTATCAGTACTTTTACAAAGGATTTCTTTCCACTGCTGGAAACTGTCTTCGAAGTCTCTTATGAGTCGGAGTTTGACCCGACACGTACTATCCTCGTCC
Source organism: Chaenogobius annularis (assembly GCA_015082035.1). Lineage (NCBI taxonomy): Eukaryota > Metazoa > Chordata > Actinopteri > Gobiiformes > Gobiidae > Chaenogobius > Chaenogobius annularis. Next base: position 41,405 of record BJKM01000811.1, read on the forward strand.
TGTTCCTGTCCTGGTCCCTGTCCCTGTCCTGTCCTGTCTTGGTCCCGTCCTGTTCCGTCCGGTTCCTGTCCCTGTCCTGGTCCCGGTCCTGTTCCTGTCCTGGTCAACCCTGGAGCCCGTGGGGAGGGAAGATGGGGGTCTGGTCCTGTCCCTGTCTGGTCCCTGTCCCTGTTCCTGTCCCGTCTGTCCCTGTCCTGTTCCCTGTCCTGTTCCCTGCCGTCCCTGTCCTGGTCCCTGTACCTGTTCCCTGTCCTGGTCCTGGTCCCTCCTGGTCCCTGCCTGCCGTCCTGGTCCCTGTCCTTGGTCCCGGCTGGTTCCCGGTCCTGTTCCCTGGTCCTGTTCCCTGTCCTGTCCCGGTTCCTGGTCCCTGTCCTGTCCTGATCCTGTCCTGGTCCTGTTCTGTCCTGGTCCCGTCCTGTCCTGTCGTCCCTGTCTGTTCTGTCCTGGTCCTGGTCCCAGTCCTGGTCCCTGTCCTGATCCTGGTCCTGGTCCTGTTCTTTCCCTGTCCTGGTCCCTTCCATGTCCCGTCCCTGTCCCTGTCTGTTCCTGCCTGCGTCCCTGTCCCAGTTTGTCCCTGTCCTGATCCTGTCCTGGTCCTGTTCCCTGTCCTGGGTCCCTGTGCCTGTTCCCTGTCCTGTCCCTGTCCTTTCCCTGTCCTGTCCTGTCCTGTTCCTTTCCTGGTCACCTGTCCTGGGTCCCATGTCCTGGTCCGGTCCTGGTCCTGTCCTGGTCCCTTCCTGTTCCCTGTCCTGATTCCCTGTCCTGGTCCCTGTCCTGTTCCCTGTCCTTGCGTCCCTGTCCTGGTCCCTGTCCTGTTCCCTGTCCTGGTCCCGGTCCCAGTCCTGGTCCCTGTCCTGAATCCTGGTCCCATCCTGGTCCTGGTCCCAGGTCCCTGGTCCTGCGTCCTGTCCCTGGTCCTGGTCCCTGGTCCTGGTCCTGGTCTCGTGGCCTCGGATCTTCTGCCTTTGTCTGGTGTTTTCGCTTGCGTTTGAGTCGAAGCCAAATTCTGCAGAACAAAACATTTAGTGAGAGAACTGAACCGCGAAACATACCAGACCTGGTTTAGACCCCTGGTTTAGACTTGGTTTATCCTGGTTTAGACCTGGTTTAGACCTGGTTTAGAACCTGGTTTAGACCCTGGTTTAGACCTGGTTTTGACTGGACTGACTGCTCGTCTCATCAACAAACTGATTAGTTTCAGATGATTAAATCTTTGTCAACAAAGTTTGGAAAAATAAAACAGGTCCAGACAAATCTGAACCAGGATTCTGCCCGACATCAGGGACTAAACCAGGTCGAAACCAGATCTAAACCAGGTCCAAACCAGGTCGAAACCAGGTCCAAACCAGGTCCAAACCATGTCCAAACCAGGTCCAAACCAGGTATAAATCAGGGACTAAACCAGGTCTAAACCAGGTTTGAATCCTTCCTTTGACTACTTGTTTGTAGATAAAACACGTTGTAAATATAAATATGAAGTAAAATTCTGAAAACCTAAAAATGGGAACAAATTTGTAGAAAAAATAAAATAAAATCTTAAATAAAACGTGGTGTTTTAGTCAAGTGAGTCCAAACCTGCTCTCTGATGTGCGCTGTGCTAACGAGGCACACTAACGAGGCGCTAACGCAGCCGCTAACGAGGCGCTAACAAGCCGCTCATTAGAGGCCTGTTAGCGCTGTTTGTCCTCCTCCTCTTCACACTTTGACTGTTTGTGTTCACAAAGACGTCACATTTCTAGAAGCTCTGCAGTTTAATCTGTCTCTGGTTCAGTCAGAATCCTCAGGTGAACTCTCAGGGTCAGAGGTGAAACTCTCAGGTCAGAGGTGAACTCTCAGGGTCAGAGTGAACTCTCAGGGTCAGAGGTGAACTCTCAGGGTCCAGGGTTGAGTGAAGCTCAGGGCCAGGGTCAGGAGTTAACTTCAGGTCAGAGGTAACTCTCAGTCAGATGCTGAACTCTCAGGGTCAGGTCAGGGTTGGAGGTAACTCTCAGGGCCAGGGTCAGAGGTGAACTCTCAGGGTCAGAGCGTGAACTCTCGAGGTCAGAGGAAACGCTCAGTCAGAGTAAACGCTCAGGTCAGTCAGAGGTAAACGCTCAGGGTCAGGGAACACAAGTCAACTCTCAGGGTCAGAAGTGAACCCTCAGGGTCAGAGGTAAACGCTCAGAGTCAGTGTCACAATTCAGGGTCAGGGTCACAAGTGAACTCTCAGGATCAGAGGTGAGCTCTCAGGGCCAGAGGTCAGAATGTGAAACTCTCCAGATCACAAGTGAACTCTCAGGGTCAGAGGATGAACTCTCATTGTCAGAGGTCAGGTTTAGGGTTTCATGTCTTTGTAATCACTTGTTCTTCTCTGTTGTTTTATGTTTTACAGTGCTCGTTTAAAATATATAATGACAAATAAAAGAAAAAGCATGATCAAATCTCTTCCAGTGGTTTAGACCTGGATTTAGACCTAGGTTTAGACCTGGTTATAGACCTGGTTCAGTTCCTGGTTTCGTCCTGGTTCCAGTACCTGGTTCAGTCCTGCGTTCAGACTTTTGGATTCAGTCCTGGTTTCAGTCCTGGCTTCAGTCCTGGTTCAGTCCTGTTCAGACCTTTGCGTTTAGACTCTGTTCAGTCCGTTCAGTCCTGAGTCAGTCCTGGTTCAGTCCTGGTTCAGTCCTGGTTTCAAGACCTTCAGTCCTGGTTTCAGACTTGGTTCAGTCCTGCGTCAGTCCGTTCAGACCTGTTCAGTCCTGGTCAAGTCCTGGTCCATACCTGATTCAGTCCTGTTCAGACTTGCGTTCAGTCCTGTTCAGTCCTGGTTCAGTCCTGTTCAGTCCTGTTCAGTCCTGGTTCAACCTGGTTCAGTCCTGTTCATCCTGTTCAGTCCTGGTTCAGACCTGGTCAGTCTGGTTCAGTCCTGGTTCAAGGACTTGTTCAGCCTGGTTCAGTCAGTCCTGGTTCAGTCCTGTTCAGTTCCTGGTTCAGTCCTGGTTCATGGTTCAGTCTGGTTCAGTCCTGGTTCAGTCCTGGTTCAGTCCCTGGTTCAGACCTGGTTCAGTCCTGGTTCAGACTTGGTTTCAGGACTTTTCATTAAAAATGTGTTTATTTCAGGAAGTTCATTCCATCACAGATAATTAGAACGTCCGGTCCAAAGCTGGACTAAAGAACTGGACAATTCTGTGGCGTGAAAACCAGACACATGTTTGTCTGAACATTCGGGCCGTGATCTGATTTCTGCAGTAGTCAGATTATGTAAACGTGAGTAATCTGATTTCTCTGATTGTTCAGTTTGAAATCCTCTGGTCGAGTCTCAGATCGTTCTGTTTTCATAATGTCACTTCAGCACCTGAAGGGGCGGGGCCTGTGAGTAATCTATATCTGATCGATCTAAATCTGAGCCAAAAACATGTGATAATCAGAAGATCAAACTCACTTAAGAGAACTCTAACTTATTTAAATTTAAGTGAACTCTAACTTATTTAAATTTAAGTTAACTCTAACTTATTTAAATTTAAGTTAACTCTAACTTATTTAAATTTAAGTGAACTTTAACTTACTTAAACTTTAAGTGAACTCTAATTTATTTAAACTTAAATTAACTCTAACTTATTTAAACCTAAATTACATCTAACTTATTTTAACTTAAGTGAACTCTAACTTATTTAAACCTACATGAACTCTAACTTATTTAAACTTAAGTGAACTCTAACTTATTTAAACTTAAGTGAACTCTAACTTATTTAAACTTAAGTGAACTCTAACTTATTTAAAACTTAAGTGAACTCTAAAATCATTTAAACCTAAATTAACTCTAACTTATTTAAACTTAAGTGAACTCTAACTTATTTAAACTTAAGTGAACTCTAATTTATTTAAACCTAAATTAACTCTAACTTATTTAAACTTAAGTGAACTCTAACTTATTAAACTTAACTTATTTTAAAACTTAAGTGAACTCTAAATCATTTAAACCTAAATTAACTCTAACTTATTTAAACTTAAGTGAACTCTAACTTATTTAAACTTAAGTGAACTCTAATTTATTTAAACCTAAATTAACTCTAACTTATTTAAACTTAAGTGAACTCTGACTCTGCTGTGATTGGTCTGAACCTCCAGTGGTTTGGAGACCGGACCAATCACATTGTGGTCTGGGCGGAGCTAAAAGTGATGCGCCCAATCAGACTAAAACATTACAAACTTTGCGTAATTCACTGGTATTTTTGTTTTGTACTTCCTCCCCCCCCCTCCTCTCCTCTCTCCCCCCTCTAACTCTCCTTTTCTCCACTCCTCTCTCCCCGCTCCCCTCTCCTCCCCCTCTCCTCCCCCCTCTCCTCTCTTCCCCTCTCCACTCCCTCCTCTACCCTCCTCCTCTCTCCTCCCTCCCTCTCCTCCTCCTCACCCCCTCCCCTCTCTCCTCCATCCTCCTCTCTTCCTCCATCTCTCCTCTCCTCCTCTCCTCCTCCTACCTCCTCCTCACCTCTCTCCCCTCCCCTCTCCTCTTGTCTCCTCCCCCCTCCTCCCCTCCTGCAGGTCGCAGCAGCTCGCTCCTGGTGAATGACCTGTTCCTCTCCCTCACTCTTTCCCCCCCTCTCCTCAACCTCCTCCTCTCTTCCTCCACCTCTCCTCCCCTCCCTCTCCTCTTCCTCTCCTCCTCTCTCCTCCTCCTCTCCTCCTCTCTCTCTCCTCTCCTCTCTCTCCTCTCCTCCCTCCTCCTCCTCTCCCCTCCTCCTCCCTCTCTCTCACCTCTACTACTCCTCGCTCCTAGTGAATGACCTGTTCCTCTCCTCTCCTCACTCTTTCCCCCCCTCCTCCTCTCCTCTCTACCCCTCTCCCTCTCCTCTCTCCTCCTCTCTCTTCCTCTACCTCTCCCCTCCCTTGTCCTCTCCCCCCTCCTCCCCCTCTCCTGCAGGTCGCAGCAGCTCGCTCCTGGTGAATGACCTGTTTCCTCTCCTCTCTCACTTTCCCCCTCTCGCTCTCCTCTCTCTCCTCTCCTCTCCTCTCTCCTCCTCCTCTTCTCACCTCTCCTCCCCTCTCCTCCCCCCCTCCCTCTCCTGCAGGTCGCGCTCCTGGTGAATGACCTGTCTCCTCTCCCTCCACTCTTCCCTCCTCTCTCCTCTCCTCCTCTCCCCTCTCCTCTCCTCTCTCTCCTCCTCTCTCTCCTCTCCTCTCCTCCCCTTCTCCCCTCTCTTCCCCCTCTCCCTCTCCCTCTCCTCTCTCTCCCTCCCTCCTCCCCTCTCTTTCCTGCAGGTCGCAGCCTCGCTCCTGGGTGAATGACCTGTTCCTCTCTCTCTCCTCACTCTTTCCCCCCTCTCGCTCTCCTCTCCTCCCACTCCCTCTTCCTCCCCTCTTCCTCTCCTCTCTCCTCCTCCTCCTCCTCCCTCTCCTCCCTCCCCTCTCCTCTCCCCCCTCCCCCTCTCCTGCAGGTCGCAGCAGCTCGCTCCTGGTGAATGGCATTGGCCTACAGCAGATCTCAGACATGTTCAGTCCAAACTCGCCACGTTCGTTTCACTTCAAAAAGTCTCGAACTCCTCCCCGTTTCTAACGCCTCAGACACATGTGACCGTCCTCCAGGGGGCGCTGTGCTCAGAATGTGACATGTAAACGCCTCATCATCACGTTTAAAAGACTTCTGTGACATTATTTGCCTGACTAATAATATAATAATAAGATGTTCCGTTTTGTCAGACTTTTTCTGAATTTGAGTCCTGGAAACGTGTATTTTTTTCAATCCTTTGCAGTAGAACAACATTTATACCCTGGACATTCCAAATAGTTGCTTATTCTTGGGTTAAAAAGACTCGTGTCGACTTCATTTGCATTTAAATTTTGAACGTCTTTGAATTTCCAGAGCAGAAATGTCATTTAGTTTGCTTTGCGAGCACGAACGACAGGGAAAAAACGCTTCAAAAGTAAAATGACTGTTAACGTGTGTAATATATCTGTAGATAGAAGTAAAAAGTACAACGTTTCTGGGAGTATTTGTGCCGTAAATGCAGTCAAATCCAGTGTTTATAGCGTTTGAAGCGGCTCTGACGTTTTCATTGACACTTTTGACAGCCTCGTCACGGGATCGTTGAGTTTTACTGCGTTTTTTTTAGCTCCCGAACGCCTCGTGGACGAATATTTCACCTGTTTTTAGAGAAACGGCCTCAAGGCAACAATCAGTGACACCAAAAGACAAAGTGAAGTGTCGGGATTCACCAGCAAAAACCTCACGAGATTCTGTCTTTCATTGTCCAGATTTGGAACATTTTCTTCAACCAATTTGGAAAGTTACACAAACAAACAAACCAGTTCGTTTGAGGAGAAATACATATTAGTGAATCATGTTTTATGTCTTTATTTATTTTCTTTGGTCTGATAATGAATACTTTTTTATACTTTATACTTTAATACTTCTTTGTGGGAATTCAATTTGGAAAAAGAGAGGTTTCATTTCCATTTTTTTCTGAAGAATTGGGTCAAAAACATATTTTTTGGGCCCAATGTTGTCGTCTGGAATGAAACCGTCAAAATGGACAATATCTGATTGAGACGTCTGTGACTGTAGAGAGAGACGGGAAGGGCATCTGGGGCAAAGAGCGTGTTGTTTTGTGAGTTTGAACTTCAGACGCTGCAAAAGGAAAGAGCAAAAGAAAGAAAGAGTTTGTGCCAAAGTGAAAGCTAATGTACTGCTAATGTCACCTCGATGGTCGCTTATGGTCGCGGCCGTTAGCGCTCGTGCTAATGTCGCCTCGATGGTCGCTTATGGTTGCGGCCGTTAGCGCTCGTGCTAATGTCGCCTCGATGGTCGCTTATGGTTGCGGCCGTTAGCGCTCGTGCTAATGTCGCCTCGATGGTCGCTTATGGTCGCGGTCGTTAGCGCTCGTGCTAATGTCGCCTCGATGGTCGCTATGGTCGCGGTCCGTTAGGTCGTTGCTAATGTCGCTCGATGGTCGCCTATGGTTGCAGCGAGCCTCGTTAAGGCGCTGCTGGTGCTTATGGCGACCAGGTTCAGGCCTCGATGGTCGCTTATGGTCGGGTCGTTAGCGTCGTGCTATGTGCCTCGATGGTCGCTTATTGGCGCGGCCTTTAGGGTCTGTGTAATGTCGCTCGATGGCGTTATGGTCGCAGTCCCGTAGCGCTCGTATAAGTCGCTGTCATGGTCGCTTATGTGCGCACCGTAGCGCTCGTGCACTTGCTACATGGTCCGTTAATGGTCGACTTTAGCGCTCCGTGCTAAGTGCTCGATGGTGCTATGGTCCGTGTTAGCCTGCTCGTGCTAATGTTGCCTCGATTGTCCTATGTGTCGCGGTGCGCTTTGAGCTCGCTCGTGCTAATAGTCGCTCTGATTGGTCGTATGGCGACGTTAGTCGTCGCTAGTGCTATGCTTATGTCGGCGACCTTCGTCTGTGTAATGTTGTCGGCGTTATGGTCGGCTGGCGTTAGCGCTCGTTGCTAATGTCGCCATCGATGGTCGCAGCCCGTTAGCGCTCGTGCAATGTCCACGCCTCGGATTGTCGCTTATGGTGCGTCGCCGTTAGCCTCGTCTAATGTCGCTATGCCTGTCGGCTACCGATGGTCGCTATGGCGCGGCACGTTATAGCGTCGCAGCTCGATGGTAGAGTTGCCTCGGACTGTCACGTGTCGCTGGTGCGCAGTTAGCGTTCAGTCTGCTAATGTCGCCTCTGATGGTCGCGTTGTAGTGGTATGGGCATCGATAGCGGGCCGTTAGCTAGTGCTCGACTAGTCGCGGTCGCTCGTGAATGTCGCTCGATGGCGGTTTAGCGTTGTCTAATGTCGCCTCGTTCCGGCAGCATGCGTGCTAATGTGCCGTGAGGTCGGGTCGTTAGACTGGTGCTAATGTCACTCTGGATCTCCAGTAAACAAACACTTTCACACGCTGTTGATTTAAGGCACTTTAGTGGAGACTTTTATTTATTTGAACCAAAGTGTGAAGGATTGTGTAGATGGTTGCATGGAGGTCTGCATGAGGTTGCTGTAGAGGTCTGTGTAGAGGTCTGCCATGGAGGTTGTGTAGAGGTCTGTGCTAGAGGTCTGCATGGAGGTCGCATGAGGTCTGCATGGAGGTCTGCATGGAGGTTGCATGAGTCCAGGGTTGGTAGGGTTGCATGGAGGTCTGATCATGGAGTCTGTGGAGTCTGGTGTTAGGGCGGAGGTCTTGCTGGTCGTGGAGGTATCGTGGAGCCTAGTCGGAGGAAGTCTGCATGGAGGTTCATGGAGGCTATGGAGGTCTGTGTAGAGGTCTCATGGAGTCTGCAATGGATCATGGAGGTCTGCATGGAGGTCTGCATGGAGGTCTGTGTAGAGGTCTGCATGGAGGTCTGCATGGAGGTCTGCATGGAGGTATGCGTGGAGGTCTGCGTGGAGGTCTGCGTGGAGGTCTGCGTGGAGGTCTGCGTGGAGGTCTGCGTGGAGGTCTGTGTTCTCCTCTACGTTCCAGGTCTGGGTTCTCCCTTCGTTATGGCTGAAAAGTACCTGAGTGCGTCTTTATGTTTGATCTTTGCCTGAACGTGAAAGTAAATCCTTCATGGAGTGTTCACGAGCTGAGAGACGAGCCAAGAATGTGAAGCAGGAACGCAGCGGGAAAACACATCGCTAAAGGTGCACTGTGGAACCTTTCCGCTCTGGTCGGACATTCAGACCAATCACAGCAGAGTCTGACAGATTCCTCTGGCTGCTCAGGTTATTACTGTCACCTGTTCGTCTCCATGGAGATGTTATCGCTTTGTCTGGAATGTTCCACTGCAGGGCATTTATTCATCTGCTCCCTTCTATTTTCTCATTAATTTATTGCTTTCTAAACTGGGTCTAAACCGGGTCTAAACCAGGTCTACACCAGGTCTAAACCAGGACTAAACCAGGATTAAACCAGAACTAAACCAGGTCACTGTTTACATGTTGGATTCCGGCCAATGGGCGCGTCGAGTGTCGCTCTGACATAACACCTGAACAACAGAATCTTCATGTTTTGGAGTACTGAGGTTTAGACCTGGTTTAGACCTGGTTTAGACCTGGTTTAGACCTGGTTTAGACCTGGTTTAGACCTGGTTTAGACCTGGTTTAGACCTGGTTTAGATCTGGTTTAGTCATTGTTTTGTTGAGTTTTGGTCCTTCTTTAGTCCTGATTCATTTCTGTTTAAGTCCTGGTTAAGATGTTCAGTTCCAGCAGGTTGTGGGTTCGACTCCCGCTCTGTTCTGTTCCAGCAGGTTGTGGGTTCGACTCCCGCTCTGTTCAGTTCCAGCAGGTTGTGGGTTCGACTCCCGCTCTGTTCAGTTCCAGCAGGTTGTGGGTTTGACTCCCGCTCGTACACAACCTAAACGCCGCGTCGTTCTGTGAAAGGAACATCTAATCAAACGTTTCCTCTCGAGCTCAAAACAAAGTCAGGATCACAGTCGGGTTCACGGTCGGATTATCTAAAACTGGACTTCCTTCCTCAACCACAGATGGTTTCTCTCATCTTCTCATTGTTTTTCGCTCTCTGTCCTCGTCTCTCATCGTTTTACCCTTCTCTTCCTCTCTTCTCTTCTTCTCTTCTTCTCTTCCTCTCTTCTCTTCTTCTCTTCTCTTCCTCTCTTCCTCTCTTCCTCTCTTCCTCTCGTCTAATTTATTTCATGGGCCAAAATTTGTCATTGAGGGAAGTCATCAGTGAAGTCCACATCTAAGCTTAATATTTTAGTTTGATGGATTTGAGTTTATCATCCTAAAGTTTAAAAATGCACATATGACACAGGTCCATATTCTGTTCCTGTCGGACCGTGATTTAAACTCTCCTGGCACCAGCAGGAGGCCGGTGCATGTTTAATCCTGACTCTGGCACCAGCAGGAGGCCGGTCCAGTTTAGTCCTGATGGGCACAGCAGGAGGCCGTTTAGTCCTGACTCTGGCAGCAGGAGGCCGGTGCATGTTTAATCTGACTCTGGCACCAGTTTAGTCCTGACTCTGGGCACCAGCAGGAGGCCGGTGCATGTTTAGTCCTGACTCTGGCACCAGCAGGAGGCCGGTCCATGTTTAGTCCTGACTCGAGGACTGGTTTAATCCTGATCTGGCACCAGCAGGAGGCCGTCGTCCGATCATGTTTAGTCCTGACTCTGGGCACCGGCAGGAGGCCAGTATTTCTCTTCCAGTCCTCACTATGGGTTTTCTCTACCTCTCTCTCTTCCTCCTCCCTCCTTCTCTTCCTCTCTTCCTCCTCCTCTCCTCTCTCTCTCTCCTCCTCCTCCTCCTCTCCTCCTCCTCTCTCCTCTCTCCTCCTCCTCTCTCCCTCTCTCTCCCCTCTCTCTTTCCCTCTCTTCTCCTCTCCTCTCCTCCTCTTCTTCCTCCTCCTCCTCCTCCTCTTCTCCTCTCTCCTCCTCTCTCCTCTCTTCCCTCTCCTCTCTTCTCCTCCTCTTCTCTCCTTCCCTCCTCTCCTCTTTCCCTCTTCTCTCTCCCTCCTCTCCTTCTTCCTCCTCTCTTCTCACTTCCTCTCCTCTTCCCTCCTCTGCTCCTCCTCCTCTTCTCTCCTCCTCCTTCTCCTCTCCTCCTCTCCTTCTCCTCCTTCCTCTCTCCCTCCTCCTCTCTCTTCCTCTCTCTCCTCTCCTCTCCTCTTCTCCTCCTCCTCTCTTCCCTCCTCCTCTCTTCCTCCTCCTCTCCTTCCTCCTCCTCCTCTCTTCTCTCCTCCTCTCTTCCCTCCTCTCTCTCCTCCTTCTCTTCCTCCTCCTCCTTCTCTTCCTCTCTCGCTCTCCTCCCTCTCCTTTCCTCTCTTTCCCTCTCTCCTCCTCTCTTCCCTTCTCTCCCTCCTCCTCCTCCTCTTCCCCTCCTTCTCTTCCCTCCTCCTCTTCCCTGCCTCCTCCTCTCCTTCCTCCTCTTTCCTCCTTCCTCCTCTCTTCCCTCCTCTCTTCCTCTCCTCTTCCCTGCTCTTCCCTCCTCCTCTCTCTCTTCCTCCTTCTCTCTTCCTCCTCCTCCTCTCTTCCTCTCCTCTCTTCCCTTCCTCTTCCTGCTCCCTCTTTCTTCCTCCTCTCTCCCTTTCCTCCCTCCTCTCTCCCTTCTTCTCTTCCTTCCTCTCCTCCTCTTCTCTTCCCTCCTCCTCCTCTTTCCTCCTCCTCCTCTCTCTTCCCTCCTTCTCTTCCCTCCTCCTTTCCTCCTTCTCTTCCTCTCCTTCTCTTCCTCCTCTTCTCTTTCTCCCTCCTCTCTTCCCTCCTCCTCTCTCCTCTCTTCCTCTCCTTCCTTCTCTCTCTCTTCTTCCCTCCTCTTCTCTTCTCCTCCTCTCTTCCCTCCTCTTCCTCTCCTCCCTCTTCTCTTTCCTTTCCTCTCTCCTCTCTCCTCTCTTCCCTCCTCCTTCTCTTCCTGCTCCTCTCTTCCCTCCTCCTTCTCTTTCCTCCTCCACTTCCCTCCTTCTCCTTCCCTCCTCCTTCTCTTTCGCTCCTCCTTCTCTTCCTCCTCCTTCTTCCTCCTCTCTCTTCCCTCCTCTTCTCTCTCCTCCTCTTCCTCTCCTCTCTCCTCCTCTCTCCTTCTCTTCCTCCTCTTCTTCCCCTCCTTCTCTCCTCCTTCCCCCTCCCTCCTCCTCTTCTTCCCTCCTCTCTCTCTCTTCCTCCTCTTCTCTTCCTCTCCTCTCCTCTCTCTCTCCTCCTCTTCTCTCCCTCCTCCTCTCTCTTCCCCCCTCCTTCTCTTCCTCCTCCTTCTCTTCCCTCCTCTTCTCTTTCCTCCTCCTCTCTTCCCTCCTCCTTCTCTTCCCTCCTCCTCTCTTCCCCCCTCCTTCTCTTCCCTCCTCCTTCTCTTCCCTCCTCTTCTCTTTCCTCCTCCTCTCTTCCCTCCGCCTTCTCTTCCCTCCTCCTCTCTTCCCTGCTCCTCTCTTCCCTCCTCTCTTTTTCACAAGCGCGATGAGCTGAAAAAACAAAAGCTTTAGTCAAATGATCCTCAGGCAAATGAAGCCACAGAGCCAGAGCCCGTCTGAGACAAACAACTTTAGGTTTGTGGGAATCATTTCTCTTCCATTTGTCTTCCGAAAAACAAATGCAAATTAATTTGGCAATCAAACCGGCGACCCTCCGGTGAGCAGGTGCACGTACAGTATAAGCCTTTGTACACAGGGTTCGTTTCCCTCACGACGAGCGCGAGTTCAGAGTTAAAGAGTAACAGAAGAACAAACACACGACATCTGCTGCAGAAGAACCAGAGGAACAGGAGGGACTTTACACTGGAATACTCAGTGAACCACTCAGGGGGATAATAGTAATAATAATAATAATAATAATAATAATGATGATGATGATGATGATGATGATGATGATGATGATGATGATGATGATGATGATGATGATAATGATAATGATGATGATGATGATGATGATGATGATGATGATGATGATGATGATGATGATGATAATAATAATAATAATAATAATAATAATAATAATAATATAATATTAATAATATTTCCTAGCAACCGGACTGTAAACAAGTGTCAAAGCTAATTTACACAATCCATGGGTTTCAAAATGAGGAATTAAAACCGTTCCCATAGCGATCAATGAAGATTTACTCTTTCACGATGTTGTATAACAGCACTCAAAAAAAATGCCTCAAATCAATAATAAAACTTTCACCTTTGTGCGTCCAGGATGACACTTTGAGACATGCAAGTGGATGTAGCTTAGCCGTTAGCCGCTAGCCGCACAGGGAGTGACTCTGGCTCCATTCACTCTGAAACATCTGCTGGTCTTTGTCGCTGCTGCTTCAGGCTCAACATTCAGGACTTAAATGTTGGTCTGTGGGGCCAAACGATCAGTGGAGTTAAACGATCTTTGGAGCCAAACGATCTGTGGAGCCAATCTGTGGACCAAACGATCTGTGGAGCCAAACATCTGTGGATCTCTGTGGAGCCAAACGATCTGTGGAGCCAAACGATCTGTGGAGTTAAACGATCTGTGGAGCCAAACGATCTGTGGAGCCAAACCAAAACGATCTGTGGAGCCAAACGATCTGTGGAGCCAAACGATTGTGGAGCCAACGATATGTGGAGCCAAAACGATCTGTGGAGCCAAACGATGTGGAGCCAAACGATCTGTGGAGCCAAACGATATGTGGAGCCAAACGATCTTGTGGAGCCAAAACCTGAGCAACTGAGCACATGTGGGCAGACACTCACAAACGATGATGATGGAGACCAAACCGATCTGGTGCACCAAACGATATGTTGGCAGCCAAAACTGAATATGTAGCGAAGCTAAACGAATGTGGAGCTAAACGCTTCTCCTCCACTTGCGGGCACGCTCTTACTCTCACGCTCCTCCTCTCTCTTGCTCGCTCCTCCTCCTCCTCCTCCTCCTCCTCCCACGCGCTCTCCCTCCTCTTGCTTGCTCCTCCTCCTCCTCCTCTCCACGCGCTCCTCCTCCTCTTGCTCGCTCCTCCTCCTCCTGCTCGCTCCTCCTCCTCCTCCTCCTCCACGCGCTCCTCCCCTCACCCTCCTGCCCGCTCCTCCTCCTCTTGCTCCTCTCTCCTCCCCTCCTCCACCGCTCCTCCTCTTGCTTGGCTTCCTCCTCCTCTCCTCCTCCCCACGCGCTCCTATACCTCCTAGCTTGCCTCGCTCCTCCTACTCTCTTGCTCGCCCTCCTCCTTCCTCCTGCCAATCCCACAGCGGCTCCTTCCTCCTCTTGCTCGCTCCTCCTCCTTCCTCCTCCCACGCGCTTCCTCCTGCCTCTTGCCAGCTCCTCCTCCTCCTCCTCCTCCCACGCAGCTCCTCCTCCTCTTGCTCGCATCTACTCCTCGCTCCACGCGCTACCTCCTCCTCATTGCCCGTTCATCCTCCTCCTTTACTTGTGCGCACACTTCCTCTCTTGCAGGCTCCTCCTCCACATTGCGCGCCCACCACTCCTCCTCCTCCTTAGCCTCGCTCATCCTCTCCTCCACGCGCTCCTCCCCTCTATGTCGCTCCTCCTCCTCCTCCCCTCCCTACGCACGCTCCTCCTCCTCTTGCTCGCTCCTCTCCTCCTCCCACGCGCTCCTCCCTCCTCCTCCACGCGCTCTCCTCCTCTTATGCCGCATACTCCTCCTCCTCCCACGCGCTCCTTCCTCTCTTGCCCGCTCCATCCTCCTCCTTCTAACTTGTGCGCACACTCCCTCTCTTGCAAGGCTCCTCCTCCACAATTGCGCGCACACTCCTCCTCCTCTTGCTCGCTCATCCTTCCTCTCCCACAGCGCTACCTCCTCCTCTTGCTCGTCTCCTCCTCCTATCTCACGTGACTCCTCCTCCTCTTGCTCGCTCCATCCTCCTCCTCTCTTCGCGCTCCTCCTACATTCTTAGCGCGGCACACTCACTCTCTTGCAGAGTTCGCTCCCCACTTACGCAGCACAACTCCTACCTACCTCTGCTCCGCTTCCTCTCCTCTCACGCGCTCCTCCCTCCTCTTGCTCGCTCCTCCTCCTCCCAACGACGCTCCTCACTCACCTCTTGCTCGCTCCATCCTCCTCCTCTACCTTGTGGGAACTCTTGCAGAGCTCCTCCTCCACTTTGCACGCTCACACTCCCTCCTCACTCTCTGCTCAAGCTTCATTCCTCCTCTCCCCACGCGCTCTTCCTCCTCTTGCTCAGCCCCTACTCCCACACGCTCATCCTCAACTCCTCTTGCTCCTACATACTCCTCCTCCTCTCAACCTCCTCCTCCTCTTCGCGACGCACACTTCCTCTTGTGCAGGCTTCCTCCTCCACTTGCAGCGCAAACACTCCTCCATCCTCTTCTTGCTCCTCCAATCCTCTCACGCGACTCACTCCTCCATCCTCCTCTTGCTCGCTCCTCCTCCTCCTCCCACGCGCTCCTCCTCCTCTTGCTCGCTCATCCTACTCCTCTACTTGTGCGCACACTCCTCTCTTGCAGGCTCCTCCTCCACTTGCGCGCACACTCCTCCTCCTCTTGCTCGCTCCTCCTCCTCTCACGCGCTCCTCCTCAAAACAAAGAGGACGTGAACGTGACAGAAAATGGCTTGGACGTTCATAAACACGTCAGTCTGAATCACGTCTGTTTCCTGAACTTTAACAGTGTTCTCTGTTTGTGCTCACAGCGCTAATGCTAATGAGCAGCTAACGTGTGCTAATGAGAAGAGTTCCCACAAACGAGAGAGAAGGAGAGAAAGAGGGGAAGAGGGAATTCACTTCATTCCCTCACTCACATATTCACATATTTAAAAACTTCAAATCTGGAGTTAAAACACTTAAAGAGGAATAAAAACACGCGTCTGTTCGGTGGACTTAAAGCATCAGCAGCGCTTTGTGTTTATGACCTCAGACTTTGAGAAAGACGAGTGTTTTTGTGACACTCGGAGGTGAAACTGAGGACAGACGAGATGAAGTGCTTCAGATAATTGTTCAGATAAAATCTCAAATCCAAAAGCTGTTTACACAAAGAGAATGTTCTGAAGAAGACGAGAATAAAGAACGAGGGGAAAATTCGGAGACGAAGAGTAAGATAAAGATGGATAAAAGATAAAGCACTGAAAGGGACCAGTTATTTAAAAAGAGTGGGGGTCATGTTTGTATTAAGAGGAATATTTATGAGCGTCGCAAAATACAACTGAGATCTAAATCTAAGATCTAAATCTAAATCTAAGATCTAAATCTAAGATCTAAATCTCAAGTAAAAATAAAACTAACTAAATGTTTGGTAAAAACCTGGAGCAGAACCTGATCTTTCCTTCTTCTCACTCTTTGTGAAACTGAAGCCTGTTTCAGTTGTAGCCTAAAGCTCCTGAATGTGATAGTCTGCTTTAGTCCTGCTTTTAGTCCTGCTTTAGTCCTGCTTTAGTCCTGCTTTAGTCCTGCTTTAGTCCTGCTTTAGTCCTGCTTTTAGTCCTGCTTTAGTCCTTTTAGTGTTAGTCCTGGTTTAGTCCTGCTTTAGTCCTGTCTTTAGTCCTGTTTTAGTCCTGGTTTAGTCCTGGTTTAGTCCTGGTTTAGACCTGCTTTAGTCCTGCTTTAGTCCTGCTTTAGTCCTGCTTTAGTCCTGCTTTAGTCCTGGTTAGTCCTGCTTAAGTCCTGCCTTTAGTCCTGTTGTTTCCTCTAGGTTTTGCTGCTTTAGGTCCTGCTTTAGTGTTACCTGCTTTTAAGACCTGGTTTAGTCTGGTTTAAGTCCTTGGTTTAGACTGCTTTTTAGACCTGGTTTAGACTTGGTTTAGACTTGGTGGTTAGACTGGTTTAGTCCTGGTTTAGACCTGCTTTAGACCTGGTTTAGACCTGGTTTAGACTGGTTTAGACCTGGTTTAGACTTGTGTTTAGACCTGGAATAGTCCTGGTTTAGACCTGTTTTAGACCTGGTTTAGACCTGTTTAGACCTGGTTTAGACCTGTTTTTAGACTGCGGTTTTTTAGACCGTGGTTATAGTCCTGGTTTAGTCCTGGTTTTAGTCCTGGTTAGACCTGGTTTAGAACTTGGTTTAGAACTGGTTTAGACTTGGTTTAGACCAAGGATCAAGGGGGGGGCGTTAGCGAGGTAGTGGGGGCGTTAGCAGGATAGGGGAGCGTTAGTGCGAGGTAGGGGGCGTTAGCGAGGTAGGGGGGTGTTAGCGGGATAGGGGGGCGTTAGTGGGATAGGGGACGTTAGAGGGATAGGGGGACGTTAGCGAGGTAGCGGGGGTGGGTAGGGGCGTTTAGAGGGATAAGGGGGACTTTTAGCGTGGTAGGGGGACGTTAGCGGGATAGGGACTTAGCGAGGTAGGGGGAGCGGATAGGGGGTTTAGCGTGGTAGGGGGGGCGTTAGGAGTAGGGGGACTTTAGCGTGGTAGGGGGGGCGTTAGCGAGGTAGGGGCCGCTATAGTGGTTCCTGTATCCGAGCGTGTTTCAGCTCAGAACTTCTCTAACGCTCCTGAAGTGTAAATATTCCGTCTTTCGCTCCTCAAAGAAAACACGCTCAGGTTTCCACAGGTGCAGGAGAAGTTTAAGACAGATTTATGGAGTTTGAGACAAGCCTCATGTTTGGACCAGGCCTGAGCAGGAGGCGGAGCTCTGAGCGGCCGCTGGAGCGAGTCCCTGGGACACCTCACACCTCGACGATCCCAACAGCACGTCTGGAGAGGTCCATTTCCTGCTGTGTCAGTTCAGTGTCAGTTGGTCATCGGAGTGTAAATGTCAGTTCCTTCAGTGCCTTCAGTGTCAGTGCCTTCAGTGTCAGTGCCTTCAGTGTCAGTGCCTTCAGTGTCAGTTCCTTCAGTGTCAGTTGGTTATCAGAGTGTAAATGTCAGTTCCTTCAGTGTCAGTTGGTTATCTGAGTGTAATTGTCAGTGCCTTCAGTGTCAGTGCCTTCAGTGTCAGTGCTCTGCCGTTTGCACATAAACAGTGATTATAACGTGTGAGGTCAGACGTGCAGTGACCGCGCTCCAAACACAGGTCGTGTTGTCGCTGCTGCAGAAGAAGATCCAGTTCATGTTTAAATCAGTGCTTTTCTGTAGAATACGCTTTCATTTTAAGGTTTTAGAAGAAGAAAACCATCAAAAGAAGCATTTTTACAGGCACTTTCTTAAAATCAGGACTGACTTAAAATCACTGGGATGATCTCGAAATAATAAAGTGTAAATATTATGAGTTCAAGCCCACCATCGTGATCAAACTGGCTCAACGCAAAGTATAAATGGTACTCTTACTTGTTCTCCAACAGTTATTTGGAGAAAGTACTACCCAAGTATTGAGTATTATTTATGTAATCGGACAGACAATAAATATAAACCAAATCTAAATGAAGTGAGTGCTGCTGATGTTTAAATCATATAATATTGTTTTCATAAACACTTTGTTGCTTGAGACTTACTCAAGTAAGAGTACTATTACTTCATACTAAACATTACTCAAGTAGAAAACGACACAGAAAAGTACAATTTAAATGTCAGTGATTAAAATTGAGCATTCTAAAAGTGTTCAGGAAAGGCTTTTAGTGTGTATTTAGTTTATTTTTTAAGACAAGAGAACAGAAGAATGGACAGTTAAATAAAGTCCTAAACATGTGGCACAGTCCCATTTAGTCAAAGTCTATTCTCTTATCCTTTAGCAGAGGAGCTCTGAGGCATCCCACAATGCACTGCAGTCCAGCCGATCTCTGCACCATGAGTGTGACAGACTTCAGTGGGACATTTGCTCTTGGTCAGAGCTGAGCTGCTGAGCTGAGAAACATTCTGACCCGTCTAAGAACATGCCGACCCGTCTAAGAATATTCTAAGAACATTCTGACATTCTGACCCGTCTAAGAACATTCTTAGAACATTCTGACCCGTCTAAGAACATTCTGACCCGTCTAAGAACATTCTTAGAACATTCTGACCCATCTAAGAACATTCCGACCCGTGTAAGAACATTCTGACCCGTGTAAGAACATTCTGACCCGTCTAAGAACATTCTGACCCGTCTAGAACATTCTTAGAACATTCTGACCCGTCTAAAAACATTCCGACCCGTCAAAGAACATTCTTAGAACATTCTGACCCATCTAAGAACATTCCGACACGTGTAAGAACATTCTGACCCGTCTAAGAACATTCTAAGAACATTCCGACATTCTGACCGTGTAAGAACATTAAGAACTTTCTGAAGAACATTCCCCCGTCTAAGAACATTCTTAGAACATTCTGACCCGTCTAAGAACATTCTTTAGGAACATTCTGACCCCGTCTAAGAACATTCTAGAACCTCCGTCTAAAGAAGCATTCTTAGAACATTCTGCCGCATTAAACATTCCGACCCGTCTAAACATTCTCACCTGTCTAAGAACATTCCGACGCAGTCACCGTCTAAGAACATTCTGACCGGTCTAAGAACATTCTGACCGGTCTAGAACATTCTGACCTGTCTAAGAACATTCTGACCCGTCTAAAGACATTCCGACCCGTCTAAGAACATTCTTAGAACATTCCGACCCGTCCTAAGAACATTCTTAGAATTCTGGACACATTCTGACCCGTCTAAGAACATTTCCGGAGGCCGTCTAAGAAACATTCCGACGTACGTCAGTTCAGGGTGCCGTCTAATAGAACATTCTTAGAACATTCCGACCCGTCTAAGAACATTCCGAACATTCCGTCTAAGAACATTCCGACCCGTCTAAGAACATTCTTAGAACATTCCGACCCGTCTAAGAACATTCTTAGAACATTCTGACCCGTCTAAGAACATTCCGACCCGTCTAAGAACATTCCGACCCGTAAGAACATCCGGACCGTCTAAGAACATTCCGACCCGTCTAAAGAACATTCTGACCCGTCTAAGAACGCTCGTGCAGATGGAGGCGAGCGTGAGGTTCATGTGTAACCCTTCACTCACAGATTGCCCTCTGAGTCTTAGTGCAGAGCTTTCTCCTGGTCAGAACGCTCAGATTCAAACAAAGGTTTCAGAACATGTATTTTTGGGTCACAAAACACATTCAATATTACACCAAAATCACTTGTGCTGAACGTTTGGTTATTGTTGTTGAACTCATATTTAAAATAAAACTGTCGGTGTAATCCCTCATTTGTCCAGGAGGGTTCCCCTGTAGGAGACGCTTCAGTCGCATCATCTGGACACGCCTATTTTTCTAAAAACGCCTGGAAAAATGAGCTGATTTCCTCCTGAAGCTGAGACTCTGTAGTTTTGGACTCTGATGTCTGTTTTACTCCAATGATTTTCTTTGTTAAATATGTGAAGGAGTGAAGCTGGTGTCTGGAGGTGAGCACTGATTGACACTAGTTTGAGCATTTATTGGTTTTGACAATTCTCCTTTAAAAGCTGAAGGTAAAGTCACTAAAAATGAGGTTTAGGGACTTGTGATGAAGCAAAAAAGTCCAGACAGAATCCATATAAAAGTCCTATTCATTTTTCATTTTCATTTTTGGGGGTCATTTTTTCCTTGTGTGTTTGGAGAACAATCTGAGCCTGATGTTTCCCAGAATGATGGATTTGACTGAAATAAGAGGGTGAAAGCTTTATTTTTATGTTCAGCAGACCAAACAGCTTGAGAGATTTCTTTTAGAAGATGGTGGACAAAATGGAACAACTAAAGGAAAAGTCCAACGTCCTTTTAAGGGGTCAAGTTTCACCTGAAAGTCGTCAGTGGAGCACAGCGCTACGTACTGGACAAATGTTTGCACTGCAGCTCTCTTCCTGGTTTATGTCTAAATGCAGATCGGATCAGACGTTGCCATGGAAACAGAACTTTGTCCAGGGCTGTGCATTTTTCATTGCCAATGATCAGTTTGTGTCTTTAATGCAGAGGTCAAAGGTCACGGTCAGTAGAAACGTGACTCATGTTTGAATAGCATTTAAATCATTTGTTTCATTAAGACAAAATCAAATTGAAAAGCAAAATTGATCAAGAAGAGGTTCATTCATGGGCCGGCTCTGACCTCTGACCCCGAGTCCGGACCAGGGCCCAGACCTGGTTTAACCCAGACTCTGCAGGAGCTGATACAGACGACGCGTTTGACTAAAGCATCGATTACGACGACACAAGATCAAATACAGCGATTTATACAGAAATGAACAGTTTATTCATCCGTTCACCCTCTGAAGTTGTTTTCAGAGTGATTCGTGTTTGAGTTTTGTCTTTTTCACCATCGAATCGACTATAAAAGAGTCATATTCATCCAAAGTGTTTGTCTGGACCTGTCGTAAACACAAACAGTGACATTTTAAATCAAACACGCGTTGACGTTGGTGGAAGAGGAGGAAGTCAGCGCTTTTGTACAGCTCTTGAAGGCCTCGCTCTTCTCAGGTGAAACGGGCTTGAGCGTCTAAACCATGTTGTCCGTCCGGTCTGAGCGTGTGCCAAGAGCATTTACCCCTGAACATTCCTCAGAGTACTCGCATATTCACAGAGTCAGTCACACTTCGCCGTGTGTCAAACGTGTGTCAAACGTGTGACAGAGCTGTAATCAGAGCGGAAACGACACTTCTGCGGAGGCAAGTGTGTGATTACACCGTTTGTGAAGGTTTGTGAAGGTTTGTGAAGGTTTGTGAAGGTTTGTGAAGGTTTGTGAAGGTTTGTGAAGGTTTGTGAAGGTTTGTAAATGCGTGTAAAGGCTTGTAAAGGCTTGTAAAGGCTTGTGAAGGCTTGTGAAGGCTTGTGAAGGCTTGTGAAGGCTTGTGAAGGCTTGTGAAGGCTTGTAAATGCGTGTAAAGGCTTGTGAAGGCTTGTAAAGACTTGTGAAAGGCTTGTAAAGACTTGTAAAGGCTTGTGAATGCTTGTGGACAGGCTTGTGAAGGCTTGTGAAGGCCTGTGAAGGCCTGAGAAGGCTTGTGAAGGCTGTGAAGGCTTGTGAAGGCTGTGAAGGCCCTGTGAAGGCTTGTGGACAGCGCGTGTAAGAGGCTTGTAAAGGCTTGTAAAGGCTTGTAAAAGGTTTTGTTAAAGGCGTGTAAAAGGCGTTTGTTAATTGGCTTGTGAAGGCGTGTGAAGGCGTGTGAAGGCGTGTAAAGGCTTGTAAAGGCCTTGGTAAAGGCTTGTAAATGGCTTGTGAAGGCTTGTGAAGCTTGTTGTAAGGCTTGTGAAGGCTTGTAAATGCGTGTAAAGGCTTGTGAAGGCTTGTAAAGACTTGTGAAGGCTTGTAAAGACTTGTAAAGGCGTGTAAAGGCTTGTGAAGGCTTGTAAAGGCTTGTGAAGGCTTGTAAATAAATGCGTGTAAAGGCTTGTGAATGCTTGTGAAGGCTTGTGAAGGCCTGTGAAGGCCTGTGAAGGCTTGTGAAGGCTTGTGAAGGCTTGTAAAGGCTTGTAAAGGCTTGTAAAGGCTTGTAAAGGCTTGTGAAGGCCTGTGAAGGCTTGTGAAGGCCTGTGAAGGCCTGTGAAGGCTTGTGAAGGCTTGTAAAGGCTTGTAAAGGCTTGTAAAGGCTTGTAAAGGCTTGTAAAGGCTTGTAAAGGCTTGTGAAGGCCTGTGAAGGCTTGTGAGACATGTCTTTTACCTGTAAACAGCAGAACTGGAGAACTGTGACCTCTGCTCCATCTGGTATATCTGAGACCTTCAGGAGCAGATACTTTTATTGTTCTGTCTGCACTGCAACACAACCACAGTCAGAGCCACTCAGTTTCCTGTGGGAGGACCCCCAGACCCCATCACATTGTTGAGTTCTCATTGGTCAAGACTTTGTTACACTTGATTGTCCTCCGCCTCAGTCTCGATGTCTTTCAGGATCATTGACCCCACAGACTGTAGAAAGGACGTAGCTTAGCCGTTAGCCGCGCTCGTGTTTCCGAATATGGAACCGGGCTTCACATTACCCGCTAAAACTAGCATCGATTAGCTTCAGTGTGAGAAACAGACTCTGGCCCTACAGCAGCACCCACGCCCCCAATACGCCCGGCCGCGCCAAAAATACACCATCTGTCAATAGAGTATTATTTCCATACTTGATCAGAATGTGAGTACAAGCACACACAGCAGAAATCTGAGATGTTTCTGCCTCTTTTTGAGCTCGATTCATTCCAGATTCTAATTTTGCAGATCTCCAACACCGTATTATCCTTTTTCTGACGTATCTCCACCGCCACATACAAACATACAAACATGTCAGAAAACAGTTTCAGAAAACAAACAGGACTGATATTCTTTAGTCAGGCAGTGGATGTTTGTTTTAAATCTACAGACGAGAAGCTCAAATGGAACGCTCCTGAACCTGAACCTGAACCTGAACCTGAACCTGAACCTGAACCTGAACCTGAACCTGAACCTGAACCTGAATCCTTCTGCTTCTGTTCCATCGGGAATGTTCAGCCAGTGGAACACGCGTCTTTAAAGTCTGAAGTTGACGTCGTGGTTCTGAGACGTTTGCACTCGTCTCTCTGCTCCTCCTCTGGGTGTGGCCTGTCGCAGGCGTCGCCCGGGTTCCTCAGACACACACAACTATCACACTTTAAACGCGTGCGTGTCGTCGGCGAGTGACGGCGTTTGGATTGTCCTTGTTAAGATTTAGTTCCTTTAGTTTCCGTGTTGAAGGAGCAGAATATTGAAAGGATTGATTTGTAAAGGAACATCAGGAACATCAGACTTGTAAAGATGATACGCACAAAGGTCACACAAAGGTCACAATGTTATGAAGTGGAAGGAAAATGATGCTGAAAGTGGAGCCAGAATACCTCTTTCCCTGAGTGGACAGTAGATGTTGACCCGGTGGTCCACAGAGTCCCCCCTGAGAGTGTCTGAGCTCAGGTTGACTGTTCTCTGAAGGCCACACGTTTGAGAAGAGGTTTTTTTTGCCGCCAATTTGAACAGATTTAAAGCTCTGATCAAATATAACTGTGTCTGACGGTTAAGAGTGAGTGCATGACATCAGGCACTCGCCACACCAGTGACGGGCCAATCACATGGCATTGAGGGCGGGACTGGAACCAATCACGGAGCAGCATTGTGGTTTGGGCGGAAGTCAAAACAACCGACGGCAAAACTCTCCAGTGTTAGGAATAAATGAAAAGGACAAAACCGACCTAAAACCAAATGTATGCTTAACATACAAGAGTGAAATACCATTGAACCTGTCATGTAATCGTTTAGATAAATCAGTCATTTAAGTACTTCATCAAAGGCAGAACATACGTTAAGCAACAATAAGTCAATAATGTGAAGTCAATATTTATCCATAATAACACAGACTCACTTGGAAAGTCAGTGCACTTGTTTCAATTGGTTAAACAAACTCAAGCAGAGACTTGTTTTCGTTTCAAAATGTCAACAAATCACATCATTTCCAACAGTAAACGGACCTCACTGTGATTTAGCGAGCGTCCAGAAAAGTGCTTAACCCGCACAAAGTCAAATGTGT
This sequence comes from Chaenogobius annularis, assembly GCA_015082035.1. Taxonomy (NCBI): domain Eukaryota; kingdom Metazoa; phylum Chordata; class Actinopteri; order Gobiiformes; family Gobiidae; genus Chaenogobius; species Chaenogobius annularis. The sequence goes on from BJKM01000811.1 coordinate 65,126, forward strand.
GTCGTACAAAACAATCAGCGTGTCAATAAATCATTCCATTACCGACAATTCGGCTGCATTCTGAACAAACCTGTCACATATTTGACCTGGTTATCACGGGCTAAAGGCTACTCCGCGCCCACGGCCCGGACCACGAAACATGCACAGAGGCGCGACGGGGATTTGAACAGAGGCGTTAGCGATTCGGCTTAGGAAACTGCCCCGGTAAACAGGTGCAAATGCCATGGCAACGCTCAACTGATGATCGTAACTCAAAAGAGAGGCGTGTTACAGCTCCATCACATTTGAATATAACCCACGGCCACGGCGGAGTGGGACGCGGAAGTGGCAAACATTTAAAGTGCGCATTACCGCCGCAATCTGGAAGTCTTTGTGCGTCGTATTTACGTTGAATTAAAGTGATGTGTGACAGATGTTCTAATTCTGACTTTATTTGGAGTGTTTGTACCTGTCGTACATATAAATGATAATTTTACACCGATCGAGCAGGTATTTGTGGAGAAAACGTGGGAAAATCTATATAAAATGACAGGAAGTGACATCACACCAGGGACACTCATTCAGTTATGCAGAATTTACACAAAGAATCCACTTTTTTGACGCTCTAAACATGAATTCAACCAAATAAAGTCTCTCAAATAATAGAGAATAAAGATAACACAATCTACAAACACTTTATCTGAAAGATCTGCCTCAAAGGTTAAACACAGTGATGTAATCTCCTCCCACAAACCGAGTAGGCTCCTCCCACCACACGCCCCAAGAACAAACAGAACGTCAATCTCGACTGGCACGCCACTAATGACACGTGGTCACATGGTACACGAGCCCACGTGGGAGAAGAACACTACTGCACATGTGCGGTGACCTCCGGATGGAGAGAGAGAAAGAGGTAGAGGGCAAGAGAGAGAAAGAGAGAGAGAGAGGAAGAGGAAGAGAGAGGAAGAGAGAGGGGGGAGAGCGAGATAGCAGAGAAAGGAAGAGAGAGAGGAAGAGAGAGGGGGCCGTAATGTGTGTGGTTCAGAACCTTCAGGATTTTAAAAGCCAAAACAATATTTAATCAAAGTATATTTAATGAAAAGGGAGGGACAGGAGGGACAGGTGGGACAGGTGGGACAGGAGGGACAGGAGGAAACAAGAGGGACAGGTGGGACAGGTGGGACAGGAGGGACAGGTGGGACAGGAGGAAACAGAGGACAGGTGGGACAGGTGGGACAGGTGGGACAGGTGGGACAGGAGGAAACAAGAGGACAGGGGGACAGGTGGACAGGAGGGCAGGAGGGACAGGTGGGACAGGAGGACAGAGGGAGGGACAGGTTGGGACAGGAGGAAACAAGAGGGAAAGGTGGGAAAACAGGAGGGACAGGTGGGACAGGAGGGACAGGAGGGACAGGAGAACAGGTGGGACAGGTGGGACAGGAGGGACAGGAGGAAACAAGAGGGACAGGTGGGACAGGTGGGACAGGAGGGACAGGTGGGACAGGAGGGACAGGTGGGACAGGAGGAAACAAGAGGACAGGTGGGACAGGTGGAACAGGAGGGACAGGTGGGACAGGAGGAAACAAGAGGGAAAGGTGGGACAGGAGGGACAGGTGGGACAGGAGGGACAGGAGGAAACAAGAGGGACAGGTGGGACAGGTGGGACAGGAGGACAGGGAGGGACAGGTGGGACAGGAAGGGACAGGTGGACAGGACAGGAGGGACAGGATGGGACAGGTGGGACAGGTGGGACAGGAGGGACAGGTGGGATGGACAGGTGGGACAGGAGGGACAGTGGTAGGGACAGGAAGGGACAGGTGGGACAGGTGGGACAGGTGGGACAGGTCAGGAGGGACGCAGGGGGACTGGGACGTACGAAGGAAAGGTGGACCTCGACAGGTGAGGTGGGACAGGAGGGACAGGTGGGACAGGAGGGACAGGTGGAAACAGGACAGGTGGGACAGGTGGGACAGGTGGGACAGGTGGACAGGTGGACAGCGGAAACAGGAGGAAACAGGAGGGAACTCTGTGGAGGGCGAGGCTCTGTGGAGGGCGACGCCCAGCGATAAGGGCCAAGGATTAAGTAAATATAAATAAGATAAAGATGTCAAATAGAGCGAAGGAGTGGAACCAGAGGCAGAAAGGGAGAGAGGAAGAGAAGGAGCAGAGAAGAGTGGAGAGAAAGAGAGACATACAGCACTGATGCTGAAGTGTGTTGCTTAAGGACACGACAGCAGGTTTGAACCAGTGAGCCTGCGGTTGGTGGGCGAATGCTCGCTCCCTGAACAGCGTGTCATAAAGTGTGCAGAGGGAATGGTGTGTTTCTATTTATGAGATGTTCTGATGGAGGGCACTGGAATGTTCCACAGTAGGGCATTAAGTCGATGTAATCCCTCATTCGTCCAGCAGAGGTCCGAGGTAGAACAGGGTTCAAAGGTTTCATCTGGACAGACTCTTAGAAACCAAGACATTTCTGCTTTTCTCTGATCAAATCTTCTTCTGTTACTTTGAATGGCGATTGGCAGCCAGCATTTATGCTGAGCTCTGATTGGTCCAGGGCAAAGGGGAGGAGCATTTATGCTGAGCTCTGATTGGTCCAAGGCAAAGGGGTGGAGCATTTATACTGAGCTCTGATTGGTCCAGGGCAAAGGGGAGGAGCGTTTATGCTGAGCTCTGATTGGTCCAGGGCAAGGGGAAGAGCATTTATACTGAGCTCTGATTGGTCCAAGGCAAAGGGGCGGAGCATTTATACTGAGCTCTGATTGGTCCAGGGCAAAGGGGAGGAGCGTTTATGCTGAGCTCTGGTCCAGGGCAAGGGGAAGAGCATTTATACTGAGCTCTGATTGGTCCGGCCCAGAGGGGAGGAGTTGTAACTGTAACTTGCCCTGACCTTGTTTACAGGCTGACAGTGTTAAGGCCTGTTGAGGTCGGCCCCCCTCGGCCTCAGAGCTGTCATTGGCCAGATATTCCGTCAGGGTCTGATGAGGCTGTCGTAGACTGAAGGAAGATTGTAGAAGATGCAATGATAATTTATTTCCAGATGAAACCTTCTCTGTCTGAAGGACACTGGACCACCACATTTATTCAGATGTTTTTGCCAAAATAAAAAATTAAAACCTTGTAAGCGGGCTCGTCTCTCCACAGACCTAACCTGTAACTTGGCCTGGTTGTGTCGCCTGCTCGTCACCATGGAGATAGAAATGCAGTGCACCACAGGTCAAACCTTCCAGCAGAAGTCCAGACCAGGATGTGACTCTGGTCTCGGGCTCCTGAGGTTTGACCCAGTCAGAGGGTCAAATGCAGAGGACAATGAAGGCTAATCTAAACCAAAAGCGGTATCATCTCCATGGAGACAAGCAGTGGGCGGACCCTCGTAGTCGTGTCAGTAAAGTCTCAGAATGTGAACAGAACCAGTGCGTACATCATGTTCTCGTGTGTTTCAGGAGGACAACGAGATCCCAACGGACGTGTTCATGAAAGACTCTCTGAAGTCGCCCTCGCACTACGACGGCGAGTCCCTGCGCCCGCCGTCCGTCGCCGGGTCAGTGTCCGCCTCTGTAGCGCCCTCTGTGTCCGGCTCTGTGGACGTGCGCTCTCCGGAGGAAGGTCTTCACGCGATCAGCCTGAGCTCGGACGAGGACGACGATCTGACTGTGCACCACGAGCTGCCAGAGGAGGGCGCCGACGCAGACTCCACTCTGGGGTGAGGACAGACCAGAACCTCATTTACTGCACCACAAACACCGTGAACACTCTGGACCTGAGTCACATGAGCACAGGTCAGAATCCTCAGGGTCAGAGGTCAGAGGTCAGAGTTCTGAGATTAGAGGTCTGAGGTTTTAGTTCAGAGTTCTGAGATCAGGGTCAGAGGTCAGGGGTCTGAGGTCAGGGGTCAGGGGTTAGAGTTCTGAGGTTTGAGGTCTGAAGTCAGAGGTCGGGGTCTGGGGTCTGAAGTCAGAGGTCAGAGGTCAGGTTTAGGGTCCATGTCTCTGTTATAACGTCTGGCGCACAAATGAACTAAAGTCACATGATTTCAGAAAGTGGAGCCGTTATTCAACTCCGAAGATGAGATCATGTTTTGGACACCTGGGACAAACAGTGAATCTCCCACGGTTACACAGGCCCCGCCTCCATCTGAGATTATGACATCATCAAATTGTAGAACTGTAATTACGTTTGTGAAAAAGGCCTGATAATGTGAGTGAGAGTGACTAAACCAGGTCTAAACCAGGTCTAAAGCAGGTCTAAAGCAAGTCTAAAGCAGGTCTAAAGCAGGTCTAAACCAGGTCCAGGTCTAAACAGGTCAGGTCTAAAGCAGGTCTAAAGCAGGTCTAAGGCAGGTCTAAAGCAGGTCTAAAGCAGGTAAAGCAGGTCTAGGCAGGTCTAAAGCAGGTCTAAAGGCAAGGTCTTAAAGCAGGTCTAAAGCAGGTCTAAAGCAGGTCTAAAGCAGGTCTAAAGCAGGTCCAAAGCAGGTCTAAAGGGCAGGTCCTAAAGGCAGGTCTAAAGCAGGTCTAAAGCAGGTCTAAGGCAAGGGTACTAAAGCAGGTCTATAGGCAGGTGCTAAAGCAGGTCGTAAGGCAGGTCTAAGGCAAGGTCTAAAGCAGGTCCTAAGGCAGGTTAAAGCAGGTCTAAAGCAGGTCTAAAGCAGGTCTAAGCAGGTCTAAAGCAGGTCTAAAGCAGGTCTAAGCCAGGTCTAAAGAGGTCTAAAGGCAGGTCCTAAAGCAGGTCTAAGGTCTAAAGCAGGTCTAAGGCAGGTCTAGGTCTAAAGCAGGTCTAAGGCAGGTCTAGGTCTAAAGCAGGTCTAAAGCAGGTCAGCAGACTAAAGCAAGGTCAACCCAGGTCTGAACTAGGTCTAAAAGCAGGTCTGAACTAGGTCTAAAGCAGGTCTAAAGCAGGTCTAAAGCAGGTCTAAAGCAGGTCTAAGGCAGGTCTAAGGCAGGTCTAAGGCAGGTCTAGGTCTAAAGCAGGTCTAAGGCAGGTCTAGGTCTAAAGCAGGTCTAAAGCAAGTCTAAAGCAGGTCTAAACCAGGTCTAAACCAGGACTAAACCAGGTCTAAACCAGGACTACACCAGGACTAAGCCAAACCAGGACCTGAACACTCCCAGAAAACGTTCTAATTATAATCATTCTCTTCTTCAGTTTCATGTTTGCACTCGCTCTTTGACGTTGAGTTTCTGGTTTGAGGCTCTGAGATTAAAAAGAAGGATTCGATTCACACTCGTCCATTTTCTTTATTTGTGTTTGGTTTTCAGGAGTTCGGAGGAGTTTTAGAAGATAAAGAGTTTAAAGTACATTTAACCAGATAAAAGTATAAACCTGCGACTGAAGCTTCGAGAATATTTATAAATAATGTGTCTTTGATCTGAAATTTTAGTCCAGACAAACTTTAACATTAGAGAAATAAAACAAACATTATCTTTATAGTCGTTTTTAGTCGTCAAGAAAGTGGTAGGTAAAACGTCACTTTAAACTAACGTGGGTGGTTCTCTTGACCGTAACCTTCTGGGCTCCTCCACCAGCCGTCCCTACGAGAGACGCGCCGATCGATTCAAGCGAAACAGCCTGAAGAAGGTGGACAGTCTGAAGAAGGCCTTCTCCAAGCAGAACATCGAGAAGAAGGTGAACCAGATCACCACCAAGATCGTCCCTCCAGAGAAACGAGAGAAGATCATCAAGAGTCTGACGCCAAACCATCCCAAGAGCCCCACCTCCAGGGCCTCGTCCTTCAAAGTGACGCCCATGACCTTCAACGTCAAGAAGGTGACCACAGGGGGCGACAGTGAGGGTCTGACCACAGGGGGCAGCAGTGAGGGTCCGACCACAGGGGGCGACAGTGAGGGTCTGACCACAGGGGGCGGCAATGACGATCCAACCACAGGGGGCGGCAGTGCAGTGGAGGGTGACTCTGACCACAGGGGGCGCAAGAGAGGTCTGACCACAGGGCGGGCAATGAAGATCCAACCCAGGGGCGGCAGTGAGGCCGACCACAGGCGGCAGTGGAGGGTCCCGACCACAAGGGGGCGGCAGTGAGGGTCCGACCGACAGGGCATGAGCGCCCAGGTGCGAGTGAGGGGCTGACCACAGGGCACGGCAGTGAGGCTGACACCAGGGGGCGACAGTGAGGGTCTGACCACAGGGGCGCAGTGAGGGACTGCACGGGCAGCAGTGAGGATCGTCAGTGAGGGCCACCCAGAGGCGAACAGTGAGGGTCATGACCACAGGGGCGACAGTGAGGTCGTGACCACAGTGGCGCGCGTGCGGGTCGACCACAAGGGGCGACAGGTAGGGTTCGACCAAGGGGCGACATGAGGGTCCCGACCACAGGGCAACAGTGAGGTCGACCACAGGGCGTGAACAGACTGAGGAGCGCAGTGAGTGGTACTGACCACAGGGGCGACAGTGAGGGGTCTGCACAGGGGGCGGCAGTGAGGGTCCGACCACAGGCGGGCGCAGTGAGGGAGCGCAGTGAGGGTCTGACCACAGGGCGGGTAAGAGGGTCCGACACAGGGGCGGCAGATGAGGGTCGACCAAGGGGGCCAGTGAAGGGGCTGACCACAGGGCGGCAGTGAAGGGACGGTAGTAGGGTCCGGACACCGGGGGAGGCAGTGAGGGTCCGACCCGGGGCAGCAGTGAGGGTCCGACCACGGGGGGGCAGCAGTGGAGGGTCCGACCACGGGGGGCGCGTGAGGTTCCGACAGCGGAGCCGGCATGGAGTTCCGACCACAGGGGGCGGAGTTGGGGCTGACCACAGGGGCGGCAGTGAAAGGAGCGCAACGTGGTCCGACCACGGGGGGAGGCAGTGAGGGTCCATCACGGGGGGGCGGCAGTAGGGTCCGACCACGGGGGGCGCAGTGAGGTCGCACCGGGGGCGCAGTGAGGCGGCACACAGGCGGCGGCAGTGGAGGGTCCGACACGGGGGCGGCAGTGACCCGACAGCTCTGGGTTTTGCATAGTTAGCGATGTTTGGAGGCTAATGCTAATGCTAATGTATCCCAGAAGAGTTCTGTTAATTAAACTCTGTAAGGGCCAATTCAAAACAGTGGCAGAGTGGTTAACATTGTTGAAACTTCTCTCTGTGTTTTCCAAAGGTGAGAGATGGTCAGACGCCCACACAGAGGGCCAGTCCGTCCGCAGGTGAAGCTCACGTGAAAGACACCCGCTCTGGGCTTGGACCAGACGCCGCCCTGGAGCTCCACGGCGACGGAGCCGTGACTCAGGTCCGCGGAGGCCCTGAAGGAGTGCAGCGTCCAGGCCGAGATCGCCGTCAACGGAGAGGTGCGAGGTCAACAGGAGACGACCCCACTCTGCCACTGGAGCCCCCATTCTGTGGAGGAGCAGAGCGCAGAGGCTTGCTGAGGTGAGGCCCCCATCCTCAGTGTGCACCTTACTCGCCCACTTCTGTTTCTTCTTCTGCATTTCTGGTTTAAACAAGAATTGAATTCCATTTCATGGATAAACAAAGGGAGGACACTTTGGTCTTTCTTTCATATTCAGAGCTCAAAGGAAATCTGTTTGTTCTGGCTCGTGTTGGATCGTGAGCAGAGACAACTAAGACAAATGTCCCCTGGGGACAATAAAGTTTATCTTTATCTTAAGAGAAAGATTAGATAAGAGAAGAGCCAGGCTTTATTTGCCCCACAATCTTCAACACTTCCTGTTTGCCCTCAGGTCGCGGGGAGGCCTCGTGCGGCGGCGGTCGTTTGTTGTTGGTGTTTGATGATCATTCCTGTTTGCCCTCAGGGTGCGCGGATGGCCTCTTGGCGACGCTTGTTGTTGTTGGTTGTTGATGATTCATTCCTGTTTGCCCTCAGGGTCGCGCGGAGCCTTCTGCGGGCGGGTTCGTTTTTTGTTGGTAGTTGATATGTCACTCTGTTTTGCCCTCAGTCGCCGGCGGACGGCCCTCTGGCGCGCGATTCTGTTTGTTTTGGTATAGTGATGATTCACTTCCTTTTGTTCGTGGGCGACCTTGGGGCGTGTGTTGTGGGGTGATCGTTTGCTATGCGGCGGGCCTCTGGCGGCGCGGGTCGTTGTTGTTGGTAGTTGATGATGTCACTTCCTGTTTGCCCTCAGGTCGCGGCGGAGGCCTCTGGCGGCGCGGGTTCGTTTGTTGTTGGTAGTTGATGATGTCACTTCCTGTTTGCCCTCAGGTCGCGGCGGAGGCCTCTGGCGGCGCAGGTCTGGCCGTCCCTGAGTCCGTGGAGGACGTTGGAGACGACGAAGAGGACGAGGAAGAGAGTCCAGCAGAGGGCGCAACAGAGGCAACCGCCCCCTCGGCAACCATCCCCACGGCAACCATCGCCGTGGAACAGGCGTCTTAATGGGACAGTTTAGATGAGATTTTAAACACTGTCTGAAAGTATAAAGTGTGTTATTACTAAGCGTTTACCTGAGGTGCCCTGACGCGAACCCAGTAGAGACGAGAGGCTCATGTTTTACATCTGATCACCTTCAAATGAGTCTTTTTTTTACACAAAAACAATCTAAATTGGCAAAAGTTTGAGTGGACCATAATGTGATTTCACTGGGGAAACTGGGATTCACCTCAGAATGTCACAAAATATGAAAAATAAAGGTGGTTTTGTCTCAAGCTCTCTAAAAGGAGACGATCACACACATGCCACATAGTTTTGGATTTTACCTACAGATATAATACATACATCACCACAAATTATACTTTTTGGTGGCAATAAATAAATAAATATATATATATTTTTCTGTACTAGAGAAGTAAACTAACTGGCTTTTCTACTCTGCAAATTCAAAATTGTTGCTTATTTTGTGCTATAAAGACTTAAATCCGGGAGCATTTTGATCTGATGTAAGTTAAATATTGAATGCGTGTGACTTACTTCATTTTGCCTCAATTCTGGGGTTTTGAACATTCTGATGACGTGGGATTTAAAGGGTCCATAAAGACGACATCGGGACAGTTATAATTCAGTGAACGTGCTCCTGCAGTCAAATATACAATAGACAATAGAACAAATAGACATTTAAAAGACATCTAAATGAGAAAATCAAGTAAAGAATGGTAGAAAATAGGTGTTGTGCTGAGTGGAAGTGTCCTTTATCTCCCCCTGCCGCTAGCAAACGAGCTAAAGCTAACCACAAACTACTTTATACAGCAAAATGGACACTGACGGTAAATTTGAGTGAGACAAAAGCTCCACGGACAATAAATCAATCAGTACAAAAACAAAGATTTAGCATAATATGTCCTTCAAAAACCCAGAGGAGCACTTCTGGACCGCCACCTGATGACATCATAAGGTGGAACAAAGTGTGGCTTTTGTGGAGGATACTAGAGCGGGGGTTAAACGACGAGCTCTTGTTTCCACTCACTTTGAACACAAACCACGCTTCAGCTGTAACTGGGACGTCCTGCGCTCATCTCCTGGGCACGAGGCCAGCCAGCGCCCCCTGGAGCAGAAGAGGACCAGGGCTAAACCAGGACTAAACAAGGGCTAAACCAGGACTAAACCAGGGCTAAACCAGGGCTAAACCAGGGTTAAACCAGGGCTAAACCAGGGCTAAACAAGGGCTAAACTAGGGCTAAACCAGGGCTAAACCAGGGCTAAACAAGGGCTAAACAGGGCTAAACCAGGGCTAAACCAGGGTTAAACCAGGGCTAAACAAGGGCTAAACAAGGGCTAAACCAGGCTAAACCTAAACAGGGCTAAACAAGGGCTAAACCAGGCTAAACAGGACTAAACAAGGGCTAAACCAGGGCTAAACCAGGACTAAACAAGGGCTAAACCAGGCTAAACCAGGGCAGGCTAAACCAGTAAACAGGCTAAACAAGGGCTAAACCAGGCTAAACAGGGCTAAACTAGGGCTAAACCAGGGCTAAACCAGGGCTAAAACCAGGCTAAACAAGGGCTAAACCAGGGCTAAACCAGGACTAAACAAGGGGCTAAACCAGGGCTAAACCAGGGCTAAACCAGGATAGACCAGGTTAAACCAGCTAGAACCAGCGACTAAAACGCGGGCTAACCAGGGACTAAACAAGGGTAACAAGCCAGGGCCTAAAGGCACTAGGGCTAAACCAGGCTAACTCAGGGGCTAACGAGGGCTTAAACCAGGGCTAAACAAGGGTAAACAGGGCAATAAACGCAGGCTAACCGCGGCTAAACTAGGGCAAACAGGGGCTAACCAGGTGCTAAACCGGACTGAAAACAAGGGCTAGACGTAAACCAAGGGACTATAACAAGGGCTAAACCAGGAAACAGCTACCAAGGTAGACCAGGTCTAAACCAGGGACTGACCAGGTCTAAACCAGGGCTAAACTGAACAGATAAGACCAGGGCTAAACGAGGACTAAACCAGCGCTAACCAGGGCAAACCAGGGCTAACTAGCGGCTAAAACAGGGTTAAATAAACAGATAAAGCAAAAGGGGACTTAAACCAGGGCTAAGACCAGGTCAAAACCAGTTAACCAGGTCAACACAGGACTAAACCAGTCTAAACCAGGACATAAACCAGGACTAAACCAGGTCTAAACCAGGGCTAAACTGAAACAGATAAACCAGGGCTAAACCAGGACTAAACAAGGGATAAACCCAGGGTTAAATAAACAGATAAAGACAAGGACTAAAAAGCTAGGGCTAAACCAGGACTAAACCAGGTCAAAACCAGGGGCTAAACCAGGGCTAAACCAGGGCTAAACTAGGGCTAAACCAGGACTAAACCAGGACTAAACCAGACTAACCAGGGACTAAACCAGGGCTAAACCAGGGCTAAACCAGGACTAAACCAGGACTTGTAAACCAGGACTAAACCAGGACTAAACCGACTGAAACAGGACTAAGAGGACTGGATGGTCTGCCGGATCGCACAGGGCCAGCTCTGTGTCTCTGTCCCTCACAAAACGTCTCTTTGTGCTTTGTTGTTGTGGCTGAAAACTCTCTGAGCCGTTTAAGAGGAGCAGGGTTGCCAGGTTGTGTGCGAGCAGGAATGGAGCGTCGCAAGAGGATCCAGAGCAGGGGTGGGCACTTACACTTTTTCCTCCGAGGGCCATATTTGAATCCAGGCAAATGGACGGGGGGCCGGCCCGCGATTATTGGTGTGACAAAGTCTTATCATTATAAGCACTTTTCTGTAAAATACTGACAACGGAATCTATTATTCATTCATTTGATGTCATCTTTATGAAGGACACGACGTGTTACAGCGCCAAGACCGTCACAGAGACTGAAGAAACTAAGAGTCAAACACATGTGACCCCCGGGGGGCCGAGGGCCGGATCCGGCCCCTGGGGCCCAGATGCCCGGGTGCGGTCTAGAGCAATAAACAACGGGTTTAATGTGGCTAAACCAGGTCTAAACCAGGTCTAAACCAGGACTAAACCAGGACTAAACCAGGTCTAAACCAGGACTAGAAACCAAGTCTAAGACAGGTCTAAACCAGGACAACCAGGGTAAACCAGGTCTAAACCAGGACTAAACCAAGTCTAAGACAGGTTCTAAACCAGGACTAAGACCAGGACTAAACCAGGAATAAAACCAGGAATAACTACCAGGACTAAAACGTTCTCTTTCTCGCTTTACCTTTAAGAGTGGCGGTCACCTTTAAACACGTGCGGTCAGACGTGCGGTCAAACGAGCGGTCAGACGTGCGGTCAGACGTGCGGTCAGACGTGCGGTCAGACGTGCGGTCAAACGAGCGGTCAGACGTGCGGTCAGACGTGTGGTCAGACGTGCGGTCAGACGTGTGGTCAGACGTGCAGTCAGACGTGTGGTCAGACGTGCAGTCAGACGCGCGGTCAGACGTGCGGTCAGTCCAAGTCCCAGTCGTCATCAGAAGGTTCATAAATCCAGACAGAAGGTGACATATTCCCTGGTGAGCGGCCCTCAGAGCTAAAGGCTAATTATATTTATGAGATTATAACAAAGCAGAACAAAAAGAAACTAAAACCAGGACTGAATCAAGCAAAAACTAAAGATCTAAATTAGAACTTTTGCTGGATCTGAACCAGGTCTAATCCAGGAATAATGACTCTTGATTGAAGAAGTGACTGAACTGTTTGCTCATTCTGACTTGAGTCGTTGTTCATGGTTCGTTCAGGTTAATTGATCTTATTTCATTATCATAGACTCACGAGCAACAGTTCTGCCTTTTCTTGACCTGGAAACGTCTCAAAACGAACTGAACTCAAACACAAACCCGTGTCTTTTCCCACCTTTGGCACGCGTGTTTTTTAGTACTTATTGTGAAATCTATGCATTTTAACAAAGTCGTCGATTGTATGTTTAGCACGGAGACGGGAGACAGCGGCCGTGGAATCATTTAAAGCATTTATTGTGTTATTTACTCATCCATTTGACGCACGTTCGGCAGACATTTGGTGGCGTCGTTTTGCGTCTTTTCCGTTCGATGGCGTCGACGTTGAGCTAAATCTTGTGTATAACGTGTTTTAAACCTGATAAACTCGAGGCGCGTCTCCGACAGAACGCTCCGTTTTGACTCTCACGATCGTCACGTGAAATCGCACCCACAGCTTCGGTTTTAGGCGCCGTTAATTGTAGAAAGTTTACCAAAGACGTTTGTTAGAAAATCTCTGTGTTTTGGGGTTTGTGTTCTGCTGAATTCACACTTTGTCCAAACGAATTTTCTTTAGTCACAATAAAAAGATTCTAACACAAAGACTCGGTTTATCATTTTACAGCACAAAGGGTTTTTTTTTTTTAATATTTCATTCTTTTATGTCAGTTTCACGACACACTTTTCACCGAGGAAAAAAATCCGTCGTAATTCAGATTATATTTTAGAGACTGATAATTGTGATTGTTCAGGTCTCAATATAACCGTAACTAATAAATCTTTTGGTGATTCGCTCCAAAGTTAGAGTCTGTTTGTGTCGCGGTTACTTAAATTTAAGGTTGTACGTTTTGAAGCTGGTCTCGGATTTGAGGAAACGTAAAGATTTCTCTGTTCGGTCTCAGTGAAAACAATCGTCTCACATTTATTGTCAAACGAACATTTTATATTGTGACGTCTCTGTTTACTAGACCTGGAAAAGCAGTAGATCCATAGGAATCCTTTTCTTCACCTAAACCATGTGTCACAGGCGTTCCACAAGGATCCAACCTTGGACCAACGCTTTTCACCATATATATATATATAAATGACTTACCACCAGGGAGCAATAATGTTCAAATACAAACGCCGACGACACCATCATCTATACAAACGGTAAAGGCTGGTCTAAACTAACAACCGCCACGGAAAATGAGACTTCTCTGACATTAAACCTCCAATAAACAAAGCGATATGATCCATCCCAAAGCCACAAACTGCATGACTATAACGTTCTGAGCTTTGAAAACTCCTAATAGTCCTAGTGTTTCACCAGGTCATTCGCAATCTGGCTCCTCCGCCTCAGACGTGACCACTGCAGTCACAAGAACCACCTCTAGGGGACAGTGCCGTGTTCCACGTGTAAAACCAGCCCCGCCCAGTCGGCCTTCTCACGGAACAAGCTCCCACTGAGGTCTTCACCTTCTCCAGAGATGCCCACACTGTAACGTGTACTTTAACTGTAATATACCAAATGTGCCATTAGCAGGAGGTCCCGCCCTGTGGGCAGGGCTCTCACAGAGTAGGATATAAACAAGAGTTCTCAGACTTGTTTCTCTGATTGAGAATGACTCTTGGATGATGAGAGTTGAAACGTTTTGTTTTTTCTAAAACAGAGTCCAGATGACTACAACTGAATCTTTTTCTACAATGGAACACTCCTGGACGAATGAGGGATTACACCGACATGTCTCATGTGTGTTGTATTATCTGCCCTTTTATATAAACATGCTTAGAATTGTACTTATATTTTAATGAGTAAGTTGTATTGCTAAACTATTTAATAACTAAATGTAGTTGATGATGTAATCATTGACTGAGGTTCGGGAGCGGGACCACGCCTCAACCTCCTACTCTTTCAGTAACAACGCCTCCACTCTTTAACCACACCTCCAATTACCCAGAAGCCCTATTTACACAGGCCTATCCCAGCATCTCTTGTTGTCTCTGCTCTCTCGACAGAGAGACAATCAGTCAGCGAGCGCGTTCATTTGAACAAGAATCATGAGCCGTTTTCTATTAGATTCTGACCTGTTCCCAGTCTCAACTTTCAGTCGGTTGTATCTCCAGTAGACACGTTCCCCAGAGGACTCGCCAACCTATGTCCCCTCTCCGCCGCGCACACACACGGTAGGCGTGATTCCATAGCCTCCAAACACCACCCTCTGTTCTCAATCTTTCTCATCTCATAATTTCTCTCATCCCCCTCTTTGAAGTGCACTCAACCGCCACACACATGCATCCCTTCATCCCTCTAGTCTACACCTACTGCTACTGCTACAGCTGAAATCCAAGTTACCTAACGTAAATGTGGTTGTAAGAGTACGCATGTAGCCTTTGATATTAGCACATATGACATAGAACAGGCTAACCACAGGGCCTTTGACACTGCAGCATGCTAGCCACGGGCCTCTAGATATTCTATATCACTCGTTTTCTGCAATTCCGGCAGTTTCTCATCTTCACATTCGCATACTGGCTTGATGCCACGTTCAGTCACACTTTTATCCAGCTCCTGCTTTCATGCTGCCTCATCTTACCATGTTCACCTTGCCTTCTCACACATGCTCACATTGCTTTCCAAATTCCATGCAAGCGCTGCTCATTTTCTCTCGTTCACCCCTCATCCCATTCATCATTACCATTGTGCCGACTCATTGCTAGCATGCTACTTCGACTCATGCTAAGCCTCGTTTACTCCGATCGACGGCAGCAGCCATGCTCGCTCCGAGCACGAGCCTCGCCGGCAGCTACGCTTACGCCAATCCACGGCGGCAACCATGCCAACGGCAGCCAAGCTTACGCCGATCCACTACAGCACGCCAGCAGCTACGGTCCGATCCACGGCAGCACGGCCATCAACCACGCTCTACGATCTACAGCCAGCAGCCATGCTCGCTCCTGGCTGTTGCCAGGCACCGGGATCCTGTCTCTCTCCAGAACTGTCGCCGGGCACCAGGATTCTGTCCCTCTCCAGAACTGTCGCCGGGCGCCGGGATGCTCTATCAATCATCTCACATCCCTCTTTCGACCCTCTACTCTGTTCATCAATCCTTCTCTCTTACAGGCTAACTCGACAATCTCAATCGTTCTTCCTCGGCTGCCGATTCAATATCTCCGGCGATCAGGCACCTCAAGCCATCGTGCATCAATTGATGCATCGAAGACCGCTCAGCGCACTCCAGCCAGTTCCAACCAAGCCCCCAGAAAACAAAATGGCGCCCAATTCAAGCCTATGGCGTGTGCTCATTGGCGCATGTCCCCCAAAAAGTTCCCTACTTCCGCGTTACTTCCTGAATAGGGAGTCTAGTGCCTCCCCTTTTATGACGACATCGCCATGTCGCTTTGGCGTCGGGAACGAGCACGGCGACAACAGAACGCGTGAAAGACTGTGGACAGTTAGCGCGGCCTGAAGCTGCAGTCCCGCGGAGCAGCCACTACTCAATTTGGATCGCAGACAGAGGGGGCGTGCCTTATCGAGTTATTATAATAGATCCATGCTTCCAACTCATTCCAGCTGCCATACGCACTAGAGCAGGCATGTCAAACATACGGCCCGCGGGCCGGCCCGGCCCGGCATACATGTATGAGTATGTCAAAAAAAGAAGCAAGACTCTAGCTCATTTCTATCAAAAGTTGTGATTTTTTAAAATAAATACAAACCAAATGCTCCCTGTGGCCTCTAGAGGGCAGTAAATGTGTAGAAGTAAATGTGTAAATCTGGCCCCCCAGACGTTTTAATCTGGCCAGCCAAACATTTCTAATTTATATTCAATAATTTCCGATAGACCTATAGCATTTTTATCGCTGGAACTACACGTCCCAACAATCCTTTGCAGCGGCCGCCCCCCTCCCCCACGCTGCTGTGTGCTGCCGGTGCAAGTGCACGGTCTTTTAGAAGTGCCAACGCGCGTCGCGCACTTTTCAGATTTGAGCAGAGGTCCTAACGAGGAAAGAGACGTTTTTTGGGAAACAACGTGGAAGAAAGAAAGGAGACGGTTTTGTGGACATAATAGAGCGGCGCTAAAAGTGGAGCTAATGTGGAGTCTAACAACAAGAAAAACAAACTTCTGTGATGACAGCTCTGTGTGAGGGAAACATTGCAAAACCTGGACAGATCATGAGCCACAGGTAAAAACACAGGTCAGAATGTAATAAAGTATGAACTGTGTCCACACTAATGGGACTGTGAATACAAACACAATGCACTCATTTGATTCACCACATGAATAAATCTGTCACTAAAATCATCTTAAACTATAAAAATAGTGAGAATCACATTGAGTTTGTGCAGCAACAACCAACAGATCTGTGATCTCAAACATTTCATATCAGAAATCATATCACAAGTCCATGTTCTTGTTTCTGCTGCTGCTGCATGAATGTGTCCACAAAAGAACTATTACTTATAAGCTATTTATATGTCTTATATCTTTTATTGTTTTATATTTTACGTTATGTTCGGCCCGCGACCCAACCTGAGCGTCGAAAATTCGGCCCGCGGCCCAAAATGAGTTTGACACCCCTGCAACTAGACAGTCCTCAAGCACTTACTCTTCTCTACCAGGCATTCAGATCATCCTACAGGGCAAGCCTTCTTCCTTTCAGACCAAGAATCTGCTTCTCTGTCTCTATGATGAGTGACTCTAAAGCTCCTCAAGTCAACACACAAGAAGTAGCAACACTCATGCATTTTACTATTTTCATGCGACCATCGAACTCCTCCGTAGAACGACTACTTTCTCTCGTTCAAGGTTTCAAGGAAAGAAGCTCGTTCTGCCTTCTCTAACAGGTTCTCACGTCCGTTTCGAATTATACCCTACTATCGTTTCAGACATTCTTTTGGGGGTTCGATTAGTCAGAAGGCACTCATTCGACAACACCTCTTTAGTAGATCAGTCTGGGATATTCTATTACGCCGTACCTCATAGCTCTCAAGACTCGTTGTCTACTCTCCTCCATCAATCCGTCACCCGCATTGCTTGTACTCGAGTCACTATAAATCAGCCAACTTCTACTCTCAATTTGCTGTCCCAAAATCCCGATGCTTAGCACGCGAACTTTGACGATAGTCCTAATTAGGCCCGAGCCCAACAGGGCGCGTAGGGCCTATTGCTTCTGCAACCGCGCCGAAGGCGCATGTTTGGTACCCGTCGGCCGTGGCGATTGCCGTGGCGATCACCTAGTCGCCCCTGGCAATAACCAGTGAAAAGCCGATGCCGGAGGCATCGGTCATGCATACTTACTCCTGCAATAGCAAACAAAATAGTCCAACAATGAGTGCGTGGGCGAAGCCACGCACTCATTGTTGACAACCGCAGCGCGAAGCGCTGCATCCCAATGTCACCCCGGCACAACCAGGGTAAACGCCGATGCCGGAGGCATCGCTCATGCATACTTACTCCTGCAATAAGCACCAAAATAGTCAACAATGAGTGCATGGGCGAAGCCCATGCACTCATTGTTGACAACCGCAGCGCGAAGCGCTGCATCCCAATGTCGTCCCTGCCACAACCAGGGTAAACGCCGATGCCGGAGGCATCGGTATGCATACTTACTCTTGCTATGACACAAATAGTCAACAATGAGTGCGTGGGCGAAGCCCACGCACTCATTGTTGACAACCGCAGCGCGAAGCGCTGCATTCCTCCAAAACACTCCAAACACTCCCGGCATCCTGCTGTACCTCAGAGCCAATGCCGCAGACATGCCATACTTATAACTGCTCAAATGAATGGAAGTCTATGGGGAGTGGGTGGGGAAGGCCGGGGGGGATGGCGACTGACGAGCGCGTAAGCGCTCGTAATGATGATTCCACCTCACGGTGGCGTGGGGAAGGCTCAGAGCTTTCAATATGACGTATAATATGTTGTTGCAGTGGCAACGGATATATTGTTTTTGCTCGAAATATTATTATTATTTTTTTTTTTTTTATTTTTTTTTTTTTTGTTCTACGAACTTTTTTCTGCTCTTTGAGCTCAAATTTGACCCCCTGAACATGCTCAAAAACTCACCAAACTTTGCCGAAAAGTCAGATCTGGCGAAAAATTTTGTTTTTTGGCGTCCATTTTATTTTATTTTCTAAAATGGCGCGACAGCGGCCACCACAAAGAGGTCAAACTACACTGCGCCATGGGAGACGTCAACTTTGTCGTAGAGCAAACGAAATTTCGGGTCACGCATTCCTCTCGTGATGACAAACAAACAGTTATCGTGGCCCACGCCCCTGACTAAACCATATGGCCGCCATCTTGTTTTGAACATGACAACCGCTATTTCGCTCATATCGAACTTTAACGAACTCCTCCTAGGCCGTTTCACCCAGTGGCTTCAAAATCGGTGTACATCCTCTAGACAAGTGGGGCATCTAAAGTTATCCAAATCTTTGGATAACTTTTACCGTCTACGTGCGGCGCAGCCGCAAAGTATGCCACCACATTTTGACATTTTAGCCAATTTTTAACATTGCTCCATTGCTCAAAACGGGCCCGATGTGGACCAAATTCGAATCAGTTGTTAAACTTTCACGCTTGGACGTGGTAATGGTGAAATAATCGAAATCGACGCGATAGCGCCCCTACAGACTGAGAATGCCATTTTCATGGACTTTAACGAACTCCTCCTAGGGCATTTCACCCAGTGGCTTCAAAATTGGTATACATCCTCTTAGACAAGTGGGGCATCTAAAGATATCCAAATTTTTTGGATAACTTTTACGGTCTACGCGCGGCGCGGCCGCAAAGTTGGACAACGCATTTTGAAGTTGAGAAAATTGGAAAATTGCTCCCATTTGGGCAAAAAGGCCCGATGTGGACCAAATTTGGAATCAGTTGTTCAACTTTCAAGCTTGAACCTGTTAATCGTGAAAAAATTAAATCGCCCCAATAGCGCCCCCTACAGACGACATTTAAATTAACATGGAGAGAAAAAATTTAGTTTTTACGAAAATGTTCCAGATTTGGCCCAAATATTCTATTTTGGCCTCCCGGTCAAAAAAGCCAATCAGACTTATGCCATATTTTTTACCGTTTAGCCATAGCGATGACAGAAACATCCCATGTTATCCTAATGGGAAAATTGCCAAATATCCACATTTTTACGCTTCACACTTTAACACGAACTCCTCCTTGGGCGATGGCCCAATCAAGCTCAAATTTGGGGAATATCATCTTCAGGAGTGGGTTATCAAAAGTTATCCAAATTGTTATTATACATTTACGGTGTCTCTACGGCAGCGCTGCAAATTTGTCCCACAAATCGCACCATTTCACCATTTTACAAAATGGCTCCCATTTGGTCTTTAGCGTGGCCTCTGCACCACATATAGTTTTACCAAATGACATGAAATTCTGCACAACACTCTATTTTGCCATAACGATCAAAAAAGTCCGGGGGGCCAAAGTCATAGTTTGTAAAGTGTCACCGTAGCCGATTGACTGGCAACCTCCCATGTTGTCCCAATGGGTCCAGTGCCAGATCTCTCAAATGACCAAGATTTTTCACTTGACACTTTAAAAAACTCCTCCTCAGGCGTTGGCCCGACCAAGCTTAAAATTGTTGGACATCTTCTTGAGGAGTTGGGCATCAAAAGTTATCCACGTTTTACCGACAACAGCTACGGTGTCTGTGCGGTGAAGCGGCAAAGTCGACTGGCAATTGTGTTCATTTGCGCTTCATGTGTCGCCGTCTGTTTTGCTTTTTTGGACAAAACTCAATACACCAATGGGCCAAATAATGCCGGGAGCGGAGTGCGGAGTGCGAAGCCCGGCGGCGCCGCGAGGGCCGTTGGATGCCGCTTGCGGCTTTAATTCCTCTTCTTCTCTCTTCAGGAACCATCTAAATCAGACTACCTCTCATCTATCTTTCGTTCATTCATTCTCAATCTCATTCAGCTCTCCATTAAGTTCCTCATCCATCGCTCATAGTGATTTCATTACTATCTGCAGTTCGTCAACTCCTTTATAAGGATAAGTATCTCGTTCTCCTCAACCTTCCTCTCTACTCCGGAGCAAGGCGACGACATCTAATCCACACAACGATTGCTCGTCCGAACCTCAACCCCATCACACTCGCATCTTATTCAAACCCATGCACGTCCATCGGCGACCCACGAACGCATCGTCTTTATGCCATCCCATTGGACTTGAGACTGTGTTACCGGCACCACCAACTCTATCGCACTCACTGCTCTCCGTATCTTCCATCGCCTGAAACTCTTTCAAAACTCTATTCAACTGCACCGGTATTAATCCTCTTCTCCAGTAATGGACAGACTGCTTTTAGATTCCATCCAGCTACTCTTCAGAGAGTCTCCAACTCTCCAACGCCTCTTCTCTTGTGCCACTCAGTTGACATCTTCATTTTCAGCCAGGCTTTACGTTGAGATCCAGACCATCTTTGCTAATTTTAAATCCTTTGGGGGTTATGAATCGGCTGGGCTGAGATCCCATCCAGATGTCTCTCTACCCAGCCAACTCTAATCGATCCATCATCGATCCATCATCACTATTTACAATAAACATTCTGTCATATTCTATTTGTTGTGGCGTGGTCCCTGCTTGTGAATACTGCCATTTCAACACTTATATCTGCACTGTATCATACTCTGTGATAGGGAACATGTGGGAGTATTACACTGTCAAGGAGTTCCCTCTTAAGATCTGCAGATGGAAATTAGCTTTCAGGACTTTGCATTTTTGGACAAAGACTCTGATCCAGACTTAAGTCTAAATCAAAGGGTTGACACTATAAAAATGAATGTTTTGCCCAGATTTCTCTTTCTGTTCCAGACTCTCCTGATTTCCATCTCCAACCGGCCGTTTGATGAGTGGAATAAAACAATCTCTAGATTTGTGTGGCGAGGAAAAGAAACCTCGAATCTGATTTAAAAACTCCCAAAAGAAAGGAGGCGGGGTTTTCCTTGTCTGAAAAATGACTTTATTTCAGCTCAGATCAGAGCGTTTCTGGAGTGACCCAGAATATGAAGCTCAATGGAAACATACTGAGAGTAATGTTGTGCCGGGGGTTCCTGTGCGAGGCCATTACTGGAAGATGACAGACGCGTTGGGTCATTTGGAGGAAGTGAAGAATCCCTGGGTAAAAACTGTGCTTACAACATGGAAGGAGCTGATCAAAACATACAAACTAAACAAAGAGGTTCAAATCTTAAACTGGTCGTTTATGACGCAAGGTTTTGTACCAAATAGAACTGACCTGAGACTCAAGGTCTGGATTACAAAAGGTCTAAAGGTTTTTCACCAGATTGTAAAAGAGAACCACATGAAAAGATTTGAAATGTTGAAAGAATCTTTGACTTGGAGAAACAGGACTTTTATAGTTTTTTACAAATAAGGAGTTATTATAACCAAGACATTAAACAAAGTCATGACCATTAAAACCCTCTGACTGAGATGTTTATCAAGGCTTAGAAACCAGGACTTTCAAGGGGACTAATATCTAAAATACATCAATGCATTTCTAATCTGGACAAATACTCTACTAAATATATTAAAAACAAATGGGAAAGAGGTCATCTTGTTTTGATGGATGAAGAGTGGGAAAGTGTGTTCATCCCAGAGGAGGAGCTGCAACTGTTGGAGAACAACGCCACCAGGAGGCAAACCACTATCACGTGTTTTTGGGACTGTCCTGTTGCTCATAAATATGTGACTGAAGTTCACAACACACTGCAGACTGTTTTTGACATTTCCCTCTGAACTTTAGAACTCTGTACTTGGGCCTCAAAACTCCTGCCATGGACACAAGAAATGGATACCTCTGGAATGTACTTTTGGCTGCAGGAAAAAAGGCATACTGACCATGACTAAACGGGAGTTTTATATAGGACATGTTGTGATGTATTTTATTCATCTTTTGTCATAAAGTGTGCCGTTAATGTTCATTTATGTCGTTATGGGGAGAGCTAATTATGTGGCTTGCTGGGTTGTGACCGCCAGGGGGCCTCGGCAAGAATGCACCGGGAGAAATGATCCAGGGTTTAATCTTTATTAAATAATCACTCAATAGTTCTTAGTGTGTGTGTGTGTGTGTGTGTGTGTGTGTGTGTGTGTGTGTGGTTCTGCTTTACAGCAAAGAAGAATGTACATTATAATACGAACTATAAAACATATAATACACAAATACACATGAGCTCCGTCATAACCAACGCTGTTAGCACTTAGCTCGAGGCACTTCACATTTCTAAACACAAACTATATAAATATATGGCCTTAAACTACTCTATTTAACAATTCGTAAGACGTGTGAACAAATTAGGGGTTTATGTGTGCCTTCGTTTCTAACCACTACTCACTTTTTTTACGCACACAAATTGACAACCACAAGCTGCACGATGCGGACTAAAACCTAAAACCTAGCATTCATGCAGCGCTGTCAACCAAACCTGCCCACTCCAACTTCCGATTGGCCACTCGACCTGTCAATCAAGCCCCGGCGCAAACAGGGCCAATCCTTCGTCACATGCGTATTGTTGTTTACTTTTGCTCTGGCTTACTGGTCATGTTTTTTTGTATGTTTATGTTTCAAAGTAAGGAAAGAAAACAAAAAATGATGTAACTGTACTCTGTTCAAAAAATACTTACAAATACATACCGTGCACAATAGGGTCCGTCTTTCCTCCTGACCTGGAGGTTGGCGCAGCTCTGGTCCACTTCTCCTGACAGGTTTAACCCACAGACACGGCTTCACTTCCCCGTCTGAAAAAGCTGTCCTAAAGCTGTGCCCAAACAAGTGAGATTTAGGGAGTTATATTTAAATACCTTCTTCTTAAACACTTCCAGCTTCACTTTTATGGTGTTTGGGACAAGGATGAGCACAGAAAGATAAAGGAAAGTTGTACTATGATTTTTATATATTCTGCTTCAGATGAAGTTTTAGTGTGAAAAACAAGAATGTGGATATTTCCATCCAAAACTGATCTTGTTTCAGAGTCCACACTGCTTCAAAAGGAACAACTATGGACTTGACAAAAGGTAATGAGCCCCAAAGACCACGTGTCTGTGACTTTAAACTGGGACAGAGTGTAAAGTCTAATAAAAGCTGTCAGTGCCTTTAAAGTGCTGTTGCTCGGTGCTTCCTGCTTCCTCCTCAGATCTTCACAGAGCTGTGGGTGTGGCCCATGGATGTATTGTATTATCTGGGAAAGGTATTGCGAGCCCAAACATGTCGCTAGCGGCCCCAGTGGCCAGTCCATTGGTACTGCAAGCAAAAAAAAAATCGCGCGGCCCAGAAAGATTTTTTTCCCCCAAGAGCGCAATGTAACCAAAACCTGCTCGTGTTCGGCTGACGGGGCCGCTACGGCTCGGAGAAAATATCAAATATGGCGGCATTTTTAACCTATTTTCGGGTCATTCACTTTTTCTCGGTTTAGAAACTCTTCAGTTGTCTTTAAAACGCATTTTAAGCCGTTAGCTTCGGCTACGCTCCAGCGCGCCGCTCTAGCCAGCAGCTCGTGCGCTGATTGGTCAGGACGGTAACCGTCTTGACCAATCAGCGCGTGTAGGTGATGTGCACGAGCCGAAGTGCCATGAACGAGCAGCAGGCGTAAAAACCAGAGATCCATAAGTTGAATCACAGAGAAAACTCATGGAACTAAAGACCACAGTGGATCTGAGGGCCGTGGGCACAGTAACCGTCCTGACCAATCAGCGCACGAGCTGGGCTAGAGAGGCGCGCTTTCACTGCAGTACCAATGGACTGGCCACTGGGGCCGCTAGCGACATGTTTGGGCTCGCAATACCCTGTCGAGTTAATATGATACATCTATGGGCGACATGCGCCAGTGAACAGCTGCCATTGACTTGAAGGGGCTGCCAACTTGAGCCCGGGGGGCTTGGTGTGGCCTGGCTCCTCCCACTGCTCTCGCTCTAAAGTTTAATTTGTGTCAAAGTCAAACTCTCAGTCGCTCTGATCCAGGAGAGATGGCGCAGAAAGCACTCGACCACGAAGCCTTTTTCTGTCCCGTGTGTTTGGATCTACTGAAGGATCCGGTGACTATTCCCTGTGGACACAGCTACTGCAGGAACTGTGTCCAACACCACTGGGACCAAGAGGACCAGAAGCAGCTCTACCAGCTGTCCCGAGTGTCGCCAGAGCTTCAGCCCCAGGCCTGTCCTCATCAAAAGCATTCATGTTAGCAGCTTTAGTAGAACAGCTGAAAGAAGACTGGGCTCACAGCGCCCCCTGCTGACCGCTGCTATGCCGGACCTCAGGATGTGTCCTGTGATGTGTGCACTGGGAGGAAGCTGAAAGCTGTCAAGTCCTGGTCTGCAGTGTGTGGCTTTCATACTGTGAGCGCCACCTCCAGCCTCATTATGATGCTGCAGCGTTTCAGAAACACCAGCTGGTGGCGCCAACACAGAAGCTCCAGGAAAACATCTGCTCTGAAACACACAAAGTGATGGATTTATTCTGCCGCAGCGACCAGCAGAACATCTGCTCTCTCTGCTCTGTGGACCAGCACAAGGGCCACAAACATGTGTCCTCTGCCTCAGAGAGGGCCCAGAGGCAGGCAGAACTACCGGCCAAGAGGAACTGCTGCCTCCCAGAGCCTCCAGGACAAAGAACAGACCTGAAGAGGCTCAAACAGGAGGCCAGGACATCAGCCGCTCTGCCCAGACAGCAGTGCAGCACAGCAGAGACAGCTTCAGAGAGATGGCCCTTCTCCTGGAGAACAGACGCTCTGAAGTGGAGGCAGCAGATCCTCTCCCAGGAGCAGACCCAACTGAGCCGAGTCCAAGAGCTCCAGGACCAACTGCAGGCAGGATTTGACTGAGCTGAAGAGGAGCATCTGTGAGCTGGACACACTGTCCCTCACTCCGGATCTAACCAGTTTCTCCAGCTCTACGCTTCACTGTCCACAGACACACAGAGCACAGAGCCAGCCAGGATTCAGACCGGGCCCGCGGAGCTACTTTGAGGAAGTGACCAGAGCTGTGTCAGCGCTCAGGGACAAACTCCAGCTCACTCTGAGTCCAGTCCAGGTTTTGCTGTCACCAGCTGAGCCCAGCTCCAGAGAGGACTTCTTACAATATATATACAGAAATCACTCTGGACCCAAACACAGCTTCAGACCAAACTGTCTCTGTCTGATGGAAACAGAAGAGCAACAGTTATGAGGAAACACCAGAGTTATCCAGATCATCCAGACAGATTCAGTCTCTCGTGGCAGGTCCTGAGCAGAGAGAGTCTGAGGGGCCGCTGTTACTGGGAGGTGGAGTGGAGCGGGACGTGTGGTGTTTATATAGCAGTTTCATACAGAGATATTCAGAGGAAAGGAAACTCTGGCGAATGTGGATTTGGATTCAATGATAAATCCTGGTCCTTAGACTGTAACAAAACCAGTCCTTCATTTCGGTTTAACTCAGTCCAGTCCCAGGTCTCAGGTCCGGTCTCAGGTCCGGTCTCTGGTCCAGAATCGGGGGTTTACCTGGACCACAGCGCAGGGGTTTTGGCGTTTTACAGCGTCTCTAAAAGTACCATGAGGCTCGTCCACAGAGTCCGGACCACTTTCACTCAGAGACTCTACGCTGGGGTCTGGATTTATGATTCTGGAGACACTGCACATTTCCCTAAACTCAAATAACAGCTTCTTCATGAGGGTTGTCCACAAAAAAAACAACTAATCAATGTTTTACTTATTTTGTAAACAAGATATTTATTTGAAGAATTGATTCTGCAAAAAAAAAGACAAAAACATGAAAACTTCTGAACATTCTTCATAATTATCGTTTGTAATGATAGTATTTCAATGTTTTTAGTGTCCAAATGTTCTTCCTGGTGTGATGGAACTGTTTTTACCTTTGCTCGATCACAGTGTAAAAGTGATTTTCTTATATCTAAGACTCTTTTAATTGTTTGTTTCTCTGTAGAATTTCAGATTTTGTGGTGATTTGTACTTATTTTTGAGCTTTTTCTCTGTTCCAGATCCAGTTTTCTGAATAAACTCTGGCTCTGATCGGTCTCATTTATTAAACTCCACTTGAAGTAGAATTCAGAGTAAACGTGTGCGGACAAAACACACAGCACTCCTTAAACTCTCTGATCTAAGTACAGAATCTCCTCCTGTTGCCATGGTAGGCCTGTATTCAGTCAGCCTGCTGCCCTGAACATGGGACTGCTAATCCTCCATAAGAATGAACGAAGCAGGAAGTCTCTTATAGAAGCTTTTGAATATAAGCAAATCTTCAACAACCTCTAATGTGTGTGAGAGTGTGTACTTTATATATTCATATGGTGCCTTGAGGAAAGCATAACGTGCATATCAAATGTTCTTGCCATAATGTTTGTATTTTTAATATATTTGAATTAAATGATCCCGTGTCTTTACTCACGACATTATATTTTTGCGTTTTCCTCTGTCGCCGCGCTCACAAAGCTTTATTTATTGGTTTATTGAACACTAATCATATGTCTAAAGTCGGTAAATGTCGTTTAAATCCCGTAACAGCCGCAATTTGTTGTATGGAGTCACGGTGGCCGAGAGGTTAAGGCGTTGGACTCGAAATCCAATGGGGTTTCCCCGCACAGGTTCGAATCCTGTTCGTGACGATCTACTTTTGACTTTTAATCAGCGGAAAAAGAATACATAAATACAAATACACTTTAAATATTTTTCCTATAAACTATTGCAATATATGAATACAAATACAAATATTAGAAGTCTTTACGTACCGTCTTTGCTCGTATCAGCTGCGTTAATATTTTAAAGTTGTGCCGCAGAATGTACAGGTTTGTAAATACGTTTTAGGTCAACCTTTATGATATTTTTCTGTGATATATTGACTAAATATAAAGTAGAAGTGGCATTTTAATAAAAAGAAATGACCAGCCTCCTCGCGGTAATCTCGCGAGTTCAAAGTTTCCCCTGAGGTGCCTCCACGGACTGGTAACAATAAAAATACGTTTCATTTTGGGAACGTACTGCTGTTATTTGGCTCCCGTTTTTTTATAAACATTATTACGTTTACAAATCTGACAAAAACGATTGAAAAAAACAACAACAACCCCGTATTACTCGTAAACAGCAGGGGAAACGCGAGCTCACCCCTCGTTTCTGGAACATTATGGTACAGTCCGAATCCTATAAAGATAACCGGCAGCCGCTGCTGACGTAGACGCTGTCCTGTTGATGAAGCGTGAAAAACTTATTAGCTTTTGATTCCAATTTCGTAACATTTTTAGGCCTTTCAGTGATTATTCAAGCGCAAACTTAGACGATTACTTTACAACATTGAGATAAAACCAGTGTTTAGACCGAAAAAGCTGGGGAAAAAACTGTTAAAAGGCTAGCAATAGTAGTTGGTAGTTAGCTTCACTAGCCGCTAAATGCTAACACAAAAGGAATGCGGGTTTTGGCATTGAAAATACAATCCAATTAAACCGGACCTCCAGCAATTTAACTGGTACAGGTCTGACAAAACGTGTATCCAGCCGCAATTATAGATTTGTGACCGTTTATCTTCGTTGTTGGGTCTTTTTCTGAGCAGAAAGTCCTGATTTTTTTGAGCTATTGTCCGGCGCCAAACGTGAAATCCGCGCTTCTTAAAGGAAATGAAACGACTATTACGGACTCGAATCACAAAATGGAGTTAGACGGCCACAAACGTCTCGATAAAAGAGGAAGCTAACACGACACGAGCTCGTTTTACATGTCTTCATATTGCCTGTGGTCCAAGTTGTATGTGCAGTGTGTGAAAGAAAGTGCGTGGTAATTTGAAGTTCCTGGACATTTCCATCTTCAGAAGACACGAAACTGCAGTTACAATATTTAAAAATATATTTATATATATATATATATATACACACCATGGCAGCCACTGCGAACGAGGCCGTGTTTCTTTTAAAGGACGTCAAGCCTGGATCTAAAAATCTCAATATAGTGTTCATTGTTTTGGAAATAGGTGAGTAACGGCTCTGTCTCGCTGTCAAAATACGTTTTCTTTACTAAATAAACCGTTAAAGTTCAGGTTAACACAAAGTACTAGTGAAAACGTACAAAAAACAAATGTGTATTAGAGATATTATAGGTTATAGAGTTAGACTTATTCAGTTTTTGCTTGTATTATTATTGAGTATTTTCACTAAGAGTTCAGTTGCACGTGAAGTTCTTGGTATAACTTCCAAAAACAAAGATATTGTTGGTTTCAATATCAGAGAAATACAATTGTTGATCGTATTGTTGAGTGTTTTTGCCAACAAAAGTTCAATTCAACATCCAATTCTAGTGATTGTAGACCATAATATCAAAAATAACACAAACTACAATATGTTATAAATATTTAAAATAATGAATCCATTTGTATTAAGCCTTTTACAAATATTAAAAGCAATAATGAATAACTAGTGCGATATATTTCTACCAAAAATATCACTATAAACGATATTCTCTGTATCATTTCATCAATATTTGACGGTCTAATTAAGCTGCATTGACACGATTTGACTCTAACCCCTCTGATCTGTGCCCGCTTCAGGCCGAGTGACCAAAACTAAAGACGGGCACGAGGTTCGCTCCTGTAAAGTGGCCGATAAAAGCGGGAGCATCGCCATCTCGGTTTGGGACGAGCTCGGGAGCCTCATCCAGCCCGGCGACATCATCAAACTCACACGAGGGTAACGCGCCCCGCGATGTGTTCGTGCGAAAACAGAATGTTACTTCACTCCCAATCAATAAAACAATCAGTCGACTAATGCAAGTGATTATTTAGACGCCGTCGACCAATCAAACCACTTGAATAATTAGAGCTGCTGCTAACGATAGTGTTCAGTCTGGATTATTTAGACTTTAAACCATATAAATCTGTGCCTGAAGCTTCCATAGAAAATGTTTATGGATGAAGTGTTTTATTGCTAAGAATCAATAACAAGTTTTCTTATTTTTTGACATTTTAATTTAATAATGTCACTTTATTATAAAAGGTATTTTCTGTTTAGTCCAGACTCACATTAGAGAAACACAAATATGACGGGGCGGAGGAGGTGTGTCCGCTCTGGGGGCGGGGAAGAGGAGGGGGCGGGGCGGAGGAGGAGGCGTGTCCGCTGTGAGTCACATCTCGCTCCTGCTTTCCTCAGGTACGCGTCGATCTGGAAAGGCTGCCTGACGCTGTACACGGGACGAGGAGGAGACCTGCAGAAGATCGGAGAGTGAGTCGGTTCCTTGTGTTGCGTCTCCTTTGGCCTTTGCTCTGAAAACGTTTCAACAGAACGAACTTTGTCGTCGTGGTAAAGAGCGACTGTGTCTTCTTGTGTCTTCAGGTTCTGCATGGTTTACTCGGAGGTTCCAAACTTCAGTGAACCAAACCCGGACCTCCTGGCTCAGGTCAACCAGCAGAACAAACCTGTGAGTTTCACCTTCATGAGCCGCACGTGTTCACCTTCAGACTGGTCTTTAAACGCAACTGGGGCACATTTAGATCATGTTTCCACGGCAACGTTTAAGGACAGTGTGTTTCCTCTCAGAACAAACCGGACCAGAACCAGAACCAGAGAGGAAACTCTCCTCCGAACCAGAACTCAGGTACAGCCACTGTTCCAGGTACGTGTCAGTGCTCCTGTCAGTGCTCCTGTCAGTGCTCCTGTCAGTGCTCCTGTCAGTGCTCCTGTCAGTGCTCCTGTCAGTGCTCCTGTCGCACTGACAGGAGCCCCTCTCTCTCTGACCCCTCTCTCTCTCCGTGCGCCCCTCTCTCCTCTCCGTGCGCCCCTCTCTCTCTCCGTGCGCCCCTCTCTCTCTCTCGCCCCTCTCTCTCCGTGCCCCTCTCTCTCTCCGCCCCTCTCTCTCTCCGTCTCCCCCTCTCCTCTCCTGCCCCCTCTCTCTCTCCGCCCTCTCTCTCTCCGTCGCCCCCCTCTCTCTCTCTCGTGCTCCCCCCTCCTCTCTCCGTCCCCCCTCTCTCTCTCCGTGCGCCCCCTCTCTCTCTTCTCCCCCACTCTCTCTCGTGCGGCCCCCTCTCCCTCTCTCCTCTCTCTTGGTGCGCCCCTCTCTCCTCCTCCTCTCTCTCTCTCTCTGTGCGCCCAACTCTGCTCTCGCTCTCTCTCTCTCTCTCTCTGTGTCTCTCTCCTCTCTCTTCGTCTCTCTCTCTCCTGCTGTATGCTCCTCTTATGTCTCCTCTCTCTCTCTGTCTCCTCTCTCTCTGTCTCTCTCTCTCTCTCTCTCTGTGTGTCTCTCTGTGTGTCTCTGTGTGTCTCTCTGTGTGTCTCTCTGTGTGTCTCTCTGTGTGTCTCTCTGTCTCTCTGTCTCTCTGTGTCTGTCTCTCTCTCTGTGTCTCTGTCTCTCTCTCTGTGTCTCTGTCTCTCTCTCTGTGTCTCTGTCTCTCTCTCTGTGTCTCTGTCTCTCTCTCTGTGTCTCTGTCTCTCTCTCTGTGTCTCTCTCTCGCGCTGCGCTTGTCTCTCTCTCGCGCTGCGCTTGTCTCTCTCTCTCTCTCTGCGCTGCGCTTGTCTCTCTCTCTCTCTCTCTGCGCTGCGCTTGTCTCTCTCTCTCCCTCTCTGCGCTGCGCTTGTCTCTCCCTCTCTCTCTGCGCGCTGCGCTTGTCTCTCCCTCTCTCTCTGCGCCTCTCTCTGCGCGCTTGTCTCTCTCTCTCTGCGCCTCTCTCTGCTCCCAAAATTTAACACCCGGACAGTTGGAAATGAGGCTCCTTAAAACTGCAGTAGGCTAACGTTTATTAGCATAGCCACTAGCATTAGCCAACTGCTAACGACCTTAAACGGTTCAGCCTCAGTCTGGATTGACTTCATTTAATTTCTAAAATGTTTGTAACTGTTGCTTTACCGTCAGCTGAAAGAACAGATGTCCTCGAAGTGTTCCAGTCCGGCTTTAAAGCCAAACAGAGAGACATTCTGCTACTGACTGTGACAGTGTCATATTGGTCCTGATTGAACTGCAGTCTTGGACACACTGGACCCCCGGGGACCCCAGATCCTCTGGAACTCAGTGTGAGGAGGAAATGAAACGGACAGAGGTGTGGCTAAATGACAGAGGTGTGGGCCAGTGATCGTGGCGTTTGGGCCAGTGGTCATCTGCTCGGACACAATAAAACCTGTAGTGACCTGTAGTTACCTGTAGTGACCTGTAGTTACCTGTAGTGACCTGTAGTTACCTGTAGTGACCTGTAGTCTGTGTGAGACTGGTCACTCTAAAATGTGAAGCCCAGATTAGTGCAGTTGTTCAGCTCGCTCAAGTTAAACCTATTCTTTCACAAGACTTTGAGATCTGAATCTTCGCTTTCATCACTCATTATTGTAATACACTTTATGTTGGTCTCAACATAATGTGGCACGACTCCGCCCGCTCGCCTCTGGGGCATATCACACCAGTTTAAAGTCTCATCATATTGAGTTTAAAACCCTTTCATTTGTTTGAAATGCCTTCAGGGCCTGACTCCTCCCTTTTCATGCAAATATTGACTTTTAAAGTGCACAATGTATTTTTATCTTTTTTTTTCATTGCTGTGTTTTTATTACTGTTTTTAAAGTGCAATAGAATTAAAGTAGGATTGGATTTCTGGACGAACCAAAGCAATAGAATACTTTGTTTTCAGACTTGTTTGCCTAGCCCACAGTGAGCGTGAAGCTTGTGTCCTCCAGATGGCAGTAGAGTGTAGGACGACGCTCTGACGTGTCTTGTTTGTCCTCAGATTCAAACCTTCTCTCTCGACAGGAAACGGCTCCGTGTCGTCCTTCGCTCCCGCCGGCGGCGCTCCGACCTCAGCCTCCAGCGGCGGCTTCGGCACGTCGAGACCCAACGGCCGCGCTCCCGGTAACGGCGCCCCCCAGAGCTCGGCAGCTGCAACGCCACAAAACGCCAAATCCTCTTCTGCCTCCGTGTCCATCAGCAACGGCAGAGACCCGCGGCGGGCCAAAAGATGAAACGCACGAAACGCACACGCTAAAGACACACGAAACGCACACGCTAAAGACGCACGGAACAGTCAGATCCACATGCGAGGCGCACACGGCTGCGGATCTAAAACCAATCCGTTTTCTTGTTTTAACAGAACTTTACAATCCAGAATCATGGCGTTCGTCCCATTAATCGTGCCAAACCCACTCAAACGTTAGAGCGATTTAACGCCGACTCTTGGCGTTGTCCTGGAGAAGAGCCGCGAGAACGTTTGACGTCGGTCGGAACGCGGTCAAGTCTCATTTCTCTAGAATCTGGAGGAAAAGCAAACGGCAGCGAGCGGCAACGATCTCAGACCTTCTCCCGGGTTTGGACTGAACACGCTCTAAAACACAAATCAACAGAGCGTTTGGAGCGAGCGGGCTTCATCACGTCGTGTCGGTCAGTAACGGTCAGTAACGGTCAAACGGTCAGTTTCAGCTGCAGGTCGTGGTTGACCCTCTGCACTTGAACACGATGGACCGTTTCCAAACACGTCTGAACCAAACGAAGGTGTGAATCTGACTGAAGCTTCCAGAGAATGTTTCTGGATCAGTGTCATTGGTGACAATATGTCAATGTGTCTTTGGTTTGTGTTTGGAGTCGGTTCAGTCCAAACCTCAGATCGTCATGACGACTGCAGCTCCAAATGAAGCACAGACTCGTTTGTTCCGTTGTCTTTACGACTCGCCCAGTGGGCGAGAGGTGGGCCGGTTAGCCTACGCCGGTCCTTCGCCGCCTCTCGCCCGCCGGCCCTTCGCCCGCCGGCCCTTCGCCGCCTCTCCACAGGGTTTGGGTTCAGTGCCAGCGCTGCCTGATTTGAACACTCGCGCACTTTGTTTTATGAAAACGAGTCGAGGAACCAGAGACCTCGACCGGGACTCGACCGGGACTCGACCGGGACTCGACCGGGACTCGACCGGGACTCGACCGGGACTCGACCGGGACTCGACCGGGACTCGACCGGGATCGACGGAGTCTCTTGGACTGTAGCCTTGTCACGGTCGTACACACAAGTGGACGATAGCGCCCCCTTCTGGTCGTGCTCCTGTTCACGCCTCAAACTGTTTGTTCAAATAAACTCTCTTCGTTTCTGACTCTTGAACATTTGGATTGTTTCTCTCTTTCACAGGTGCAAACGTAATCCAAGCATTCACACACTTTAAAAACCAACACAAACAAAGTCCCAGAGTCGAAAGTGTCCGCCCATTAACGAGCTCACGGCGCCATCCAGCGGGCAACACGTGACACTGCACTGCGTGAACCGGCCCGAGCACAAAGACAGAACCACAGACTGACGTTATAGAGTGTCATGGTGACGCTCCAGGCTGCACGGAGCACGTCACATGTTCTGATCAGGAATAAACCCAAACATGGTCCTCAGAATGACACGGTTTGTTTGAGTTCTCATGAAACACAAACGGATCAAGGTCGTGTTTTTAAATTTACTGATTTAAACCCAAACTGCATGAGAAGAATCATGTTAAATAAAGGTTTGAGCCACATATAAAGGACCTTTCAAATAAAACGCATTCAGACACAATATGTCTTAAAGTGGGACCTTTTTGTCTTCAAAAACACACCTTTTACTTTAGAATGTTTATTTTTTTCTATTCGTTAAAAGTGCAACAAAAATGGTAAAGTTGTCCCAAACCCAAGAAGAATCAAAGTGAAGTTAGTGCGCGACAAACGTGAACATTTTGTCTCCGTAAACGTTCAGTATCAACGTGAACGTGACAAATAAACGCACATCCTAAAGGCGAAGTACAACTCATTTGTAACGTTTGTTTTACGCTTTAAGAACGAACAAATGCAGATATTCAGAACACCACAAATAAACTTCAAACACTATGAAGTCTGGTTCATAATCCTGATAAACAATATTCAGGAATAAGAATAAGCTTATGAACTCAATAAAACACGTTATTCATAAATATAAGCTTTATTTGATTCAAATTAGTTTGAATTTAAATATAGATCATTGACTGTTGAACACTATCAATCTACTTTATTTAAAATGTACACAAATTTAAATATGTTTTAACCAGCCTCTAAAATAAGAAGAAAAGACTTTCTCATTTTAACATGTTTCACTTTAATACTACAATAATAAACTTCACAAATACGTGTAAATTAAGCCTTTAGACTTTATTAGAAGGAGACTTTTAATAGTCTTCTTTCGGATGAGCGCGTGTTTCTGTTCCGTGGTGTTTGTGTGACTAAAGCCTGATCCGAAAAACCAAAACACGTCTCATGTTTTTACAGTGAAGCGTGTGACTCTTGAACACGAGAAGAGAAAGCGGAAACACGAGACACAAGACTGATGTGGACACAGGAAGTCATGAGCCGCTCGCGTCCACACTTCCTCTAAACACGCCGAGGCCTTCAGCGCGCGATGGTCCACACAGAACCAGAAAACATGCCGAGGTCTTCAGCGCGATGGTCCACACAGAACCAGAACCAACATGCCGAGGTCAAACAGCCAGAAAACATGCCGAGGTCTTCAGCGCATGGTCCACACAGAACCAGAAAACATGCCGAGGCCTTCAGCGCGATGGTCCACACAGAACCAGAAAAACATGCCGAGGCCTTCAGCGCGATGGTCCACACAGAACCAGAAAACATGCGAGGTCTTCAGCGCGATGGTCCACACACGAACCGAAAACATGCCGAGGCCTTCAGCGCGATGGTCACCACAACCAGAAAACATGCCAGGCCTTCAGCGCGATGGTCCACACAGAAACCAGAAAAACACGGCCAAGAACAGAAAACATCAGGCCTTCCAGCGCGATGGTCCACATCATGAACAAATACACGCCAGACGGCCTCAGCAGTTTTCGGTCACCAGAACCAGGAAAACATGTCAGAAAAACATCTCGCGATGCCATTCAGCGCGCGATGGTCTGCACCAGAACCAGAAAACATGCCGAGGCCTTCAGCATGTTGGTCCACACAGAACCAGAAAACATGTCAGAAAACACGCCGAGGCCTTCAGCGCGATGGTCCACACAGAACCAGAAAACACGCCGAGGCCTTCAGCATGTTGGTCCACACAGAACCAGAAAACATGTCAGAAAACACGCCGAGGCCTTCAGCATGTTGGTCCACACAGAACCAGAAAACATGCCGAGGCCTTCAGCATGTTGGTCCACAGAACCAGAAAACACGCCAAGGTCTTCAGCATGATGGTCTGCACCAGAACCAGAAAATAGGCCTTCAGCACGATGGTCCACACAGAACCATCTGTATGTTTGACTTCACTCATTAACACTTCAGGGCAGATGTCCAGGAGCTCCTGGTGCGGTCACTCCTCGTATAGTCTTTATTTTACTGGTCCAACGGTGTCTTTTCCTTGGACTGTCCTCCTGGACAAATGACTGAAACAAGATGGCCGTTTAATGCCACACTGCGGAATATTCAGCCAAATCCAGAGCGTTGTGTCAGACATAAACTAAACATGGTTTCATTTTCAGTGGAGCGTGACACGTCTCATGACTCAAACTGTGTTTGTTTGGGACTTTTGTGACTCACGACACGTCACTTTATTAGAAAAGTCTGAAACAGGAAATGTCAACTTTATTTAAACATTTAAAGCTTTTATCGCTGTGAATAATAAAGAATTATAAACTCGTCCAGAACGCGAGAGAAGATTGAGGGACGAGGAGCTTCTTCAAAACTTCTTCTGGGACATGAAATTCTGAACGTGTTGTTTTGAATTGATGTCATCATGAGTTAACGAGAGAGAGAGAGAGGGAGGGGAGAGAGAGGTAGAGGAGGGGAGAGGAGGAGGAGGGGGGAGGGAGAGAGGGAGAGGGAGAGAGGGTGGGAGAGGAGAGAGAGGGGTGAGAGAGGCAGAGAGACAAACGTGCTTCCTCAGTTTCAGCTCATTTTGCGCCTGACTTCAGCAGAGGAGCACCTCATCACCAGAGGAGCCCCTCATCACCAGAGGAGCCCCTCATCACCAGAGGAGCAGCTCATCACCAGAGGAGGCCCCTCATCAACCAGAGGAGCAGCTCATCACCAGAGGAGCGCGTCATCACCAAGGAGCGCCTCATCACAGAGGAGCCCCTCATCACCAGAGGAGCCCCTCATCACCAGAGGCTCATCACCAGCAGGAGCTCATCACCAGAGGAGCCCCTCAACCAGAGGAGCCCCTCATCACCAGAGGAGCCCTCATCACCAGAGGAGCCCTCAGAGGAGCAGCTCATCACCAGAGGAGCGCCTCACCAGAGGAGCGCCTCATCACCAGCCCTCATCACCTGAGGAGCGCCTCATCACCAGAGGAGCGCCTCATCACCAGAGGAGCCCCTCATCACCAGAGGAGCCCCTCATCACCAGAGGAGCAGCTCATCATGTCTGGTAAGTTCTCAGTGTTGACACTTTTACACAGATGAAGTGATTGACTGTTAGTCCGTTTCTAAGCGTAGTTCAGCTCCAAAACGCTCTACAGTTTTAGAGCTGAACTCTAAAACGCTCTACAGTTTTAGAGCTGAACTCTAAAACGCTCTACAGTTTTAGAGTTGAGCTCCAAAACGCTCTACAGTTTTAGAGTTGAGCTCCAAAACGCTCTACAGTTTTAGAGTTGAGCTCCAAAACGCTCTACAGTTTTAGAGTTGGTCCTGTCTCTTATTCATATCACACTTTACATTTGAAAAGAGTTCAAAACAAACATTTACAACTTACAAAAGCAGTAAAAGCGTCTCCAAAGTAAAGGTGCACTGCGGAACATTGTTTCTGGTGGACATGTCGTTGCTTTCTTTGACTGTCGCGCTCCAGGTGTTCTGATCTGCTTTTACATCAAACTCACCATTTTGAATAATTAGAACATGTATTTGTCTCGCCAGCACAATTCTTTTAAAAAGCACTTCAAAATAAACAATAAAAGGATTTTTTTTTTTAGAATCACAAATAATCATTTACAAATCAATTCATTAAGGGAAAAGTGCAGATAAAATCCTTTTGTTAGTTTGGAGTTTAATGCCACGCTGCGGAACATTGCCAAAGACGCAGCATCTTCACGACACACGAAGGAGATGAACGCTTCACCAGAAAAGTGCACCTTTAAATGAAAAAGCTATTACAATATTTGTGGTTGATTGATCATTTCATTGATTCATGTAAAGTCTATTTTAATAGTAGTTTTTATTCATTTTATTTAGTTTAGTTTGGATTGTATTTATTTTTTTATTTATTTTATTTTATTTAGTTTAGATTTTAATTACTTTATTTAGTTTAGATTTTATTTAGTTTAGTTTAGATTTTATTTATTTTTGTTTATATATTTGTATTTATTTTATTCAGTTTAGTTTTGATTTAATTTATTCTAGTTTAGATTTGATTTATTTTATTTAGTTTAGATTTGATTTATTTCAGTTTAGTTTTGTTTAGATTTGATTTATTTTAGTTTATATATTTTTATGTATTTATTTTATTTAGTTTAGTTTAGATTTTATTTATTCTAGTTTAGATTTTATTTATTCTAGTTTGGATTTATTTTATTTATTTTATTTATTTTATTTATTTTATTTATTTTATTTATTTTATTTTATTTTATTTTATTTTATTTTATTTTATTTTATTTATTTTATTTATTTTATTTTAGTTTAGATTTTATTTACTTTTGTTTATATATTTTTATTTATCTAGTTTATTTAGTTCAGTATAGTTTTGATTTTATTTATTTATTGTTTATATATTTTTATTTATTTTATTTAGTTTAGTTTTGATTTTATTTATTCTAGTTTAGATTTTATTTATTTTATTTAGTTTAGATTTTATTTATTTCAGTTTAGTTTAGTTTAGATTTTATTTATTTTAGTTTATATATTTATGTATTTATTTGATTTAGTTTAGTTTAGATTTTATTTATTCTAGTTTAGATTTTATTTATTTATTTTATTTATTTATTTTATTTAGTTTAGATTTTATTTATTTTAGTTTAGTTTAGATTTGTATTTATTTTTGTTTATATATTTTTATTTATTTAGTTTATTTAGTTCAGTTTAGTTTCGATTTTGTTTATTTTAGTTTAGTTTAGATTTGAATTATTTTAGTTTATATATTTGTATTTATTTAGTTTATTTAGTTTTGATTTTATTTAGTTTAGATTAGATTGTATTTATTTTTTGTTTATATATTTTTATTTATTTTATTTAGTTTAGTTTAGATTGTATTTATTTTATTTACATATATATATATATACATTTGACATATTATTAGATTGAAACGTTGCTCATGTTTGGCTTCTCAAGTTCACTCCTTCCCGCCATCTTGTGCCACAGACGAACTCTCCTCGTCTTTTGTCGCAGACTTCGGGTCCATTTACGAGGAGCTCAACTTCACGTACAACGACTCGGGCTTCGTCCTGGACCCCCACACTCAGCCGTGCCCGCATTTCTCCATGTCGGACCCGGCCATGATCGCCACCACCGCCTTCTACGCCCTGGTCTTCCTCCTGGCGCTGCCCGGGAACCTCTGCGTGTCCCTGGTCATCACCAACACCAGGCAGCCCCTCCCCCCGTCCGACCTCTACCTGCTCCACTTGGCCGCCGCCGACCTCCTCCTGGCGTTCACGCTGCCGTTTTGGGCCACTTCCGTCACTCTGGGGTGGGTTTTTGGAGACGCCGTGTGCAAAATCGTCACCGTCTTCCAGGAACTAAGCTTCTACTCGAGTATCTTGTTCCTCACGTGCATCAGCGTCGACCGGTATCTCGTCATCGTGCGCGCGACGGAGGCGAGGAGGATGAACCGCAGACACGCGAGCTGGGCGGCGTGCGCGGCCGTGTGGCTCGTGGGCGCGCTGCTGTCGCTCCCCGGCCTCTTCAGCTCCGCCTACGCGTCGCAGAACTCCAGTCAGATCGTCTGCCGCGAGCGCTACGACGCGACCAGCGCCGACTCGTGGCGCTTGGCGACGAGAGTGCTGCGTCACAGTTTGGGCTTCGTGATCCCGTTGGCGGTCATGCTGGTCTGCTACGGCGTGACCGTCCAGCGCCTGCTGCGGATCCGCGGGGGTTTTCAGAAGCAGAAAGCCATGCGGGTGATCGTCTGCGTGGTGGGGGCGTTCCTGCTGTGCTGGATGCCCTACCACGTGGCGGTGATGGCGGACACGTTTTTCCGGACCAAGCTGGTGCCGTACCGGTGCCCGGCGCGCTTGGCCGTGGACCGGGCGATGCTGGCGACCCACAGCTTGGGCCTGCTGCACAGCTGCGTGAACCCGGTCGTCTACGCGTTCGTCGGGGAGAAGTTCCGGAGGAGGTTCAGGCAGATTCTGAGGAAGCTCGGACTGGTCAAGAAGAAGACCGCCTCGCGCTCCAGTCGCAGCTCGCTGTCCTCGGAGGCGACGTCGACCTTTATGTGAAAAGGCCCGTGTTTGACCGCCAAGAGTTGAAACGCTTTGACCCCTTTGAGCTCTTTAGTGGACGACAGCCCCCCTGTGGTGGCCTGGTCCGAGTCCTAGTTTAGTCCTGGTTCAGTTCTTTAGACCGGGTTTGGAGCCGTACTTGACCTTTAGTCTTGGCTCAGACCTCATTCCAAGTCTTCTCTGGAGGACGTTGTTTATTGCGGTCGATTCTTTTGGTTCCATTTTCTGGTTTCGGTGAAATGTGAAGACCTTTTGAAGATCTGAAGTTCTC
Organism: Chaenogobius annularis; assembly: GCA_015082035.1. NCBI lineage: Eukaryota > Metazoa > Chordata > Actinopteri > Gobiiformes > Gobiidae > Chaenogobius > Chaenogobius annularis. The sequence continues at coordinate 104,702 of BJKM01000811.1, forward strand.
CCACGTTCTTCTGCTCTGACAGTCTGAACTCCAAAAACATCCTTTGGTTTCGTGACTTATTCTGAAGCAACTTCGGCGCAGACAGTTTCTCAAGTTCCCGTGGTAATGTTGCTACAACCGTACTCCGTTTCAACATGCGTCCGACGCTCACGGAAACGCTTTTTAAAACAAATGTGTGGCTTTAGTTTCTATTCTGTGACAGAGCTGTTTTATTTAAGGATTTTGTTCTATATTTTTGTATTAAATAAAACATTTTTAAAAAGAGTCTGAGCTTTTTCCTCTTTTTCTTGAAAATCTGAAGACGTTTGGTCTATTTTGAAACATGCACTTTTCACTCTGACCTCCGCTCTGACCTCCGCTCTGACCTCTGCTCTGACCCTTGCTCTGACCTCCGCACTGACCTCCGCTCTGACCTCCGCTCTGACCTCTGCTCTGACCTCTGCTCTGACCAGCAGGTTTGACCACAGAAGGCCCATAGTGTCTGACGGCCCACTCAAACCTTCACATCAATATGACCAGTGACCCACTCCATCTGACCCACTCCATCTGACCCACTGTGACCCACTCCATCTGACCCATTCTGACCCACTCCATCTGACCCACTGTGACCCACTCCATCTGAACCGCTGTGACCCACTCCGGCCCACTCGATCTGACCCCTCCGACCCACTCCATCTGACCCACTCTGACCCACTCCATCTGACCCATTCTGACCCACTCCATCTGACCACACTATGACCACTGATCCACCATCTGACCACTGTGACCCACTCCATCTGACCCACTCCGGCCCACATCCATCTGACCCACTGTGACCCACTCCATCTGACCCGCTGTGACCCACTCGGCCCACTCGATCTGACCCACTCCGACCCACTCCGGCCACTCGATCTGACCCACTCCGGCCCACTCGATCTGACCCACCCCAATCCGACCCACTGTGACCCACTCCATCTGACCCGCTGTGACCCACTCCGGCCCACTCGATCTGACCCACTCCGACCCACTCCGGCCCACTCGATCTGACCACCCCATCTGACCCACTCTGACCCACTCCATCTTGACCCACTATGACCCACTGATCCACCATCTGACCCACTGTGACCCACTCCATCTGACCCCACTTCCGGCCCACTCCATCTGACACCACTGGTGACCCAAACTCCATCTGACCCAACTCAGAACCCACTCATGACCCTCTCCATCTGACCCACTGTGACGCCATTCTGGCCACTCCATCAAACCCATCCCGATCCCACTGTGACCGCACTCTGTATCCACTGATGAGCCACTTCTGACCCACTCCGACTCCACTGTGAACCCTTCACTCTGGCCACTCCACTGACCCAGCTGGACCCCTCATCTGACCCACTGTGACCCACTCCATCTGACCCACTCCATCTGACCCACTCTGACCCACTCCATCTGACCCACTCCAATCTGAACCCACTCTGACTCACTCGATCTGACCCATTTTGACCACTCCATCCTGACCCACTCTGACCCACTCCAGCGCATCTGACCCACCTCTGACCCATCCATCCTGACCCACTCTGACCCACTCCATCTGACCCACTCCATCTGAACCCACTTGTGACCCATCGCACTGACCATCTGACTCACTCGACTGACCCATTCTGACCACTCCATCTGACCCACTCCGACTCCACTCTGCCCACTCATCTGACCCACTCCGACTTCTCGACCACTCTGGCCACTCATCTGACCACTCCGACCACTCTGACCTGCTCCATCTGACCAACTCTGACCCACTCCATCTGACCGCACTGTGACCCACTCTGACCCACTTGACCCACTCCGCACTCTCGACCACTTGACCCACTGTGACCCACTCCATCTGACCCACTCCATCTGACCCACTCACTCACTCGATCTGACCCACCTGACCCATTCCATCTGACCACTCTGACCCACTCCATCTGACCCACTGTGACCCACTGACCACCATCTGACCTACTGTGACCTACTCCATCTGACCCGCTGTGACAAACTCCGGCCCACTCGATCTGACCACTCCGACCCACTCCGGCCCACTCGATCATGACCCACTCCATCTGACCCATTCTGACCCACTCCATCTGACCCACTATGACCCACTGATCCACCATCTGACCCACTGTGACCACTCCATCTGACCCACTCCGGCCCACTCCATCTGACCCACTGTGACCCACTCCATCTGACCCACTCAGACCCACTCAGACCCTCTCCATCTGACCACTGTGACCCATTCTGGCCCACTCATCTAACCCACTCCGATCCACTGTGACCCATTCTGACCACTGTGAGCCACTCCATCTGACCCACTCCATCTGACCCACTGTGACCCACTCCATCTGACCCACTCCATCTGACCCACTCTGACTCACTCGATCTGACCCATTTTGACCACTCATCTGACCCAACTCTGACCCACTCCATCTGACCCCACTCTGACCCACTCCATCTGACCCACTGTGACCCACTCAGACCCACTCAGACCCTCTCCATCTGACCCACTGTGACCCATTCTGGCCCACTCCATCTAACCCACTCCGAGTCCACTGTGAACCACTCTGACCCACTGTGAGCCACTCTGACCCACTCCCGACTCACTGTGACCCACTCTGGCCCACTCCATCTGACCCACTGTGACCCACTCCATCTGACCCCACTGTGACCCACTCCATCTGACCCACTCCATCTGACCCACTGTGACCCACTCCATCTGACCCACTCCATCTGACCCACTCTGACTCAACTCGATCTGACCCATTTTGACCCACTCCATCTGACCCACTCTGACCCACTCCAATCTGACCCACTCCATCTGACCCACTGTGACCCACTCCATCCGACCCACTCCATCTGACTCCACTCCATCTGCCCCACTCTGACCCACTCCATCTGACCCACTGTGACCCACTCCATCTGACCCACTCTGACTCACTCGAGTCTGACCCATTCTGGACCCACTCCATCTGACCCACTCCAACTCCACTCTGGCCACACTCCATCTGACCCACTCCGACCCACTCTGGCCCACTCCATCTGACCCACTCCAACCCACTCTGGCCCACTCCATCCGACCACTCCGACTCACTCTGACCTGCTCCATCTGACCAACTCTGACTCACTCCATCTGACTCACTGTGACCCACTCTGGCCCACTCCATCTGACCCACTCCGACCCACTCTGGCCCACTCATCTGACCCACTCTGGCCCACTCCATCTGACCGCACTCCGACCCACTCTGGCCCACTCCATCTGACCCACTCTGGCAAACTCCATCTGACCCACTCCGACCCACTCTGGCCCAGTATTTAATACCTACCTTAATCCCAGGCCCATGCTGTGGCCCAGGGCGTTCCCTATAATAGATTTGACTAAATTTTACAGCCTCTGCCACAAGAGGGAGCCAAACCTCACATCAGGCTCTAAGTGGACCAATGCGCTCGGTCAGTCTAACGCACATGTTAAACTCAAGGCCCGTGGGCCAGATGTGGCCCGCCAGATGCTTTAACCCGGCCCTCCGAACATTTTAACCCCCTTACGCTCCGTGTGTCCCCACTGGAGCTGCTTCATCACAGTTCACACAAACAAAGCTCTTGTTTCAGTCCAATCGCTGTGAAACATCAGGCTCAGTTTGAGTCCAAAATGAACAGGACTTTTGTGCTTTATTTACGAGTCTGTTCCTGCTGCATGAATATGGACCTTTTGTTTTATTTCTACGGTATGTTCGGCCCGCGGGCCAGACTGAGTTTGACACCTCTGGTCCAAAGGGTCCCGTCAGTCCAAAGGGTCCGGTCAGTCCAAAGCAGCAGTCTAAAGGGTCAGTCTAAAGCGTCCGGTCAGTCCAAAGGGTCCGGTCAGTCTAAAGGGTCTGGTCAGTCTAAAGCGTCCGTCAGTCTAAAGGGTCCGGTCAGTCTTAAGGTCCTGTCAGTCTAAAGGGTCCAGTCAGTCCAAAGCATCAGTCTAAAGGGTCAGTCTAAAGGTCCGACCAGTCCAAAGGGTCCGGTCAGTCCAAAGGGTCCGGCCAGTCTAAAAGGTCCGGTCAGTCTAAAGGGTCCAGTCAGTCCAAAGCATCAGTCTAAAGGGTCAGTCTAAAGGGTCCGACCAGTCCAAAGGGTCCGGTCAGTCCAAAGCATCAGTCTAAAGGGTCAGTCTAAAGGGTCTGACCAGTCCAAAGGGTCCGGTCAGTCCAAAGCATCAGTCTAAAGGGTCAGTCTAAAGGGTCCGACCAGTCCAAAGGGTCCGGTCAGTCCAAAGCATCAGTCTAAAGGGTCAGTCTAAAGGGTCTGACCAGTCCAAAGGGTCCGGTCAGTCTAAAGCAGCAGTCTAAAGGGTCAGTCTAAAGCGTCCGGTCAGTCTAAAGGGTCCGGTCAGTCTTAAGGGTCCAGTCAGTCTTAAGGGTCCGGTCAGTCTAAAGCGTCCGGTCAGTCTAAAGGGTCCGGTCAGTCTTAAGGGTCCAGTCAGTCTTAAGGATCCGGTCAGTCTAAAGCGTCCGGTCAGTCTAAAGGGTCCGGTTAGTCTAAAGGGTCCGGTCAGTCTAAAGCGTCTGGTCAGTCTAAAGGGTCCGGTCAGTCTAAAAGGGTCGGTCAGTCTAAAGGGTCCAGTCAGTCTTAAGGGTCCGGTCAGTCTAAAGCGTCCGGTCAGCTCCAGTCAGAGCACTGCCCTCTCTCCCCGGCACATGTGACCCTCCTGGGCTAAATCGGGCCTGGCGGTGGGGGGCAGGTGTCTGGAGCTTTTGGGGGGGCCGCAGCTGTCATGAAGCCGGGCTGGTGCTGTCATTTCCCCCTTTGGACCGCGCGCTCGGCCCCTGACCGCAGCATGGAGCCCGCTCTCAGGACCGTCTGACGCTTTTTGGACTCGTTTTTCAGCTTCAAACTCGAGCGATTTTGGATTCAGAGCGAAACTCGACTCGAGGTTCATTGATTTTTCCTGCGGGAGGAACATGTCACGAGGGGGTCTCACGGCTTTAAGACCCTCCACGGCTAAAAATATCACCGCTTTGGATGTTTGCGTCAACTCGACCAAGTGGGCAATCAGGTTTGTGGACAATTCTACCCGCGGTGACGCAACGTCGGCGCGATTTCACCCGTCGTTTTTCCCGCACAAAAAAAAGTGGGTCAAGCGCGCGTATTGTATTTGAAGGTTTCCAAGTCAAGAGTTTGCAGGAGAGCGGCGACGGACCGGGGGGAGTCGGGGGGGGGGGGGGGGGGGGGGGGGTTAAACTCGAGCCGCTTGAGTTTAAACCTAAAAATATCGAGAGCAAAACGCGCCGATAAAGTCCAACGGCGGCTTTATGGTTTCGTTTGCGCGCTTTTGAAGACTTCCATAGTGACGTCATCGTTCCGTTCAGAGTCACGCTCAGTTAAATGTTCTTAAAGCTTAACGCGCCCGGCGAATTCAAACTTCCAATAATTGATCTTTTTTTTTTGGTTCATTTGAGCTGAGTTCGCTTTGTATTGAAAAGAGAAATAACCATAAAAGGACCTAAAATAAACGGTTAATGAAGTTCAGTTTGGACTTTAAACGTTTCAAAGAATCACAAAACAAAATGTCACAAATGTCACAAATCAAGGCGAAATAAAACGGTTTGACTTTGTTTAATTATCATTTAATTGTCAAACATTTGGACAAGTTTGACTGAAGCTTCAAAGTCAACTTAACTTAAGTTCTTCACACTTCGTCGCACTCAGTTACAGTTGGAGTTCATTCAAAATTAAAAGACCGGAATAATATTTGTTGTAAAGTTTTCCACAAATTTGTACAAATTTCAGCATTTTTTTAGTTCATTTTTCTCGATCTGTCGAATCAAACGTTCACTTTTTCCCACTTTCTTATTTATTTAATTGATTATTATTCTTTTCTTTTTTTTTCATTTTCCAAGTTGAACGGCGTGAAAATACTTTAGGTTTGATTTTTTTTAAAATTCAACAAATTCATTCTGTAAATTCAAACATTGAAAGTGCTGTTTTTGGTTTTGTTGTTTTTATTTATTTACTTTTCAGCTTCTATTCTAAAATAAACAAGACAAATAAATCAGTCAATGAATTCATTAAATAACATAATGCTTTGTCCAAATTTCAGGTTCAACTTTAAAATTCAAAAGAGTTTTAGCGCAAACTTCATTCTGTTTGTGAAGGGATTGTTTCAAAAAATGTATAACTTAATATATAAATAAAAAGATAAACAATGAAGCCGATGATGCGTGAATCAATGATTGTTTTTTAATCGTTAAACTAATAAACAAAATATGAATCACTTGAATGTCCAAAAAAAACTTTAGGTCAAATTTCAGACTTTTAAAAGAGTTTTAGCGCAAACTTCATTCTGTTTTGTGAAGGGATTGTTTCAAAAAATGTATAACTTAATATATAAATAAAAGATAAACAATGAAGCCGATGATGCGTGAATCAATGATTGTTTTTTAATCGTTAAACTAATAAACGAATCACTAATGTCCAAACTTTAGGTCAGACTTTTAGAAGTTGACGATGAGGAAAGCGAGGTCCAGATGACGCTGAAGAAGGGCGCAGAGGAGGCAGCGGCGCCCCCTAGTCCCCTCATTCCGCCCAAACGCTCCAAATCCAGCTCGGATCAGGTGGTCCCGGGGTCCCGCAGCCCTCGCGGCGTCGCCGGGCCCAGCGCGCCGGTGTTCACGCGTAAAATGAGGAACGCGGCGGTGGGCACGGGCTGTGACATCCGCCTGAAGGTGGCGGTGGCGGGCGACCCTCAGCCCTCGCTCTACTGGTACCACAATGAGGAGCTGCTCAACATGGACAACCAGGAGTACGGCGGTCTGTGGATCCGGGACTGCAAACCCAGCGACGCCGGCCTCTACACCTGCATCGCCAACAACCACCAGGGGGAGGCGAGGAGCAGCGCCGTGCTGGCCGTGCTCGACCTCGGGGAAGGTGAGAACGACGACCGACAGCTGTGACATCATCGTTCAGTTTAACTGTTTGAACCCTGTTTGAACCCTGTCACAAAACCGCCCTTCAAGGGTCTTTTTGTCGGTATTTTTGTGTGATGATTTTTGCTTTTGGTTCTGGTATTCCTCTTTTACAGTGGTGGAATAGAAGTACTACTGTCTGAATATTACTATCAAGCTGGGTTAATGGTCCCGTGCAGCTGGGTTAATGGTCCGGTGCAGCTGGGTTAATAGTCCGGTGGAGCTGGGTTAATGGTCCGGTGGTGGGTTAATAGTCCGGTGGAGCTGGGTTATAATGGTCCGGTGCGCTGGGTTAATGGTCCGGTGCAGCTGGGTTAATGGTCTGGGTTATGGTGGAGCTGGGTTAATGGTTCGGTGGAGCTGGGTTAGGTCCGGTGCAGCTGGGTTAATGGTCCGGTGCAGCTGGGTTAATGGTCCGGTGCAGCTGGGTTAATGGTCCGGTGCAGCTGGGTTAATGGTCCGGTGGAGCTGGGTTAATGGTTCGGTGGGCTGGGTTAATGGTTCCGGTGGAGCTGGGTTAATGGTCCGGTGCAGCTGGGTTACATGGTCCGGTGCAGCTGGGTTAATGTCCGGTGCAGCGTGGGTTAATGGTCCGGTTGCAGCTGGGTTAATGGTCCGGTGCAGCTGGGTTATGGTCCGGTGAGCTGTTAATGTTCCGGTGAGTGAGTTAATAGTCGGTGGAGATGGGTTAATGGTCGCGATGGAGCTGGGTTAATAGTCCGGTGCAGCTGGGTTAATAGTCCGGTGCAGCTGGGTTAATGGTCCGGTGCAGCTGGGTTAATGTCCGGTGCAGCTGGGTTAATGTCCGGTGGTGCAGCTGAGTTAATGGTCCCGTGCAGCTGGGTTAATAGTCCGGTGCACTGGGTTAATGGTCCGTAGTGCAACTGAGTTAATGGTCCGGTGGCTGGGTTTAATGCCGGTGCAGCTGGTAATGGTCCGGTGCAGCTGGGTTAATGGTCCGGTGCAGCTGGGTTAATAGTCCGGTGCAGCTGGGTTCATGGTCCGGTGCAGCTGGGTTAATAGTCCGGTGCCAGGTGGTTAATGAGTCCGGTGCAGCTGGTGTAATAGTCCGGTGCAGCTGGGTTAATGGTCCGGTGGAGTGGGTTAATGTCCGGTGCAGCTGGGTAATGGTCCGGTGGTGCAAGCTGAGTTTAATGGTCCCGTGCAGCTGGGTTAATGGTCCGGTGGTGCAGCTGAGTTTGAATGGTCCGTGCAGCTGGGTTAATGGTCCGGTGGCTGCAGCTGAGTTAATGGTCCCGTGCAGCTGAGTTAATGGTCCCGTGGTGCAAGCTGAGTTAATGGTCCCGTGCAGCTGAGTTTGGTCCCGTGCAGCTGAGGTTAATGGTCCGTGCAGGCTGAGTTAATGGTCCGTGCAGCTGGGTTAATGGTCCCGTGCAGCTGAGTTAATGGTCCGGTTGGTGCAGCTGAGTTAATGGTCCCGTGCAGCTGAGTTAATGGTCCCGTGCACTGAGTTAATGGCCCGGTGGTGCAGCTGAGTTAATGGTCCCGTGCAGCTGAGTTAATGGTCCCGTGCAGCTGAGTAATGGTCCGGTGCAGCTGAGTTATGTCCGTGCAGCTGAGTTAATGGTCCGTGCAGCTGAGTTAATGGTCCGTGCAGCTGAGTTAATGGTCCCGTGCAGCTGGGTTAATGGTCCCGTGCAGGCTGAGTTAATTGGTCCCGTGAGCTGAGTTAATGGTCCCGTGCAGCTGGGTTAATGGTCCCGTGCAAGCTGGGTTAATGTCCCGTGCAGCTGGGTTAATGGTCCCGTGCAGCTGGGTTAATGGTCCCGTGCAGCTGGGTTAATGGTCCGGTGGAGCTGGAGCTTTTGTCTTATCAGTGTGAGTGAGTGCTGCTTGAGCTGCTTGAGCGACACAGGACACACTTTACTCTGTCTATGATAAAGCTGATGGACATGAGTTTCCACGGTTACGATAAGTGTGATTGATCAGGCGGGTGCTGAATACTACAAGGAGAGCTGGTGATTCGTCTGATGTAGTCTGCTTTCACAGAAGGTGCAGAGATCTGGATCACTACATGAGACACAGGTGCAGAAGGCACCCCCTGCTGGACACTCGAGACCACGGCATGTAATCTATTGAAAATAATACTGTGGCGCCTCAGATCCTCTGTACACAGAGTAAAGGTATTTTATTGTCATTGTTTCTGATTGTTGTCCAGGTTTAGACATCGTTTTAGACCAGTTCCTTCTTGGATCCAGACCATGTGGTTTAGGGTTCTAATCTCACCTGTGGCCGTAAACAAAGTGACACTAATAATAAAGTGGCACTTGATAATAAAATACTGAATGAATGCGTGATCCAAACTGCAGAGTCAGTGGACGTCCTTTACACTGTTACACTTTTTACACACTGTTTTGTATCCAACCTTTAATATATATATGTATATATTTATACATATACATATATATGTGTGTTTGCTAATATTAGCTGGAGCGCTAGTGCGAGTGGACGGAGGACGGTTCAGTGTCACACGACAAAAATGTGACACAGGCAAAATTCCAGAATATAAATAACTCCACAGTGTCACAGCTCCGAGAGAGAGCTGAGAGAGTACACAGAGAGTAAAGAGAGTGTAAAGAGAGAGAGATGAGAGCAGAGAGTGTAGAAAGAGAGCAGAGAGTGTAAAGAGAGAGAGCAGAGTGTAGAGAGAGAGAGCAGAGAGTAGAGAGAGAGAGCAGAGAGTGTAGAAAGAGAGCAGAGAGTGTAAAGAGAGGGAGCAGAGTGTAGAGAGAGAGAGCAGAGAGTGCAAAGAGAGCAGGAGTGTAGAGAGAGAGAGAGCAGAGAGTAGAGAGAGAGAGCAGAGAGTGCAAAGAGAGCAGAGATGTAGAGAGAGAGAGTAGAGAAGAGAGAGAGCAGAGAGTGCAAAGAGAGCAGGAATGTAGAGAGAGAGAGTAGAGAGAGAGAGCAGAGAGTGCAAAGAGAGCAGGAATGTAGAGAGAGAGAGCAGAGAGTAGAGAGAGAGAGCAGAGAGTGTAAAGAGAGAGCAGAGAGTGTAAAGAGAGAGAGCAGAGAGTGTAAAGAGAGAGAGAGCGTTTTCCCCTTGAAACGGCTGGAAATAAAATACCAGACGAATCCCTCGCATTTCCATGGAGACGAGCAGGTGGCAGAAATGTGACTCAGTGTGGCTTTAACATGTGTGTGACAGAAGAGTGCAACACGTGTGTGCCTCAAAATAACAACACGCATGACAGTGTGAATGCGTCATCAGAGAGGGGGCGGGGCGGAGGGGGAGGGCGGAGGAGAGAGAGAGAGAAGTGGGAGGAGAATACAGAGATGAGAGGGAGCGAGATGGAGCCGAGCGAGAGCAAAAACATCCACCAATGGCGTTAGAGCGTGTGTGTCTCCTCCCCCTCAGCCTCCCTCAGCCTCCCTCGCGCCCCCTCCCTCCATCCCACCTGCGGCGCGTGCCTTTGACGCTCCACATTTGTGCGATGGCGCGGCGCTGGAGGAGCAGGGGCCCGGCCTGAGCACGGGGACATGCCCGGAAACACTCCTCGTTTTGGGGGAACACCCGGTGGCCGCGCGCTGGAGGGAGGACCAGACATGAACCAGGCGAGTCCGGCAGAAGGAGCGGGTTTGTGGGGTCCAGGACCGGAGACGCGGGGGACCTCGGCACGTGTGTGGCGCCGCGTAAACCGGGACAGGAAACACAACGGAAGGACTGATTAGACCAGGGGTCTCAAACTTTCTTGCGCCCCCCTTGGGGGATGAAAACTGTTTCCGCGAAAATACCATTTTGAGGCGAGAAAACAGAACATTTTACATTTTTTGTTGAATCTGAAAATTAAAGCAAACTTTCAATTAAATAAAATTACAAAGCGTAGGTTTCCCCTCTCCTTTTGTTTTATTTAGGCATTAGATTATTTGTTTATCGCTATATATATATGTATGTATGTATTAATTAATTAATAAATTGATTAAATATTTGCTGCTGATAATAAAACTCTGTAACTTGCATTATGTAACTTGGTGGAGGAAAAACAATAATATTCGATTCTTTCAATAATGAGTCACAGACGTGACTTGTTCAACCCTGTGAAACTCAAATATGACCGTATTATGAAACTCAAATGAAACCTTCTCCGCTCTGGTGAAAGAACACAAAGATGTTCCGTCGCTCACGAAACATTAGATTGTTAAAAGCCAAATATATCTGACGACTCTTGTTCATCTGTTTTTTGTGTGTCCGCGCACACTTCTAACTTTAGAGCGGTTATTATCTGCGTCGCCATGGAAACAGGAGCAGGATGACGGTGGATGAAAAGAGACGGGGGAAGCCCTTCTCAGCACAAAGACCTTCAGCAGAAACTCGAGTCTGATTCAGTTCGCTTCTGGAAGAGCGCTCGGGCTTTGAACGTTTAACTCCAAAAATCGCTCTGATTTTTGCCGTGTGTTCACATTAGCAGGTCGGGGCAAGCTAGCTTCTGTTGATTTCTCCACGGTATTTCCCTCTTTTTGCCAGTAGATGGAGCGCTAACACAAATCCAGATGAGGGAACGCCTGACTGAGAGAAAGTCATGTGCGTTTTAAGTTCTAAAACATTGAGAGGGCACAGCAGGGCCGCCTTGCCGCAGATATGACCTGTACTTCCACCACAGCACAGACGGAGGCAGCAGTGAGCACAAACCTGTTATTTATGTTCGGACTTCCCCCTCCTCCTCAGAACGACCACAGTGGTTGACCACCTCCTCAGAACGACCACCTCTCAGACGACACCTCCTCAGAACGACCACCTCCTCAGGACGACCACCTCCTCAGACGACCCCCCCCCCCTCAGAACGACCACCTCCTTTTTGTTGCTGTTGTTTTTGTGCCGAGGGTCTCTGAAGAAGTCTGCAAGGGTCATGGATTTGGGAGGACATTGTGGGTCAAGTTAACACTGACTTCCTGAGTTTTGGATGTATCGAGTTCTGTTGACATTAATGTTCGTTATCGTTGAGTTCAATTACAGCAGCATCAATTCAGTTTCTTTTTTTAACGCCCGAAACAGCAGTCGACAAACAGATTCAACGATGCAAATCCGTGTTGAACCCGAGGCCACGGGATGAGACCAAACGACACGTAGAACATGCAATAACTCTTTGTATGTCCTTTTGTTTCAGAGTCTGATTCTGAGGACGAGGAGGGCGAGGAGCAGGAGGAGCGCCCCGACTCAGGTACTGCACGTGCCGCACTCAGGGCTGTAGCTGTCATGTAGCATAGAGAGTTCATCTAGCAGCAGAGAGAGTTCATCTGGAGCAGAAGGCAGAGAGAGTTCGTCTAGAGCAGAGAGAGTTCATCTAGAGCAATAGGAAGTTCATCTAGAGCAGAGAGCAGAGGGAGTTCATCTAGAGTTCATCTAGAGCGGAGAGAGTTCATCTAGAGCAGAAGGCAGAGAGAGTTCGTCTAGAGCAGAGAGAGTTCATCTAGAGAGTTCATTCATCTAGAGCGGGAGAGTTCATCTAGAGCAGAAGGCAGAGAGAGTTTCGTCTAGAGCAGAGAGAGTTCATCTAGAGCAGAGTCATAGAGCAGAGAGAGTTCGTCTAGAGCAGAGAGAGTTTATTTAGAGATTTCATCTAGAGCGGAGAGAGTTCATCTAGAAGGGAGAGAGTTAATCTAGAGCAATGAGAGTTCGTCTAGAGCGGAGAGAGTTAATCTAGAGCAGAGAAAAGTTCATCTGGAGTGGAGAGAGTTCATCTAGAACGGAAATAATTCATCTAGAGCAGAGAGAGTTCTCTAGAGCGGAAACAATTCATCTAGAGCAGAGAGTTCATCTAGAGCAGAGAGAGTTCATGTAGAGCAGAGAGTGTTCCTCCAGTCGTGAGGGGGTGGCGCGTCACAAGGGGGTGGAGTCTTGTGAGGGGGTGGGGCGTCTACTGTTGAAGAAAATGAAATCCAACCTACTTTTCGACGCCTGACGCGAGCATGTCGCATAAAAACAGGAAGCAGTTGTCCATTGTCCACACCGCGTGTAATGGTCACATCACCCACACGTCGGCTCTAACCACTGAGCCATGAATGACCTATCGTTAAAATGCAGCCATATTTTATGTTCGTAATTGTTGTGATGTTTCTCTGCCAGTGATGGACACAACTGCAGATGTCTACGCGACAAGATATGAAGACCGCTCTCAAACCAGGTAAACTCTGCGTCATGAAGAAGAACACGGTCTCCTGCTCCAGTCTGGAGTCGCCTCATCTCTGCTCCTCTTTCCCTCACAGGGACTCGCCTCCTCAGGTGCTGCCGCCTCCTTCTCCTCGGCTCGTCAAACGCCCGTCCTCGTCTCCGATGCCCTCTCGCTCCGGCGCCACCACGCCTGTCGGATCGCGCAAGAAAACCATCGTTCCGACGGACTACCACGACACCGTGCCCGGGGAATTCGAAGAAAAGGTCAAACAGCCCAAATCCGCGTCGCAAGCGAACAATAACAATCAGGATTCCAGACCGCAGACGCCTTTGAGCGAGTACTCGAGGAAGGAGTTCACGCTGAGGCCGTCGCCGAAGCTAACCAGAGCGAGTTCTAAAGTGTTTGAGAAAGTCCGCGGGCTGGAGGAAAGAAGGCGAAGTTTGGACATACCGGAAGGATCGGTTTCGGGGAGATCTTGGGCGGGTTTTAATCGCGCCGGTTCGGTGGATTCGGATGATGGCGGAAGTCGCTTGGGCATTTCCCGAGAGAGTTCGAGAGAGGATTTACGCGAAGCCTTGAAAGAGGACGCGGCGGAGAGAAGATCGATGTTCCGGCAAAGGGCTGCGTCCCTCGAAGATAAACCGCGCTACTCGCAAAAGGTCCAAGATATCGAGAATAAATTTACGGAGGAGCTGCAGCGCATCAAGAAGTTAGTGGGCAAACCGCACATGAAGAAGTCTTTCTCGACGGAACAGCTCACGTTAAAAGCGAAACAGCGGCAACCTTTCCGCAAAATCGAACCCATACCGCCGCAAGTTCTGCAAAAGCTGCAAGAACGAGAACGCGCGCAATGGGCCAAAGAGCAAAAGGAGCGAGAATTACATGAGCAAAGAACGCAAATCAACGCCAATATTTCTGGAAGTCGTTTAGGCGAGGTCCCCGGCCCGCCGGAGTCGATGCAGTTGGCGGATTTGCCCGGACAGCGCCCCGTACGGGAGCTCAGCCGCGTCAGCCCGGTCGTCGAGATCGGCCCAAAGATCGTCGTCGCCGCTGGTCCACCAACTCGACTCGCTGCGCAAAGTGGAGAAAAGGCCGCCCAGTCCGCTCGTGCAGAGGGCGGCGCGTCTGCAGGAGGCGACGCACGAAAAGGACGAGACCACGGGCAGGAAGACGCCGATCGAGGTGGCGTTACGGAAGCTGGAGGCGCGGCCGGAGAGTCCGCTGGTGCAGAGGAGAGGGACCGAGTCCAACGCGCCGCTGCCGTTGCTCCGGTCAAACCGCCTCGGGCGTTGGCCGAGGAGAAGGCGGCGGACGGGGAGCGACAGGGGATGATGAACGTGCCCAGGATCGTGGTGCAGGAGGAGGAGAAGATGGAGACGCAGCGGACGACCAGCAGCAGCAGCAGAGAGGGGGCGCCGAAGAGCAGGAAGAAGAAGATGAGGCCCATGTCTCCAGAGCTCGGTGAGAAATTTGTTTTTTTTGGGTTGTAACGATGTTGTCTCAAACTGTTAGAAGTATTTTTTACACTCTTTAGTCGTCGTGCGGTTGTCAAGCTTCATAAGTAGTGATGTCACAAGAGGCGGAGAAAACCACGTAACCCGGCACCGAAACCTGGACTGTTTTACAAACAAATTTTGCCTGGCCCATGCCATATTGTTTGGGTCAAAATAAAAGGTTTTTGCAAGTTTTGGTAACGTCTTTTTTAGCATAGAAAGTTGAAATAAATGGTTGTTTAGAAATAGGAGCTTTTAAAGGGGTCTTCACTGCGCTCGGGTGGGTCCAGCTCTGCCATGTTTGCACGACCCTGCTCAGCACGCCGCCACAACCAAGATCTTTAAAAGAGACGTTTCTCGCTCCTTGTTCATACTCGTCATGTTCTTCCATGTTCTGCGTTCTGAATAACTGTGCTCCCTCAGACTCCTCAGACGACTCGTACGTGTCGGCCGGTGAAGACCCCATGGAAGCCCCCGTGTTCGAGTTTCCTCTGCAGGACGTGGTGGCTTTTACCGGAGCTGACGTGGTCCTTAAATGCATCATCGCCGGCACACCGACACCTGAAGGTAACGCACGCCTGAAGGTAACGCACGCCTGAAGGTAACGCACGCCTGAAGGTAACGCACGCCTGAAGGTAACGCACAACGCACGCCAAGGTAACGCAACGCACCTGAAGGTAACGCGCACCTGAAGGTAACGCACACAGACACGCCTGAAGGTGAAGGTAACGCACACCGAAGGTACACCTGAAGGTAACGCACACCTGAAGGTAACGCGCACCTGAAGGCAACGGCAACGCGCACCTGAAGGTAACGCGCACCTGAAGGTAACGCACACAGACACATGAAGGTAACACACACCTGAAGGTAACGCATGCCGACACCTGAAGGTAACGCATGCCGACACCTGAAGGTAACGCACACCTGAAGGTAACGCACACCTGAAGGTAATGCACACCTGAAGGTAACGCACACCTGAAGGTAACCATGCTGACACCTGAAGGTAATGCACACCTTAAGGTAACGCACGCCTGAAGGTAACGCACACCGACACCTGAAGGTAACACACCTGAAGGTAACGCACGCCACCTGAAGGTAACGCACACCCTGAAGGTAAACGCACACCGAACCACTGAAGGTAACGCTGCGCACCTGAAGGTAACGCACACCTGAAGGTAACGCTCACCGACACCTGAAGGTAACGCACGCTGACACCTGAAGGTAACGCACGAAGGTAACGCACGCTGAAGGTAACGCACGCCTGAAGGTAACGCACACCGACACCTGAAGGTAACGCGCACCTGAAGGTAACGCACGCCTGAAGGTAACGCACGCCTGAAGGTAACGCACGCGCACACATGAAGGTAACGCACACTGACACCTGAAGGTAACGCATGCCGACACCTGAAGGTAACACACCTGAAGGTAACAAGCACCTGAAGGTAACGCACGCCTGAAGGTAACACGCGCCTGAAGGTAATGCACACCTGAAGGTAACGGACACCGACACCTGAAGGTAACGCACGACAGCTGAAGGCAACGCACGCCTGAAGGTAAGCACGCCCTGAAGGTAACGCACGCCTGAAGGTAACGCACACCGACACCTGAAGGTAACCCGCACCTGAAGGTAACGCGCACCTGAAGGTAACGCACACGACACCTGAAGGTAACGCACGCCAACCACGCTGAAGGTAACGCACGCCTGAAGGTAACGCACGCCTGAAGGTAACGCACGCCTGAAGGTAACGCACACCGACACCTGAAGGTAACGCACACCTGAAGGTAACGCACACCGACACCTGAGAGTAACGCGCACCTGAAGGTAACGCGCACCTGAAGGTAACGCACACCGACACATGAAGGTAACGCACACCGACACCTGAAGGTAACGCGCACCTGAGGTAACGCACACCTGAAGGTAACGCGCACCTGAAGGTAACGCGCACCTGAAGGTAACGCGCACCTGAAGGTAACGCACACAGACACATGAAGGTAACACACACCTGAAGGTAACGCATGGTAACGACACCTGAAGGTAACGCACACCTGAAGGTAACGCACACCTGAAGGTAATGCACACCTGAAGGTAACGCACACCTGAAGGTAACGCACACCTGCAGGTAACGCACACCGACACCTGAAGGTAACACACCTGAAGGTAACGCACGCCTGAAGGTAACGCACGCCTGAAGGTAACGCGCACCGACACATGAAGGTAACGCGCACCTGAAGGTAACGCACACCTGAAGGTAACGCACACCTGAAGTAACGCATGCCGACATCTGAAGGTCACGCACACCTGAAGGTAACTTACACCTGAAGGTAACGCACACCTCAAGGTAACGCGCACCCGAAGGTAACGCATGCCGACACCTGAAGGTAACGCACACCTGAAGGTAACGCATGCTGACACCTGAAGGTAACGCACACCTGAAGGTAAGGCATGCTGACACCTGAAGGTTAACGCACACCTTAAGGTAACGCACACCTTAAGGTAACGCACACCTTAAGGTAACGCATGCCGACACCTGAAGGTAACGCATGCCGACACCTGAAGGTAACGCACACCTTAAGGTAAACGCACACCTTAAGGTAAGCAACCTTAAGCACACCTTAAGGTAACGCACACCTGAAGGTAACGCACACCTGAAGGTAAACGCGCACACCTGAAGGTAACGCACACCTGAAGGTAACGCACACCTAACGTAACGCACACCTGAAGGTAACGCATGCCGACACCTTAAGGTAACGCACACCTGAAGGTAACGCACACGACACCTGAAGGTAACGCGCACCTGAAGGTAACGCACACCTGAAGGTAACGCACACCGACACCTGAAGGTAATCTTGTATCTATAAACTAATGTTAATAATAATAATAATAATAATAATAATAATAATAATAATAATAATAATATATATATATTATTATATTATTATTATTATTATTATTATTATTATTATTATTATTATTTCTGTATGTATTCAAACGGTCTGTGTCGTTCCCTCAGTGCGTTGGTCCAAAGACTCGGAGCTGGTCTCAGGTCTGGGTCTGAACTACTCTGTGAAAGTGGAAGGAGAACGACACATTCTGTGGATCAAATCTGTGAGAGTCACAAACGCCGGAGTTTTCTGTGTCACTGCGAGTAACGAGGTCGGGAAAGCCTCCAGCTCGGCTACTCTCACTGTCAGAGGTCAGTCCTGAGATAGACCTGGTTTAGACCTGTTTAGACCTGGTTTTAGACCTGGTTTAGACCTGGTTTAGACCCGTTTTAGACCTGTTTAGACCTGGTTTAGACCTGGTTTAGACCTGGTTTAGACCCCGGTTTAACCTGGTGTTAACCTGGTTTAGACCTGGTTTAGCCTGTTTTAGACCTGTTTAGACCTTTAGTCCTGGTTTAAACCTGGTTTTAGACCTGGTTAGACCCGCGTTTTAGACCTGTTAGTCCTGTTTAACTGTTTAGACCTGGTTTAGTCTGGTTTAAGGACCTGGTTTAGTCCTGGTTTTAGCCTGTTTAGACCTGGTTTAGACCCGTTTTAGAACCTGTTTAGACCTTTAAGACCTGGTTAACCTGGTTTGAGTCCCGGTTTAGACCTGGTTTAGACCTGGTTGAGTCCTGGTTTAGACCTGGTTTATACTCGGTTTAGACCCTGGTTTAGACCTGGTTTAGACCTGGTTTAGCCTGCGGTTTAGACCTGGTTAGACTTGGTTTAAACCTGGTTACCTGGTTTAGACCTGGTTTAATCCTGTTGTTTAGACCTGGTTTAGACCTGGTTTAATCCTGTTAGACCTGGTTTAGTCCTGGTTTAGACCTGGTTTAGACCTGGTTTAGTCCCTGGTTTAGACCTGGTTTAATCCGTTAGTCCTGGGTTTAGTCCTGGTTTAGACCTGGTTTAGACCTGGTGTTAGGTCCTGGTGGTTTAGGAATCCTGGTTTAGTCTTGGTTTAGACCTGGTTTAGCTTACCCTGGTTTAACCTGGCCTGGTTTAGGCCCTGTGTTTAGGCGAGACCTGGTTTAGAATCCTGGTTTAATCCTGGTTTAGACCCGGTTTTTCCTGTCCTGGTTTAGACCTGGTTTAGGTTAGCCTGGTTTAGACCTGGTTTATAGACCTGGTTTAACCTGGTTTAGACCTGGTTTAGACCTGGTTTAGACCTTTTTTTTCCTGGTTTAAAAACCTGGTTTAGCCTTTTAATCCTGGTTTTATCTGTTTAGCTGGTTTAGACCTGGTTTTTTGGTTTAGACCTTTAGGTTAGACCGTTTAGGGCCTGGTTTAGTCCTGGGTTAGACCTGGTTTAGGCCTTGTTAGCCCTTTAATCCTGGTTTAGTCTTGGTTTAGGCCTGGTTTAGACCTGGTTTAATCCTGGTTTAGACCCGGTTTAGTCCTGGTTTAGACCTGATTTAGGCCTGGTTTTAGTCCTGGTTTAGACCTGTTTAGGCCTGGTTTAGGCCTTGGTTTAGCCTGGTTATCCTGGTTTTAGTCTTGGTTTAGGCCTGGTTTAGACCCGGTTTAATCCTGGTTTAGACCCGGTTTAGTCCTGGTTTAGACCTGATTTAGGTATTAGATATTTACCTGGTTTAGTCCTGGTTTAGTCCTGGTTTAGACCTGATTTCTAGACCTGGTTTAGGCCTGGTTTAGTCCTGGTTTAGACCTGATTTAGTTTACCTGGTTTAGGCCTGGTTTAGTCCTGGTTTAGACCTGGTTTAGGGCCTGGTTTAGACCTGGTTTAAGCCTGGTTTAGACCTGGTAGACCTGGTTTAGATTAGCCTGGTTTAGACCTGGTTTAGTCCTGGTTTAGACCTGGTTTACCTGGTTTAGACCTGGTTTAGATCCTGGATTTAGTCCTGGTTTAGTCCTGGTTTAGACCTGGTTTTGACCTGGTTTGGTTTAGACCTGGTTTAGTCCTGGTTTAGCCTGGACCTGGTTTGAGACCTGGTTTAGACCTGTTTAGACCTGGTTTAGGCCTGGTTTTAGACCTGGTTTTAGTCCTGGTTTAGACCTGGTTTAGTCCTGGATTTAGACCTGGTTTAGTCCTGGACCTGGTTAGACCTGGTTTAGACCTGGTTTAGACCTGGTTTGACTCGTTTTTAACGAAACATTCAGGTTAAAAAAGACTCAAATCTCAAAGTTTGCTCTGATTTGACCGTTCTTATTGATTCAGGACGTTTGTTGGTTTGTAAATGTTCCGTGTAAATAAAGTGGATTTGGGTTTTGGAAAGTCTAAACCACAGATTTGTTTTCGCAGAAAACGTGACGGCGCCTCGCTCAAACCTGGGCCTCCCTCTGGACCTGAGCAGCCCCATCACCTCAGACGAAGAATATCTGAGTCCCCTCGAGGAGAACCTGGAGTCTGGACCAGAGACCGGACCAGGACTGGACCCTCACTTCAGACAGCCGCCGGCTTTTCTGGTGAGACCCGCTGTAGTCCTGCTTTAGACCTGGTTTAGTCCTGGTTTAGTCCTTGTTTAGACCCGGTTTAGTCTTTCCTTGTTAGACCCGGTTTAGGCCCGGTTTAGGCCCGGTGTACTCCTGGTTTAGACCTGGATTAGTCCTGGTTTAGTCCTTGTTTTAACCCAGTTTAGTCCCGTATAGGCCCGGTTTAGTCCTTGTTTATACCCGGTTTTGGCCCGGTTTAGGCCAGGTTTTTAGGCCAGGGTTAGGCCAGGTTAGGCCAGGTTTAGGACTAGTTTAGTCCCGGTTTAGACCCGGTTTAGACCCGTTTAGGCCCGGTTTAGCCCGGTTTAGACCCGGTTTTAGACCCGGTTTAGTTCCTGATTTAGTCCTGGTTTAGACCTTGTTTAGACCTGGTTTAGAACAGTTTAGGCCCGTCTAGTCCCCCGGTTTCAAACCTGGTTTAGGCCCGGCCTAAACCGGGCCTAAACCAGGTCTAGTCCTGGTTTAGACCGTGTCTAGTCCGGTTTAGACCTGTTTAGACCTGTTAGTCCTGGTTTTAGACCGTGTCTAGTCCGTTTAGTTTCCTGTTTAGACCGTGTAGTCCTGGTTCTAACCGTGGTCTAGTTTCTGGTTTAGACCTGGTTTAGACCTGCGTTTGGTCTTTTCAGGTGACGGCGAGCGAATCAGTCGGTCGTGGAGGGACAGGAAGTGTCCTGGTCGGTGCGGGTCAGCGGTCAGCCCCAAACCCATGCTCTACTGGTGAGTCACGGTACTGCACTCTCACTAACTCACTACAGACTGTTAAAAGCTGCGGTGTGGAACTTTACTGTTGATGGTCACACCGGCAGAATGAGTTTGTCAGTTAGACGTAGCGACGTCAGTTAGAGACGCGTTGCAACGTCAGTTAGACGCGTGCGACGTCAGTTAGACGCGCGCGACGTCGTTTACGTCAGTTAGTTACGACGCGTGCGACGTCAGTTAGAAAGTCGTAGACGGCGCGACGTCAGTTAGACGCGTGCAACGTCAGTTAGACGCGCCGACGTCAATTAAACGTCATTATTGAATTCACTGGACAAACAATAGTGTTTACTTCCATCTACAGAAATATCACACTCTCTTTAACATTAATTATTCTTTTGTGAAACTCTAAAACATTTGACTTTTTCCATCATTTGTAATAGACTAACTGACATTTTAACCCTGGAAATTTCTAAATGTTTATTATTTGTTGTTGTAAAATTATATGATCATCAATCATGTTAATGCCACACTTGGGATATTTAGGCTTTTATCTGTCCTGTTTTGTGTGTTTGTTCTTTTGGACTGAGTTTATTGTGATTTAAATATAATATCAGTTTGAGACGCTGCAGGAGGAGGAAACGCTCCTCTGTTTCCATGGCGACCGGAGTCTCCCGTCGTCATGGAAACTGGGAAAGTCCTCTGCTCGTCCGTTTGTTTATTTGTTTGGTTTCCCGAGCAGAGGCAGAGGGCCACGAAGAGACGCGTGTTTTAAATGTTAGCTGCTATGGCAACGGCGCTGGATTTTCATCACAAAAACAAACTGCGCCTGAACAGACACTTGTTCTTTTTAAAACACAAAATTTGTTCTGAATTGGAAATGAAAAAAGAACCCAATTGCACAATATTAAACGAGTGGCCGCTAAAGTGAACTGCCAGTTTCAAATCCGGTTTAAATGAATAATTTATGCAAACATTAAAATCAGTGGTAGTAATAGTTTTATTTTGGTTACTCTGCAAACATTATTACAGTTGTAAATGTTTAGTTTGTGTTTTTACTGTTTAGACCA
This sequence comes from Chaenogobius annularis, assembly GCA_015082035.1. Taxonomy (NCBI): domain Eukaryota; kingdom Metazoa; phylum Chordata; class Actinopteri; order Gobiiformes; family Gobiidae; genus Chaenogobius; species Chaenogobius annularis. The sequence goes on from BJKM01000811.1 coordinate 126,484, forward strand.
CAGTAAAGTGAGAGTTACGGAACATTTCCCTTTGTCATTAAGTGTGAAAATGTCTCTCTGATGCAGCGGCCATCTTTATCTGCCGCTAAAGTCGCTCCTGACGACACTTTATGTTGCCATGGTAACCTTGTTTGTTTCAATGCTTCCTGCTTTGTCTGGAACAGTGGGATTCAGTGCGTCTGCTCGAAACGAGACACAGAGAACGGGAAAACGTCTCGTTGCTTTGAGCCGAATGTCTCTCCACATCGTCCCATCACATGAAAGTCAATCATGACAAACACGTCCGTCACTCAATCTGATGAATGTATCCATCTGTTGTTTCCTTTGCATGAGTTTAAAGGTTTGTGTGGCAGAGGGGTTGGGCCTCGTGCACACGCTTACTCACACGCTTGTGCTCGTTGTAACTTATATAATTATTGGAATTATTATTATTTTAAAATGTACGTGATATTTAATGCTTTAAATGTTAATTAATGCCTGTAAACATGTTTTAGAAAGTCTGAGCATTTACAAGTAATTATGTTTTGTTTCATTTCGTTAGTTTCTGTGACATGAAATATAAATAAAACTAAGAATGAATTATCTGCACAAACAATGATGGGAAAAACGGGCCGGATCTCGTGGAAAAACGACCGGATCTCGGAAAACGGAAAAACGACCGGATCTCGGGGAAAACGGGGATCTCGGGAAAACAGGCCGGATCTCGGGGAAAAACGGGAAAACAGGCCGGATCTCGGGGAAAAACGACCGGATCTCGGGAAAAACGGACATCTCGGGGCGATAACGGATCAGGACTCGGGGAAAAAACCGACCGATCTCGGCGAAAAACGGACAGGATCTCTGGAAAAACAGAAATTCGGGGGAAAAACGCGAAGAATCTCGGGGAAAAACGGACAGGATCTCGGGAAAACGGACAGAATCTCGGGGGGAGAAAAACGGACAGGATCTCGGGGGAAAAAAACGGACAGAACTCTCGAAAAACGGACAGGATCACGGGAAAAACGGACCGGATCACGGAGAAACGCACGGATCACGGAGCAGAACGCACACGGAGCAGAACGCACCGGATCACGGGGATAAACGCAGCGAATCACGGGATAAACGAACCGGATCACGGGAAAAAACTGACCGCGATCACTGGAAAAAACTGACCTGATCACGGGAAAAAAAAACTGACTGGATCCAGGTGAAGTCCGAGCAAAAGTACAGACTGGATTTCTCTGAATACAGTGGAGAGCTCTGACCTGTAACTGACTGAAAATCACTTCTTGTTTTGAGATACACAACTTTAATGCCGTATTGCGGAAAATTCCAAACAAGCAGGCGATGGACTCCTTCAGAAAAGTTACTCAGTGCACCTTTAATTGGAATGATTGCGTTCTAATCATTTTGTAAAGGTGAAAAGACTGATGATGTTTCACTTCAGTCCAGAGTCCGGACTGAACCAAGTCCAAACCTGGATCTGGCCCAAAGCAGAACTAAACCAGGTCTAGACCGTTATAAAGCAGCTCAAAATGATCTTTTTTAATTCCTTTTGAAAATAATTAAACATTGCATTTCATGATGTGTGTGTTTTTAAATGTGTGTGTTTTAAATGTGTGTGTTTTAAATGTGTGTGTCCTGTTCCAGGCTGAGGGACAGAGTGACGGTGAAGTCGGACCCTCGTCACGTGGTCCGAGAGCGAGAAGACCACACGTTTGAGATGATCATTAAATCTGCTCAGAAATCAGACTCTGGAGTTTACACCTGCAAGATCATCAACGAGTACGGCACCAAGCAGTGTGACGCCACGCTGCGGGTCACAGGTACACACGCCACGCTGCGGGTCACAGGTACCACGCACGCCACGCTGCGGTCACAGGTACCACGCACGCCACACGCACGCTGCGGTCACAGTACACACGCACGCTGCGGTCACAGTACCACACGCCACGCTGCGGTCACAGGTACCACGCACGCCACGTGCGGTCACAGGTACCACGCACGCCACACGCCACGCTGCGGTCACAGGTACCACGCACGCCACGCTGCGGGTCACAGGTACCACGCACGCCACAGCCACGCTGCGGGTCACAGGTACCACACGCCACGCTGCGGGTCACAGGTACCACGCACGCCACGCTGCGGGTTCACATGTACCACGCACGCCACACGCCACGCTGCGGGTCACAGGTACCACACGCCACGCTGCGGGTCACAGGTACCACACGCCACGCTGCGGTCACAGTACCATGCACGCCACACGCCATCGCTGCGGTCACAGGTACACGCCGCCACACGCGCACGCTGCGTCACAGTACCACACGCCACGCTGCGGGTCACAGGTACCACGCACGCCACACGCCACGCTGCGCAGTCACAGTACCACGCACGCCACACGCCACGCTGCGGGTCACAGTACCACAGCCACGCTGCCGGGTCACAGGTACCACACGCCACGCTGCGGGTCACAGGTACCACACGCCACGCTGCGGGTCACAGGTGCACAGGTACCACACCCCCACGCTGCGGTCACAGGTACCACGCACGCCCACACGCCATCGCTGCGGGTCACAGTACCACGCAGCCACACGCCACGCTGCGGGTCACAGGTACCACACGCCACGCCTGCGGGTCACAGGTACCACGCACGCCACACGCCACGCTGCGGTCACAGGTACCACGCACGCCACACGCCACGCTGCGGTCACAGGTACCACACGCCACGCTGCGGGTCACAGTACCACACGCCACGCTGCGGGTCACAGGTACCGCACGCACGCCACACTGCGGGTCACAGGTACCACGCACGCCACGCTGCGGGTCCACGGTACCACACGCCACGTGCGGGTCACAGGTACCACGCACGGCCACACGCCACGCTGCGGGTCACAGGTACCAGCACGCCACACGCCACACACCATGCTGGGTCACAGTACACGCACGCCACACCACGCTGCGGGTCACAGGTACCACACGCCACGCTGCGCGGTCACAGTACACGCACGCCACACGCCACGCTGCGGGTCACAGGTAACCACGCACGCCACACGCCACGCTGCGGGTCACAGTACCACGCACGCCGCTGCGGGTCACCACGGTCACGCACACGCACGCTGCACGGGTCACGCACGCTGCGGGTCACAGGTACACACACGCCACGCTGCGGTCACAGTACCACGCCACGCCACCTGCGGGTCACAGGTACCACACGCCACGCTGCGGGTCACAGTACCACGCACACACGCCACGCTGCGGTCACACCACGCACGCCACACGCCACGCTGCGGGTCACAGGTACCACACGCCACGCTGCGGGTCACAGGTACACGTACACGTCCACACGCCACGCTGCGGGTCACAGGTACCACGCACGCCACGCTGCGTCACAGGTCACAGCACGCCACACTGCGGGTCACACGCCACGTCCACACGCCACGCTGCGGGTCACAGGTACCACACGCCACGCTGCGGGTCACAGGTACCACGCACGCCACACGCCACGCTGCGGGTCACAGTACCACGCTGCGGGGTCACAGGTACCACACGCCACGCTGCGGGGTGAGGAGTCACAGGTACCACGCACGCCACACGCCACGCTGCGGGTCACAGGTACCACGCACGCCACACGCCACGCTGCGGGTCACAGGTACACGCACGCCACACGCCACGCTACCACGCACGCCGTCACAGGTACCACGCACGCCACACGCCAGCCACAACACCAGCTGGTGGCGCCAACACAGAATCTCCAGGAAAACATCTGCTCTGAACACCACAAATGATGGATTTATTATAAGAGCAGAGCATCTGTTACCTCTGCTCTGTGGACCAGCACAAGGGCCACAACATAGTGTCCTCTGCCTCAGAGAGGGCCCAGAGGCAGGCAGAACTACCGGCCAGGAGGAACCTGCTGCTCCAGAGCCTCCAGGACAAAGAGACAGACCTGAAGAGGCTCAAACAGGAGGCCCAGGACATCAGCCGCTCTGCCCAGTCAGCAGCGCAGCACAGCAGCGACAGCTTCAGAGAGATGGCCCTTCTCCTGGAGAACAGACGCTCTGAAGTGGAGCAGCAGATCCTCTCCCAGGAGCAGACCCAACTGAGCCGAGTCCAAGAGCTCCAGGACCAACTGCAGCAGGACCTGACTGAGCTGAAGAGGAGCATCTCTGAGATGGACACACTGTCCCTCACTCCGGATCATAACCAGTTTCTCCAGCTCTACGCAAAAACAAAGGGTCGTTAAGCAGGCTGGCATTGAACCTCCAAAGTGTGTTTTTTCATCTTTCCTCCAAATCCACAGAGATGGCGATATGAGCATGATCACTTAGGTCTATTGTGCCTATACCTGCTTCAGTGATGTAAGATCTGTGTTTATTGAGAACAAAAAAGTAGTCTATACTATTTGTCTATTCTATACTGGCGTGCCCTAGGATTCATCTCCCTCCAGATGTCAATCAGTCATATTCTTCATTCATTTACGGAACTTCTTATTTATTGTTCCTCCAGTGCCTCTTGAGGTCGACACGTCCAGTGTGGGCAGAACATGAAGATTCCAGTCGCCGCCACAAATTAGGGTTCCCTCTGAGTGGTTCACAATCAGGTCCATAATATCAGTATAGAAGGTGATATCGCCCCCTGGTGAAGCTTACACATTCAGCAGAGTAAAAACCTTTCCATTAATAGTTCCTTTAACTAATCTGCCCTCTTTGTCTTTACATTCAAAACTCTGGTCAAAAGCGATTCGGTTTGACATCAGTTCGTCCGTATTGTCTGAAATACGTTGTTCAGCTTCATCCATGCGTGCTCCGTCTGTTCCTGCCTCTTTTATCTCCTTTATGTCAGAGACGATTTCTTCAATTCGGGCCGTACCAAGCGCTGATCGCATTTCCGCCCTCAGGGCCGCCATGTCACGCGGCATTTCTCTTTTAATTTCATGCATCATAGTGGCCAGTTGGTGTAAATGCGAGCCTGGTGACCCGAGTTCGGGGATGGAGCTTTGTTTAGTGGCCGAGAGCGGGCTGCTAGCACCTGCGTCGGACCTGTTAGCCATGTTAGCCTCGGGCCCACTAGCCATGTTAGCCTCGTTAGCTTGTGAGGTGGGCTGTTTTTCACCGGAGCCGTGGACTGTCAGCTTTGTTTGTTTAGTTCCCGTAGCGCCACCAGGCTTGTGTCCTCCGCGTTTGCCCGTCTCTTGCTCCTCCTTTCTTGGTGTTGATGTTGATGTTGTGGGTAAAACGGTATTTTGAAGAGAAAACTTTGGCAGCAGCGGAGCAAAAGTGCGGCTCACGCCGACGTCATTCCGGAGCCGCCTCGATTATCATAAATTGAGCTGTGAAATGATAATATTTTAGCAATGCCGGTTATCAAACAACCAGCATAAAACTAAGTCGGGTCTTTCTCGTTCATATGCTGTACAGTGAAGCAACTCAACATGTTTCTGGTTCTTGACAGTGATTACACAAACCGGTCGGATGTTTGCCTATCTTATTCAGTGACCTATTGAGTCCAGTGTGGCCTATTCTCTTGGTAAAAGGCTCTCTCTTCCCCCGTGTTCCTGCCCATGGATCTGCATGGACCAACACTACTCTGTATCTGATACAGATGTCGTCCAGTATCACAACGAGTCCAATAATCCTGCCAGAGTTCATACACATGACTCTTAATAAAAGGCTTCAGTTCAGGTTTACTTATTTCAATCATCACATCAATTGATGGCCGTCTAAGGGAATTTTTAGCCAGTGAAACAGCCATTTCATTACCATTCACACCAACATGTGCAGGAACCCAAATGAAGGAGACCATCACACCCTTCCTGGACAGAGAGATTATCAGACAGAGGATGTTTATATGGAATATCCTGTCTGCAATCAGATTTCCCAGATTGAATGCTTTGCAGTGCAGAGAGACTGTCAGAAGCTATCACTATCACAATGTTGTGACACTGTAAAGTAGACTCCGCCCACTCCATCGCCAACTGTATCGCTATGAGTTCTCTGGTGAAGACAGAGAGATGATCTGGAAACCTCTTCTTAACCGCCACCTCAAGGTCAGGTATGAAAAAGGCAGCGCCTGTTGGCCCACTCTCAGGATCCTTAGAGCCATCGATATAAATAAACATCATCTGAATGCTTATAAATGAGCCCTTGAACAATAAACTGTGGTGCCTTTTTAGTTCTTCCTTTCAGTTTGCGATGCGAACTAGTATCAACAGGAGCCGGAGTAAACTTCCAAGGAGCTATGGTCGATAAAGCCACCGAAGGGTTCAAGTTAAGATCACTTATTCCAGCAAGTTGTCCTTTTATGAAGTTATGGGGCATGTCTTCAACATGAGCCTGAAGCTGAGGGTGGTACCACAGGTCTGAAAAACCTCCTGTGTGGTACCAGTGCCCAAGACACCACGCGCCAAAGACCTCAACAGCTTCAGGCCAGTGGCTCTCACGACCCATCGGATGAAGACACTGGAGCGGCTGGTCCTGGACCACCTCCGCTCCACCGTGAGCTCAGCCTTGGACCCGCTGCAGTTTGCATACGGGCCTGCCATCGGAGTGGAGGACGCCGTCATCTCCCTGCTGCACCCTGCTCTCACCAGGAGAAGCATAACAGCGCTGTGAGGATTCTATTCTTCCATCTCTCCAGCGCCTTCAACACCCTCCAACCCGCTGCTCCTGAGGGACAAGCTGGAGACGGCTGGAGAGGACTACGACCTAGCGGAGTGGATCCTGGACTACCTCACAAACCGACCCTAGTTTGTGAGAGCCCGGGACTGTGTGTCTGACACTCGGACCCTTTCTCTTCACCCTCTACACTCTGCAGACCTCAGACACGACACGGACAGCTGTGTCCTGCAGAAGTTCTCTGATGACTCTGCCATCATCGGACTCAACACGGACGACGACGATGCGGCGTACAGAGGACTCGCGCAGGACTTTGTGGACTGATGTCAGCAGAACCACCTCCTCATCAACGCGGGGAAGACCAAGGAGATGGTGGTGGACTTCCGCAGACGCCACTCTGCTGCCCCCTCACCAGTGAACATCTAGGTAAGGGACATTGAGAGGGTGGACTCGTACAAGTACCTGGGTGTTCATCTGAACTACAAACTGGGCTGGACTCATCACACAGACGCACTGTACAGGAAGGGCCAGAGTCTGCTCGACCTCCTGAGGAGACTCCGGTCCTTTGGAGTGACAGGGCCACTCCTGAGGACCTTCTACGACCTTCTACAGCCCTCCTGTACGGTGGTCTGCTGGAGCAGCAGCATCACAGAGAGAGAGAGGAAGAAGCTGGACAAAGTCGTCAAGAAGTCCAGGGTCCGTCCTGGGCTGTGCTCTGGACTCGGTGCAGGAGGTGGGGGACAGAAGGGTCCTGGCTAAACTTACATCTATGCTGGACCATGAGTGTCGCCCATGGATCTATTATAATAACTGGATAAGGCACGCCCCCTCTGTCCGCGATCCAAATTGAGTAGTGGCTGCTCTGCGGGACTGCAGCCTCAGGCACCAACCATTTCAACAGTTCGGCCTGTAAAATTACCCGAAAGTGCAAAATTCTTTTTAGTCTAAAAATAAAATAGAAGGAATTTCACTCTTTTACCGTTTCTAAAATCCTTAAAAATCAAAATTTTTAACGTCACGGCGAACATGTACGCGCTCTGACCCGCGCACGCACTCCTCGTGAACGATCATCTGCAGAAGAGCGCGTGTCGGACGAAAACCAAACAGAAGAAGACGAGACAAACGACGACACGAACATTGTGTTTTATGTCATTTCACACGTTTTCACACATCATTCAATATGAAGTGTAAATGAACGATTAACACAGTTCACACAAGCTAAACAAAAGCTAACGTTTAGCTACACAAAAAGAAGCATTCATGAGTTCACGGCTCATGCTTTCTGCAAAGAAACCATTATTTTTTAGCTTCACAACATGAAACCTTTATATTTATAGATAGATATAACAATTCATCATTATTACACATTTCGTAACCAGACCATTTCAAGGACCACAGACTCCAAAAGTCTGCGCTAACTGTCCTCAGTCTTTCACGCATTATTCTGCTGTCGCCCGTGCTCGTTTCCCGACGCCAAAGCGACATGGCGATGTCGTCATAAAAGGGAGGCACTAGACTCCCTATTCAGGAAGTAACGCGGAAGTAGGGAACTTTTTTGGAGACATGCGCCAATGAGCACACGCCATAGGCTTGAATTGGGCGCCATTTTGTCTTCCGGGGGCTTGGTGTCGCCCCTGCAGGATACTCTGTCCGCTCTGGAGAGCAGCTTCAGTGACAGACTGATCCACCCTCGCTGTGTGAAGGAGAGGTTTCACAGGTCTTCCTTCTGCTGCTGTCAGACTTTACAACAAACTGTTAGTCTGAACGTGTCATTCAGGCAAGTTTAGGCAAAGCAAGTTATTTGTAGAGCACAATTCATACACAAGGCAATTCAAAGTGCTTCACACAACAGGAAAAAATGCATTAAAATCACAAAGACATGGCACAAAATAATAGTTCAAGACATAAAAGAGAAGAGTGCAAAGAAAAGCATTTCAGTCATATGCACAGCCAAACAAAACAGTTTTTAGTTTAGATTTGAACATTGCCAGAGTAGAACCTGTCTCACATCCTCAGGAAGACTGTTCCAGATTTTAGCTGCATAAAACTGAAACGCAGATTCCCCATGTTTAGTCCTGACTCTGGGCACCAGCAGGAGGCCGGTCCCTGAGGTCCTCAGAGTCCGAGATGGTTCATATGGCACTAACATGTCCGAGATGTACTTTGGTGCTAGGCCATGGAGAGACTTGTATACAAGCAGAGCTGCTTTGAAGTCTATTCTCTGAGCCACAGGGAGCCAGTGCAGAGACCTGAGCACAGGACTAATGTGATCGTACTTCCTGGTTCTAGTCAGGACCCGAGCAGCAGCGTTCTGGATGTACTGCTGCAGCTGTTTTACAGCTCGTTTGGAGAGGCCAGTGAGCAGGCCGTTACAGTAGTCTAATCTACTAGAGACAAACGCATGGATAAGTCTCTCCAGGTCTGGTTTAGACACTATACTTTTGATTTTGGCAATGTTTTTTTAGATGGTAAAAAGCTGCTGATGTTATTGATCTGACGTGGCTGTTAAAATTCAAATCTGAGTCCATTATTACCCCCAGATTTCTAACTTGATTTGTAGGTTTTAGAGCGAGACTCTGGAGGTGACAGTTAACACTTTCTCTTTGTTTCTGTGGGCCAAAGACGATGATTTCAGTCTTGTCTGAGTTCAGCTGGAGAAAGTTGTTTTGCATCCACACACTGATCTGTTGGATGCAGTGACAGAGTGAATCCACTGGTCCATATTCACCTGCCGTCAGTGAAACATAGATCTGAGTGTCGTCTGCATAATTGTGATAGGACACATTCTCGCTGCGTATCAACTGACCTAACGGCAGCATGTAGAGGTTGAACAGAAGGGGTCCCAGGATTGACCCTTGGGGCACCCCACAGGTCAGGGGCATCTGTCTGAGACACAGTTACCAATTTCGATAAAGAACTTCCTGTCTTCCAGATAGGACTTTAACCAGTTTAGGCAGTGCCAGTGATGCCCACCCAGTCCTCTAGTCTCTGTAAGAGGGTCCCATGATCGACAGTGTCAAAAGCAGCACTCAGATCTAACAGAATTAAGACTGAGGCTTTGCCCGCGTCAGTGTTCAGGTGGATGTCATTTGTCACCTTGACAACAGCAGTCTCAGTGCTGTGATGAGGTCTAAAACCTGACTGGAAAAACATCAAATGAGTTGTTTATTAAGAGGAAATCAGTGAGCTGTTGGTAAACAACCTTTTCAAGGACTTTGCCCCAAAATGGCAGATTAGAGATGGGCCGGTAATTACTCAGTACTGCGGCATCAAGACTGCTCTTCTTTAGGAGAGGCTTTATGACCGCAGTTTTCAAAGACATTGGGAATGTTCCAGATTGAAGCGACATGTTAACTATTTGAGTGAGTGGTGCTAACAAACTGTTCAGCACAGACTTTAGAAATCTGGTGGGTAACACATCGAGGCAGCATGTAGATGAACTCAGGCTGGTGATGATCTCCTGGACAGTTTTGTCAGTTACAGGTGCAAAGTGAGTCAGCTCTAAGTGTGTAGGTGGTTTGAGGGTTATTTTTTGCATTGTAGAATTGATAGCATTTTTAATGCCCTGAACTTTGTCATTAAAGAATAATGCAAACTCATTACACTTGGATGTGGAAATGAGTTCTAACGGCAGCTGAGCTGGAGGGTTTGTTAATCTGTTTACTGTGGCAAACAGGACACGCGAGTTGTTACTGCAGCTTCCAATTATTTCAGAAAAATATCCTTCCCTAGTTCTACATAAAATGAGGTTGTACATGTACAACTTCTCTCTGTAAATCTCTTTCTGAACCTGGAGCTTTGACTTGCGCCATTTTCGTTCGGCCCGGCGGCACTCCCTTTTCTGTGCCCTGACCGAATCATCATTTCTCCATGGCGCCTTCTGCTTATTTTTAACAATTTTAGCCTTCATAGGGACAATGGTGTCGAGAACATTCAAAACACTAGATGTAACAGAGTTCAACAAATCATTTACATTAGAACATGAGACATTTTCAAAGTTAATCATTTCCATAAACAGTTTTCCCGTGCTGTCATTTATGTGTCTCCTCCGGACAACTGCAGGACCAGCTGGTGGTTTGGGAAAAACAGACAGGTCAAAGAAGACACAGAAATGATCAGACAGAGCAACATCGACCACATTGACGTTTGAAATATTAACCCCTTTGTAATTAGAAGATCTAGAGTGTGCCCTCTGCTGTGGGTGGGGCCACTCACGCGCTGAGTAAGACCGAAAGTTTCAAGGACAGCATGAAGCTCTTTAGCGTTTCTGTCACAGATATTATCAACATGAACATTGAAATCACCTGTTATGACCAAACCATCATAACAGCTTTCATAATCCTGTGCAATACTGGTATACTCCTGCGCAATACTGTTATACTCCTGTGCAATACTGTTACTGTTATACTCCTGTGCAATACTGTTATACTACTCCTGTGCAATACTGGTTATACTCCTGTACTGATCCTGTGCAATACTGTTATACTCCTGTGCAATACTGTTATACTCCTCGCTGTGCAATACTGTCTGTATACTCCTGTGCCAATACTGTTTTATACTCCTGTGCAATACTGTTATACTCCTGCTGCAATACTGTTATCTGCATGTATATACTCCTGTGCAATACTGTGACACAATGTCAATCATCCCTGGTGCTAATATTTCTTTCCATATGAAGAACAGCTGTAAATAAGAGTGTTATCATTATTAAGATTATAAGAGTTTTCTTTTTTTCCATAAGTTATCTGTTTTTATTAGATCCGTGGGCAGGAACACGGGGGAAGAGAGATTCTTTGCTCGCATGAGAATTGGGCCACACTGGACTCAATTGGTCGCTGAGTACGATAGGCAAACATCCTACGGGTCTGTGTATCGCTGTCAAGAACCAGAAACTGTTGAGCATGGCTGCTGCTTCACTGTACTGCATATGAAAGAGAAGAAACTGACTTAGTTTTATGGTTTCAAAATAATAAAAAGGAATTCAATCTGCTGAATCTTCTCACGATCCAGTCACAGGATCATGTAAGGCTATGGTTACTTATTTAGCACAGGGTTAATTAGGCGAAGATTTATAGAGTTAAGAGCGTCGTTGTGGTGTTACCCTACAATCGCTGATCTCCTGTCCACGCTCAACTGCCGGCAGCCATGGAGGGCGGCGACGACAATGAAAGTGACTCCAAGAGTCATAGCTACAGTGGGTGGCGAAGAAGGATGCACCTTTGCAGTTGGCTGCCGGCCGCCATTCGAAGCACCAACAACAACTAAAGAATGGGGTCTAATACTTTAATTTCCGTGATGGGCCAAACGAGTCGAGGCGCCGACACGTGTCGAGCTGTGTCACTTTGTGTGTCACTTAAAGAAAGTCACGTGACCAACACATCTACTGTGTAATTTTAAAATAGGTGTCGCTCGCTCGTGTCAGAAGCGCTGCTGAAGCTGCAAACACACGGGGAGCGACGTCGCTCCTTTGCCATTCATTTCCAATAGAAGCTGTGCGACAATGCGAACAGTGTCCCTCAGGTCAGTGAAAGTAGTGCCGGTGAAAACCTCACGCATGTGCATTTTTTCTGCGACGCGATCCTGAAAGTAGAAATATTTTCTACTTTTTGATGCTTTGTTTCGTGGTTTCACTGCTGAATATTTGCCGGTTCCTCTTTGAGGGGTAATTGTGATATTTCACAAGAATAACCTCTGCAAGCCCTATTTTACAATTATTTTTATGTTGATTTCGAGTCACTTATATTCCAGCCTACTTTATTGTACAATAGGCAGTTTTTGTTTTAACAATAGGCAGTTATTTGTTTTAATTACAAGATTGAGTGACCTCACTACATTATCTCTTATTTCTTGCTCCTCAGAACATATTCTAAGTCAGTGTTCACGTTTTTGAATGAACAAACGCTTGCAGTGTTGTGTTAACGAGCGTCTGCTTAAGATCGCAGTAGGCCTACCTTTTTTTGTGCTAGACCACCAGAGCGATGGGTGGCGCAAAGGAGGGCACCAACACAGTGTCGATACTGTGTCAACACAGTATCGGGAATGTGTGTAACACACACCTACTCATCACTAGGGTCTAAAGAATGGCGGTAATGTAACTTTTGCACTCACGCCGGTATGGATATCATACCCAACGGCCATAAAACACCAACGAACAAGAAGGAGATTGACGTATTGATTTGCTTTGAAGTGTGTTTACTTTGAAGTGCTTCCATGTGAGCAAGTGTGAGTTCTTTTTTATTGATGTATTCATTTACTTTGAAGTGCTTCCGTGTGAGCAATGTGTTCTTTTATTGATGTATATTTTGGGTTTATTCTTTGAAGTGCTTCCGTCTGTGAGTTGTGCCGCAATGTGTGTCTTTTATGTGTATAGTAACTATTTACTTTGAAGTATGTTGTTTTACTTTGTGCGGTGAGTTCTTCTGGACCTGTCGGTGAAGGTTCCTCCTGGTTAGGGTCTGTGGGTTTCAGGGGACGGATCTGGTTTAAGGTCTGCAGCCAGACACTTGAGTTTTGTTGGGCCATTAACAAGTTTTTGTGACATTTGTTGATTTTTCACTTTGGATATTTCTTTCAGAAACAGCTTCTAAAGGCCCCTGTCCTCTGAGATGATGATACAAACATGTTGATAACAGAGAAAAGCTGTGTGTGTCTTTAAAGTGTTGCTGCTCGGTGCTTCCTGCTTCCTCAAACCTACACAGAGTTGTGGGTGTGGTGCCTGGCTCCTCCCACTGGGTGGGGCTCTCACTCTTAAGTTTCATTTGTGTCGAAGTCAATATCACCATATGGATACCAACAGCCAAAAAGCACCACAACAAACAGAATATAGAAGAAGAACTCTGTTGCTATGATCCAGGAGAGGATGGCACAGAAAACACTCGACCAAGAAGCCTTGTTCTGTCCCCTGTGTTTGGATCTACTGAAGTATCCGGTGACTATTCCCTGTGGACACAGCTACTGCATGATCTGTGTCCAACACCACTGGGACCAAGGAGGACCATAAGCAGCTCTACAGCTGTCCCCGAGTGTCCCCAGACTGCTTCAGCCCCAGGCCTGTCCTCATCAAAAGCATCATGTTAGCAGCTTTAGTAGAGCAGCTGAAGAACACTGGGATCACAGAGCCCCCTGCTGGCCACTATTATGCCAGACCTCAGGATGTGTCCTGTGATGTGTGCACTGGGAGGAAGCTGAAAGCTGTCCAGTCCTGTCTGCAGTGTGTGGCTTCATATTGTGAGCGCCACCTCCAGCCTCATTGTGATGCTGCAGCGTTTCTGAATTGTTGATGCACCAGCTGGTGATGCTGGCAGGGTTGCAACACCAGCTTTGGTGCGCCTAACACACAGTTCCAGGAAAACATCTGCTCTGAACACCACAAAGGTGATGGATTTATATTCTGCCGCAGCGACCAGCAGAACATCTGCTCTCTCTGCTCTGTGGACCAGCACAAGGGCCACAACATAGTGTCCTCTGCCTCAGAGGAGGGCCCAGAGGCAGGCAGAACCTACACCCAGCCAGGAGGAACCTGCTGCTCCAGAGCCTCCAGGACAAAGAGACAGACCTGAAGAGGCTCAAACAGGAGGCCCAGGACATCAGCCGCTCTGCCCAGTCAGCAGCGCAGCACAGTTCAGCGACAGCTTCAGAGAGATGGCCCTTCTCTGAGACAGACGTCTTGGAGAACAGACGCTCTCGCAGGTAGCACGACCCAACATGAGTTCGAGCAGCAGATCCTCTCCCAGGTTCAGCAGACCCAACTAAGCCGAGTCCAAGAGCTCCAGGACCAACTGCAGCAGGACTTGACTGAGCTGAAGAGGAGCATCTGTGAGTTTCTGGACACACTGTCCCTCACTCCGGATCATAACCAGTTTCTCCCAGCTCTACGCTTCACTGTCCACAGACACACAGAGCACAGAGCCAGCCAGGATTCAGACCGGGTCCCGGAGCGACTTTGAGGAAGTGACCAGAGCTGTGTCAGCGCTCAGGGACAAACTCCAGCTCACTCTGAGTCCAGTCCAGGTTTTACTGTCACCAGCTGAGCCCAGCTCCAGAGAGGACTTCTTACAGTATTATACAGAAATCACTCTGGACCCAAACACAGTTAACACATGGCTGTCTCTGTCTGATGGAAACAGAAGAGCAACACTTATGAGAGAACACCAGAGTTATCCTGATCATCCAGACAGATTCAGTCTCTCGTGGCAGGTCCTAAGCAGAGAGAGTCTGACCGGCTGCTGTTACTGGGAGGTGGGGTGGAGCGGGACGTGTGGTGTTTATATAGCAGTTTCATACAGAGATATTCAGAGAAAAGGAATCTCTGATAAATGTGCATTTGGAGACAATGATAAATCCTGGGCCTTAGACTGTGACAAAACCAGTCCTTTATTTCTGTTTAACTCAGTCGAGTCCCAGGTTCCAGGTCCGGTCTCGTCCAGAATCGGGGTTTACCTGGACCACAGCGCAGGAGTTTTGGCGTTTTACAGCATCTCTGAAAGTACCATGAGGCTCCTCCACAGAGTCCAGACCACTTTCACTCAGAATCTCTACGCTGGGGTCGGGTTTGACTGGAATTATACCGGATCCACTGCACATTTCCCTAAACTCAAATGACAGATTTGTTCCGACAACACTCTGTATGATACAAATATTATATAAACTTAGTATTGATAGTGAAGAAAAGAAAAAAAAACAGGAAAAACTATTTGTTTTTTGCGCATATATATATATATATATACATAAAAAATTCCCTTCTCACCCTCCACGTGTGGTCTCTCTATCTCTCTCGTCCCTTTTTCTAAACTCGGGTCCTAGCCACTCCTCCAGTTTGGGGGTCACTGCCCCCACTTTGGCCTTCACCTTCCACTCCTTCTCCAGCTCTTCTCTGAGCCCTTGGTGTTTCTCCAGTTTCTCGTGTTCCTTTTTCCTGATGTTGCCATCACTTGGTATCGCCATGTCAACCGCAACGGCTTTCCTCTTCTGTTTATCCACCACCTCAATGTCTGGTTGGTTTGCCATTACCATTCTGTCAGTTTGTATCTGTACAGACTGTATTTGGATCCCACAGGATCTTGGCTCGGTCTTTCTCTACCACCTTTGGGGGTATTTCCCACTTTGACCTTGGGGTTTCCAGTCCATACTCCGCACAGATGTTCCTGTACACTATGCCAGCCACTTGGTTAAGGTGCTCCATGTATGCTTTCCCTGCAGCATCTTACACCCTGCAGTTCTGTGCTGGTCTCAGGGGCCTCTCCTTGGGTCTTGTTTGGTGTGGTAGATCTGGGCCTCTATTGCTCTGGTCTGAGGGCCTGTTCTTGTGCAGCCATGATGAGTGCCTCTGTGCTATCCTTCAGTCCGGCCCGCTCAGTTATGTTTCGGTGGTACATCCCATGTAGGGGCTTGTCCTCCCTTGATGGTCCCTCCTCCAGCACCTCATCCTCTGTTCCCCATTGCCTGAGACCTTCACTGAGCACGTCATCTGTTGGGGCCTTGTCCTAGATGTACTTGTGGATCTTGGATGTTTCATCCTGAATAGTGGCTTTCACACTCACTAGTCCACAGCCTCCTTCCTTACGGCTCGTGGACAGTCTGAGGGTGCTGGATTTTGGGTGGAACCCTCCATGCATTGGGAGGAGCTTTAGCGTCTTAACATCTGTGGTCTGTATCTCTTCCTTTGACCACCTTATTCCTGCAGGGCATCTGACACAGGGCGGAGCTGTTTATTGCCTGGGACTTGTTCTTGCCCTTGAGCTGGCTTCTTAGGACTTGCCTAACTCGTTGTAGGTATCTGGCAGTTGTCTCTTTCCATGTTACCTCTTAAAGGTTGGCATTTGCCGGTGGTTTTCCAAGGTACTTGAAGCCATCCTCAATGTCTGTTATTGTTCCTTCTGGGAGTGAGACTCCTTCAGTGTGGACCACCTTCCCTCTCTTTGTCACCATCACTACACTTCTCAGACCCGAAAGACATCCCAATGTCAGCGCTGTAGATCCTGGTCGTGTGGATCAGTGTCTGTCTCGCTCGCTCTTAGTGTACAGTTTGATGTCATCCATGTAGAGGAGGTGATCGATCGTGGCCCCATTCCTGAGTCGTATCCATAGCCAGTCTTGTTGATTATCTGGCTGAGAGGGTTCAGACCTATGCAGAACAAGTGGGGAGAGGGCGTTTCCTTGGAATATGCAGTTGATGGACACTTGTGTAAGTGGTGTACTATTGGTCTCAAGGGTGGTTTTCCACAGCCTCATCGAGTATGCTATGAAGGCTTAGAGTCCTATTGATGTTGTACATCTCCAAGCATTCAGTGATCCACGTGTTTGGCATTGAGTCATACTTTCTTGTAATCAATCCAGGCAGTACACAGATTGGTGTGTCGGGTTCTGCAGTCTTGGGTGACTGTTCTATCAACCAGGAATTGGTGTTTGGGTCCTCTTGTGTCTTTGCCGATGCCCTTCTGTGCTTTGCTCATGCATTGATCCATGTGCCCACTTATCTTAGCCGCAATGATGCCTGACATGAGCTTCATGTTGTGGAGAGACAGGTTATTGGCTGATAGTTGGATGGGACTGTAGCCTTGGAGGGGTCCTTCAGGATCAGGATCGTATGCCCTTCGTATCCCTTAGCTGCTGGTTCATTTGTGCTGCCAGGCACTTATGGAGTGTTGTGAGTGTCTTTAGCCAGTGTGCGTGAATCATGTCAGGGCCTGGTGCTGTCCAGTTTTTCATTTTTTTTAATATTCAAATGTTTTATTTTTCAAATTTATAACAACACTACATAAGACTACACAGAAGAATAGAACACGACCAGAGAGAGGAGACAACCAAAATAAGCAGACAGCCAATAAAAGCCACAAATGAAGAAAAAAGAAGAGAAAAATCATGGCACAGAAAACCCAAAGTAAACGTCCCATTTAGTAATCTCTTCCATTTTATAAATGTCCATTACAGTGTTAGTCCAGTCCCTGATTGTCAGTGCATTTTGTGTCATCCATTTTTTTGTAATATTTTGTGTCCATGTCAGGAGTCCTGAGGCCCAAATACAGAGTTCTGAAATCCATTGGGATGGTGATGTCATAAATTGTCTGTAGGCTTTGTTGATCTCAGTCCAATATTTGGACAATCCCAAAACAGATAGTGATTTGCCTCCTGGTGCCACAGCCTCTCCAACATTCTGCATTTCCCTGCGCGTAATGGGCACTTTGACATGGGGTTATAAAGAAGTGAGACACACTTTTCTAACACAATTCCCTCCAAACATGTGACTTTGTGGTTCTCCAATGAGATGTGCCAGAACAAAGTGACCCTCTTGTTCCTATTTACCCTTAATATAATCAGTACAGTGAGTGCCCAAATTGTTTAATACATTTATACAATTTAGATGTTAATCCCCTTGAAAGTTCAGATTTATAAGATTTTATGAATATTTCAGTCAAAATGCTATGATGGTCATTATGCTTTTTGATTTATTGGTTATAATAACTCCTTATTTGTAAATACCTATAAAAGTCCTGTTTTCTCTTTCAACTCATCAAAGCTCTTCAGATGATTCTCCTTTACAATCTGGTAAAAGACCTTTTATACCTTTTTGTTTTCCAGACTTTAAATCTTGAGTCTGTGCTGTTAGGTGTGAAATGATGATAGTAAACCAGCCAATTTAAAATTGTAACATCTTTGTTTAGTTTGTGTGTTTTGATCAGCTCCTTCCATGTTGTAAGCACAGATTTTACCCAGGGATTCTTCACTTCCTCCAAATGACTCAAGCTCAAGCGTCTGTCATCTGCCAGTAAGGCCTGCACAGGAACCCCCGGCACAACATTACTCTCAATATGTTTCCATTGAGCTTCATATTCTGGGTCACACCAGAAACGCTCTGATCTGAGCTGAAATAGTCATTTTTCAGACAAGGTAAACCCCGCCTCCTTTTTCTTTTAATAATTGTAAGATTTTGAATCGGATACGTTTTTTTCCCTTGCCATACAAATCTTGAGAGTGTTTTTTTCCATTCATTAAACAGCCGGTTGGAGATGGAAATCAGGAGAGTCTGGAAAAGATAGAGAATCTTGGGCAAAACATTCATTTTTATAGTTTCAATCAATTGACTTGGACAAAAGTATGGAATAAGATTCCATTTTCCAAGGTCTTTTTTTATAGGAATAAAAAGAGGGGTATAATTTTTCTCCAGAATTGTCGTTAGGTCTCTATGGAGTACCACACCTGAATATCTAAGAAATTCCATTTGCCAATGGGTAAGTCTTTTTAAAGGACTGAGGGGGCCGTCAGTTTCTTGAAGAAAATGCATCACATCGGGTATTGAAATTCCTGGCTTGATCAAATACAATAGAACATCATCTGCAGCAGGCGATTTTATGTCCCGTCCCATCAATTGTAACACCATGGATTGTTTTTGATTGTCTAATAAATTGGGCCAATGGTTCCAAATACAAAGCAAATAGGAGGGGGGACCAGGCGCTGCCCTGCCTCACCCCTCTTTCCAGAGTCGGTGGATCTGTCAGATGACCATTGATTTTAATTGATGTTGCACCATCATCAATATTTTTTATTATTAAATCGTCAATTTTAAATTTGCTCAGCACTTTGAATAAATAAGTCCAGCTAACAGAATCAAAAGCCTTCTCTGCGTCCAAACTAACGATCACAGCTTTGTTTTGTTATTTCTGTATTTGGCTCATTATGTGTAAAGATCGTCTTGTGTTTTGTGTTTGTTGTTTGGTAATAAATCCTGTCTGATCATTGTGGATTACATTTGGGAGTAATTGTTCCATTCTGTTGGAATTAATTGAGGTGTATAAACGATAGTCCACATTCAAAATATAAATGGGTCTATATGAGGCACAATCCAATCGGTCCTTCCCTTCTTCAGATATTAAGGATATGATGGCTTCTTTCCAACTCTGAGTGGTCTGAGTTTTTTAAAGGCCCAGTTAAAAGTTGCCAGTAGGAAAGGAGAAAGTGTCTTAAAGCTTTATAGCATTCTGAGGTGAACCCGATGTTATTTCAGCTGCTAATTTTTTATTATGTTCTTCTGACATAACTTGAATTGAGGGTGTCTAGAAAGGAATTTATATCATCTTCTGGAATTTTTGAAAAAGGTTTTTTTTATAGGATTCAAATGGTGATCTGGTCTTGTTTGGTTAAGATTACATCATTTTGCCTGTCCCTTATTTTAAAAATTGTTCTTCAGCTTTTTGTTTTTTTAAGTTTCCAAGATAGTAATTGAGACAGTTTTTATCTACTCTTATAATATCTTTCTGCTGCACCGCTCTCTCTCTCACCTGGTGAAGCCTGGCAGCGCCGTAAGGATTCTATTTTCTGATCTCTCCAGCGCCTTCAACACCATCCAGCCGCTGCTCCTGAGGGACAAACTGGAGACGGCTGGTGTGGACTACGACCTGGCGGAGTGGATCCTGGACTACCTCACAAACCGACCCAGTTTGTGAGAGCCCGGGACTGTGTGTCTGACACTCGGACCTGCAGTGTGGGGGCGCCCCAGGGCACCGTCCCCTCTCTCTTCACCCTCTACACCGCAGACCTCTGACATGACACGGACAGCTGTGTCCTGCAGAAGTTCTCTGATGACTCTGCCATAATCGGATTCATCACGGACGACGACGATGCGGCGTACAGAGGACTCGCACAGGACTTTGTGGACTGATGTCAGCAGAACCATCCTCTCATCAACGCGGGAAAGACCAAGGAGATGGTGGTGGACTTCCGCTGACGCCACTCTGCTGCCCCCTCACCAGTGAACATCTAGGGAAGGGACATTGAGAGAGTGGACTCGTACAAGTACCTGGGTGTTCATCTGAACTACAAACTGGACTGGACTCATCACACAGACGCACTGTACAGGAAGGGCCAGAGTCTGCTCGACCTCCTGAGGAGACTCTGGTCCTGTGGAGTGACAGGGCCACTCCTGAGGACCTTCTACGACTCTGTGGTGGCATCAGCCCTCCTGTACGGTGTGGTCTGCTGGAGCAGCAGCATCACAGAGAGAGAGAGGAAGAAGCTGGACAAAGTCGTCAAGAAGTCCAGGTCCGTCCTGGGCTGTGCTCTGGACTCGGTGCAGGAGGTCAGGGGACAGAAGGGTCCTGGCTAAACTCACATCTATGCTGGACCATGAGTGTCGCCCCCTGCAGGACACTCTGTCCGCTCTGGAGAGCAGCTTCAGTGACAGACTGATCCACCCTCGCTGTGTGAAGGAGAGGTTTCACAGGTCTTTCCTTCTGCTGCTGTCAGACTTTACAACAAACACTGTTAGTCCTGAACGTGTCATTAAGCTTTTATAATCCTGTGCAATACTGTTACACTCCTGCAATACTGTTACACTCCTGCAATACTGGTATACTCTCTGTACTGCTCCTGGCAATACTGGTATACTCCTGTGCAATACTGTTATACTCCTGTGCAATACTGTTATACTCCTGTACTGTTATACTCCTGTGCAATACTGTTATACTCCTGTGCAATACTGTTATACTCCTGTATACTGGTATACTCAGCCATACTGTTATACTCCTGTGCAATACTGTTATACTCCTGTGCAATACTGTTATACTCCTGCAATACTGTTATACTCCTGTGCAATACTGTGACACAATGTCAATCATCCCTGTGCAATATTACTGTCCATATGACAGCTGAAAATAAGAGTGTTATTATTATACTTATAATATTATAAGAGTTTTCTTGTTCTAAGTTATCTGTTTTTATTATTATACTGTGCATAATCTGTTTCTGTGCCCTTTGTTGCAACACTGGAATTTCCCCATTGTGGGACAAATAAAGGTGATCTTACTTTATCCCCTCACAGTGCCCCCCCTCCTCTTGCATAACCTTTAATAAAAGTGTTATATATAGTGAACTATTTCAATTCAATTCAATTTATTTTTGTAACGCCCACAATCACAACAGTAGTTGCCTCGAGGGGCTACAATATTAACTTTATCACTATTGTCGGTGTAATCCCTCATTTGTCCATGAGTGTTCCATTGTAGAAAAAGATTCAGTTGTTTCATCTAGACTCTGTTTTAGAGAAATGATAACATAGAAAACAAAAATGGGTTTATGCTGAAAACGTGCGATGAACCCAAAACTTGATCATGTGAATGATCAAAAAGTGGAGGGAAGTCCATTCCTAACGAAGGGCACTGGAAAGCTCCCCGGCCGCTCCTGGCTCCAATCCTTACAAAGAACTGGACACACCACCTTCTCACGCCCCCCGCCGCCCACTACATGTTTTTTCCATTTTCGCTCACATTCAATCTCCCACATTTGGGACTCCAATGATTGGATGCAACTGGGCACAGAGTTTATGTCCTAAAGCAGACAGCCAACATGGAGCATAAAGTCTGATGTCAAAAACAAATAAATCACATCAATCTGAACTCGCATATCCCATGCTGGTGGCTCCATCTCTTGTCACTGCTCAGTTCTCTGTGTTCTGCATCTTCCTGTTGAGAACCTCTGCTTCTCCTGGTGTTCTGAGCAAGTGCGTTTTACCTTTGTATTCCACCTTTTTTGTATTTCTCCTCCTGAGCTCCTCACAGATGTGGTTGAATTTTCCTCCCTGTTGACTAACCTCATATGGGATATCTCGGGCAAAGAAGATGTGCTTGCCTTTGTACTGGGGGTCTCCTTTAACTTTTGCAGCCTTCATGACGCGTCCCTTCACACGATCGTTAAGAAACCTCATAATCAAGTCTTGTGGTTTATTAGAAGCTGGTCTTGGTTTGCCCAGCTGGTGTGCTCTTTCGATTGTGATGGGGGGTACTTCAACTCCTGAGCCTTCAAGGAGCTCAGGGATTATCTTCTCCAAAAAACTTTCTGTATCCTCTCCCTCTTCTCCTTCCTTGGCCTGCAGCGCCTCCATTTTGGCCCTCATTGCAGTTCGTCCGTATTGTCTGAAATACGTTATTCAGCCTCATTCATGAACATTGTTTATTCTGTTTTTATTCTGTTTTTTCCACTGACTGTAAGCCCCCTCGAGGCAACTACTGTTGTGATTTTGGGCATTAAAAAAATAAATTCAATTCAATTCCATTTATTTTTGTAACACCCAAAATCACAACAGTAGTTGCCTCGAGGGGCTACAGGCAACTACTGAATTGAATTGAATTCATGCGTGCTCCACCCGTTCCTGCCTCTTTTTTCCTCTTTAATATCAGACACCATCCATCTTCTTCCCGCTTATCCGGGGCCGGGTCGCGGGGGCAGCAGTCTAAGTCTCAGACTTCCCTCTCTCCAGATACTTTCCTCCAACTCCTCTGGGGGGGATCCCGAGACATTCCAAGGCCAGCCGAGAGACATAGTATATCAGAGTCGATTTCTTCAATTCCAAGCACGGATCGCATTTCTGCCCTCAGGGCCGCCATGTCACGCGCTTGTCGTGTTGCTCGCTGATACATTTGCCACATTAGTCTCAGGCCCGCTAGCCATATTAGCTTTGTTAGCTTGCGTGAGACGGGCTGGCTTTTCACCGGAGCCGTTACCAGTCTTTTCTTTTCCTGGTTTCATCATCTCTTGCAACTCGTTTCTTAGAATTTTCTTTAGGTAAAATGGTACTTTTTCAGAAAAAGCTTGGCAGCGGCAGGAGGAAAGTTCCGCTGTCCAGTTTTTCATACCTCAGACTCTTGGATGTCTGCCACTGTGATGGTAACTGGGTTCTGTTCAGGGAGGTTGCTGTGGTCCGCTCTCACAAGCCATTGTGCATCGCTATTATGTGTTGCCTCTTTTTCCCATATACTTTTCCAGTACCTTTCAGTTTCCAGCCTTGGTGGGTCTGCTCTACTGGTATTTATCCTGCCATTGAGCGTTACACTTTCGCTGGTTGAGGTTCGAACAGCCAGTTTATTGGTCTGGCTTCATTGTCTCTTGTCTACCTCTTTAGGCAACTTGCCAAGGCTTGGAGACTTTGGTTTGAAGTGCTTCAGGTATGGGCATCTGGTTGTACCTCTTTGGTACTCTTTCATTGCACCTCTCTCAGCCTCTGTCAGTCGGCTCATTTCTCTTGGTGCCTGCCTTGATTTTTAGCCTCTAACCCTCGCTTCCATGGTGGGTACTGTTCCCATGGTTGCTCTTATAGCCAAGCATTGCAAGGATCACTGCTGCTGAGGTGTACATCAGCTCCCAGTGAGTGCTTGGTGGGATGCTGCATGGTCCATCGGGCACAGAGCGCACACTGTGGTCAGCTCAGTCTTGTGTGGACCTTGTGGTGTGTTGTCAGTCTCTGCCAGTTTTACACAGACTGGGACAAGGATTTGGGGGGAATGTGATGTGACAGTGAGGATTCATTTGCTTTTCCAAATAGACATTTGGAATTTCATTCTTTGTGGGCTTTTTAACTATTTATGTTATTGTAGTTATATTTTTATGTATGAAAATGGAAAATAATGCCTTGGCCAACGATCTGTGGCATGTCATAAAGAGTTAAAGTCCAAAACTGAAATGTTTAAGATCATTTTTGTCAGATGTCGTCGTAATTGTTTGTGTTTTTTGTCGGTCCTGAACCCATTTTGTGCCTTGAACAATGTTTGCCAGTTAATTTCTGACCTGTGTTTTGTTTGTCCCCTCAGCGCCGCCCGTTGAGCCCGCCCTGGCCGTGGTTCGCCCAGTCCGCGACATCATGGCTAAAGCTGGCGACACCGTTCTGTTCGAGTGCCATGTGATCGGACCCAAAGACACCGACGTGGACTGGCTCTCGGACGGAAAACTCATCCAGCCGGCGCTGCTCAACTGCAAAATGCACTTCAACGGGAAGAAGTGCCGTCTCCTGCTCAACTCTGTGCACGAGGACGACTCAGGAACCTACACCTGCAAGATCAGCTCTGCCAAAGGTACAGGACCAGGAACCAGGACTAAAATCGGGACTGAAATCGGGACTGAAACCGGGACTGAAACCGGAATTAAATCAGGAGAAAAAACAGGACTTCAGTGAGCCTCTACAGATGGAGAAAAAGCATAAATGTCTTGTACTGTGTTTGTTCCAGAGGAGGTGACGTCTTTGTTCTCTGTTTGTTCCAGAGGAGGTGACGTCTTTGTTCCCTGTTTGTTCCAGAGGAGGTGACGTCTTTGTTCTCTGTTTGTTCCAGAGGAGGTGCACCGTCTTTGTTCACCGTGCTGTTCCAGAGGAGGTGACGTCCTTTGTTCTCTGTTTTGTTCCAGAGGAGGTGACGTCTTTGTTCTCGTTTTGTTCCAGAGGAGGTGACGTCTTTGTTCTCTGTTTGTTCCAGAGGAGGTGACGTCTTTGTTCCCTGTGCTTGTTCCAGAGGAGGGACGTCTTTGTTCTCTGTTTGTTCCAGAGGAGGTGACGTCTTTTTCCCTGTTTGTTTCAGAGGAGGTGACGTCTTGTTCTCTGCTTTGTTCCAGAAGGAGGTGGACGTCTTTGTTCTCCTGTTTGTTCCAGAGGAGGTGACGTCTTTGTTCCCTGTTTGTTCCAGAGGAGTGACGCCTTTGTTCTCTGCTTGTTCCAGAGGAGTGACGTCTTTGTTCTCTGTTTGTTTCCAGAGGAGTGTTTCAGGGTGACGTCTTTGTTCTCTGTTTGTTCCAGAGGAGGTGACGCTCTTCTGTTCTCTGTTTGTTCCAGAGGAGGTGACGTCTTTGTTCTCTGTTTGTTCCAGAGGAGTGGTGACGTCTTTGTTCTGTTTTGTTCCAGAGGAGGTGACGTCTTTGTTCTGTTGTTCCAGAGGAGGTGACGTCTTTGTTCTCTGTTTGTTCCAGAGGAGGTGACGTCTTTGCTTTCGTTTGTTCCCAGAGGAAGGTTTGACGTCGTGCGGTAAGCTGTCGGTGCTCCCGTCGGTGGAGCCTCTGTTCACGCGGAAGCGCTCGACGTGCTCGAGGTGATCGAGGGACGGAACGCGCGCTTCGACTGCAAAGTGAGCGGAACGCCTGCGCCCGCCGTCGTCTGGAGCCACTTTGGTACAAACGCATTTCTCACATATGTTCACAACGTTTGAGTTTGGCCTTTGGATGTCGCAGCTTAAAGACGTACAAGGAGTTACTTCTAAATGACGCAGGAGACGAGAACGTTCATGTTTCATCCTCAGGTACAGCCTGGAGTGGCAGCCGGGCTTATTTTAGGGCCTGTCTGAGAGTTGAAGCGATGGTGTCTTGAAGGCAGGAGAATAATGACTACTCAAACATGTAACATTCTAAATATAACTCGGGAAAATGAGATGGGAAAGAGTCTCAACAAAGAGTTTAAAGCTTTTAAAAGAAAATGTTACCGAATATATCTCCTTTAAGCCTGGTTCCTGTTTCTTTCTAGACCAGCCGCTGGTGGAGAGTGAGGATGTGCGGATCCTGCAGGAGGGAGGACGACACTCGCTCATTCTCTCCCACGTCACCAACGACGACGAGGGCTTCTACACCGTGACGGCTCGCAACGCGCACGGAGAGGCCGAGAGCTCCGCGGAGCTGTACATCCAGGAGCCACGGCCCGCCATCTCCTCTCAGATGTACGCCCACAGTAGAAGTACTCACAAGCAACAGCAGTAGTTGTTTTTGCAGGAGTAAAAGTAGCAACATTAGTTCTGACATGAGTGATTATGAACTCTGACCTTCACTCTGGCTCTCTGATATATTTGATGATAGTGTAAACTGCCATGAAACTCCCTCTTTTAAGTGAACTCTGAGGAGGAGCAGAGCAGGAGGAGCAGAGCAGGAGATGAAGCAGAGCAGGAGGAGCCAGCAGCTGGAGGAGCAGAGCAGGAGGAGCAGAGCAGAGGAGCAGAGCAGGAGGAGCAGAGCTGGAGGAACAGAGCAGAGGAGCAGAGCTGGCATGAACAGAGCAGGAGGAGCAGAGCAGGAGGAGCATCAGTGTGCAGGGAAGAGGAGGAACAGAGCTGGAGGAGCAGAGCAGGAGGAGCAGAGCAGGAGGGAGCAGTGCTGGAGGAGCAGAGCAGGAGGAGCAGAGCTGGAGGGAGCAGAGCAGGAGGAGCAGAGCTGGAGGAGCAGAGCTGGAGGAGCAGAGCTGGAGGAGCAGCAGGAGGAGCAGAGCCGGAGGAACAGAGCAGAGGAGCAGAGCCGGAGGAGCAGAGCAGGAGGAGCAGAGCTGGGAGAACAGAGCAGGAGGAGCAGAGCAGGATGAGCAGAGCAGGAGGAGCAGAGCTGGATGAACAGAGCAGGAGGAGCAGAGCTGGAGGAGCAGAGCAGGAGGGGCAGAGCAGGATGAGCAGAGCAAGGAGGAGCAGAGCAGGATGAGCAGAGCAGGAGGAGCAGAGCAGGAGGAGCAGAGCTGGAGGAACAGAGCTGGAGGAGCAGAAGCAGGAGGAGCCAGAGCTGGAGGAGCAGAGGGGGCAGGGGGGAGAAGCAGAGCGGGATGAACAAGCAGGCAGGAGAGCAGAGCGAGGAGCAGAGCGGAGGAGCAGAGCGGGAGGAGCAGAGCAGGAGAGCATCAGTGTGCAGGGCAGAGGAGGAGCAGACACCGCCAAATAGTTGGTGTCTTATTTTCCTCATTTGTCCAACAGCTTCAGTCGTTTCATCTGGACCGTTTTTTTAGAAAAACAAGACGTTTGGACTTTCATCCAGGAGTCATTCTCAATCTGTGAACCTAGTCTGAGTAAGCCCCGCCCCGGCGTGATCTGGCATGGGAAATGCCACTTTGTCCCTTCTTTAAGGCGTTGTTGATGTGGCAGTACCTCAGAAAAGTGACAAGATGGTTCTGTCAGACACCAGGGGGCGCTAGCATAGCCACAGCTGTGTTAGCGTTCTTGGATCACTATGTTCTTCACCACTTCACATCTGTGTTTGCTCAAACATCCTCTTTGCTCTTCGAGCTGTTGAACAGTGATGGATTGTGTACCGTAGTTTCAGCCCTCAGATGTGATCCTCCCTTCGTTAGTGAGCGTTCCCTCGGACGCCGATTACAGATTTAATTATCAGTTATATCATAAATTAAATAAAGTGTAAATAAAGTAAATATCTTCCAAGTTCAGGCACCCACATTTGGGAACCTCTGGGCTGATAATAATATTTGGTCTCATGTTTGCCTCCTTCAACAGTCAGAAGTTGTGCACATTTAAAGTTTGTGTTGTTCTGCTGTTCTTTTATATTAAAGGTTTAGGGTTTGAACGTTTGGAAACTGACATTACAATTAGATTTAGTAAGATTTAAATGCATCAGGCGTTTTTATTACATTTGAATCTTTACATTTTCACAGGAAGCACATTTTTAGGAAAGAACAGTAAGTAAAATCCTCAAAAAGAAAACAGAAAACAGTTCAAACAGAGCTGCTTTGTAAAGATGCACTCAGTCACTTTTCTGATGGATGGTGACGGGTTATTGCTTTCCTAGGAATGTTCCACATTACAGCATTAAACTAATCTCCATGGAGAAAAGCAAGTGACACCACCAGGCCAAGTTACAGGTCAGCTCTGTGGTGAAGTGAGCGCGCCCATAACAACAATGTCCATGTTTTTCAAGGTATATTTTTGAGCAAAAACGTGCATGATAGAAAAGTTACTTACTGCACCTTTAACAAATCAACATTAAATATTGTCAAAATGTGTTTTGGGAGCCAAATGTGGCCCTCAGACCCTCAGATTTTTGTTGGTCCTCAAGCTTCCTTTGGCTCAAATAAACAAAAGTACTTTTTACAGTAAAATCAAACAAATTGTCCAAAATAGTTATTTATGTATATGGTTTAGTTTTAGCATGTTTTAATTCCAAAGAAAATGTGTACTAGTTAAAAGGTTCTGTGTATACAATCTAAATGAAGTGCCTTTTGCTGTAGAAAGGGGGCAGTATATCTCAGACGTATCCAGGAAGCCGCACCCAGTGAGGTGAAGGCCATGCTGGGGTGCGAGCGCTTACGTCGTAGCCCTCCATCAGAAAGCGCGCCTGGAGTTCTGGGACGACGGTCGTGTCGGTGCAGTACGTCCACATCGTACCGTCGTCATAGTAACCACCCCAGTTAAACTTGGTCACCCACTGCCACTGCTTGGAAAGGTAGTTACGCGAGGGCTCGAGGCGAGACTTGTACAGTGCCACCCACGACTTATAAAAGTTAGACTTCCACTCGTCGCAGTTGTCAATATAAAGGCGAAAACAGCTTTTTCCTTTCCTAACAAAGAGCTGCAGCTTGGCGTAGATGTGGCTCGTAACTGGCTCTGTCTTTGGACTTTGAAATTCTGTCCCTCTGCAGATCTCTTCCCTTGTTGGCCGTAACGACCACCAGTGGAGACGTCGGTATCTGTGCAGCCGGACCTGAAGCCCCTCGTCCAGTGGTACCTAGGGATGGGACAGTAAACAATATCGTTGATCGGGATCAAAAGCGAAAGGCATCCAACGCTCGTGGTACATTTTGTAAAACCGTGATCATCGTCAACAAAGATCATCGCCGTTAGATTATAGCACAAGTTTGTCCCAGACCAAAATTTGAGCTTCGAGGAGGTTGTCTATGATTAAAACGATTCTAAAGGATTCAAAATACCCTGTTTAAGGACAAAGATATGACAAACCTGCCCTTTCAGTCGCTAAAATAAAGTGAATAATGTGGTCTTTTTGCACTTTGTGGGTCATTTTACCAGCCCTATCATGTTTCTGTTATCATTGTCATAACATAGTCTTAATATCGTTTGAAAATAATCCCCAAAATATTGAGCTAAATATTTTTGTCATTATTGCCCATCCCTATTTTTTTCCAACAAACAAATGTCAATAATGATCATGATATAATGGTTAATCGTGATAATCGAGACTTCGTCCCGCGCCTTACCGAAGTCGTAAAACGGCCCTCGCGATCAAAAATGTAACCCTCGAATTGAGTTTGGCGGATCTGGTTGTGGAAAAGCACCAGGACGGCGCCATCGTCCACGAGGTTCTGCGGAACGCCGCTCCAGATGATCCTGGCTTTCCCGCCGTGTCCAGTCGCCACGTCGAGATGAATCCCTTGTAAGTCGCAGTTCTGCCACTGGTGCGTCGGCGTGCTTCCGGAGCTGCGGTTCATGCGTCTCTTGAACAGGTCCAGGAGCAGTGCGAGCAGCAGCCCTAGAGGAGCCCGCAGTGCGCCCCAGTCCACGATAATGCTGTTTAAGCGTCTGTCGTCGATGTTCTGGTCGTACTGATCCCTGAGCCTACGCAGCGCCCCGATGTCGTTGTTGAAGGAAAAGTGCTTGAGTTCTCTGAGCAGGTGGGGCGTTATCACGAAGGTGTGGGCCGGGTCATAGTCAGAGCCTTTACCCTCCTGCGGTCTGTAATGTTGGGTGAGATACACTGCACAGACGCGCCAACGCCAAATGTCAAATCTGGCGCACAGAATAATCCGAGCCCTGTTCTCCTTTTCGCTCCTCTTCAGGTGTTTGGGATTGCGGACGTACGCGGGAACTCCCCTGAAGCGGCTGCATTGGCCCTGATTGTAGTTCACATGACCTAAACTGTAGTAGCTGCATCTTTGAGGACATTTGGGAAAGATCGAACCTTTGTTGTAATACTGATGGGAACCAAAATCTCCTGATAGGTCGAGAGACGGGTTGATGTTGTTGTTATTGTCGATCACAACGTTGGTGGCGAACAGGTGCAGCAGGAGGAGGCTCTGCTCTGGAATAGACCTTTGTGCATAAACTCTTTTCAGATGGTCAGTGGAGTTGAGCGTGAGATAGAAGGACCTGGCAGATCCAACGGTCAGCGCGGCGAGCGCCAGGAGCCAGGGGACGGCGCTGGATGTCCTCATTGTCCTGTCGACAAAACAAAAACCGTGAACGTTCTAACGGTCAAGAGTCGCTGCAAACAGACGTCACTGTGCAGTACTTCAAACTCGGGGTTTCTTTAAATGTAGCGTCCCCAGAGGAGGGGCTACCAGGGGGGCGGGAACTAAAAACAGATAGATGTGTTTATATTTCTAACTTCTATGTAAAATCATTGCTTTATTGTCCCTAAAAATGTGTGTTAATATGCACTGTCCCTGAAATAAAGAAATACAAATAAATAAATACAAATAGATACATATTTATATTAAAAAAGTACTAAATACATTAATGAATTAATTTAAAAAAAATATAATATAATAAAACGTACTACATAAATAAATAATTAAAAAAAATAGTTTTTTTTTTTTTAAAGCAGTGTTAAGGGTGGTGGTGGTGGGATGGTGAGAACAAAAGCAAAGAACACCCCACAATCCAAAGAACCCAACAACGCAGAAGCTTTAAATCATCTTTAAAAAGTCAAAGCCATTTCTTTGACATCGCACGGCCCTCTGAATACTCACAATTAGATGTGGAGAAGCGTGTTTGGTTCAGAGCTGCAGATTCCCGAGTCGAGGAAGTACAAGCTCTAAACTGAAGGGACAAGACAAGAACAGACCTGTCTTTGCGTCTGTCACCTTCATAAGGCTGTAGGTGGAGGAGGAGACTCTGAAGAAAGATACTGAGAGGGAAGTGCAAGTCCGGACCCTCAGGAAAAGACAGAAACATGTGACAGGAGACGCACAAGTGAAAGGTCCACTATTCCAGTCTGCCAGCAGTTTGCGATCAATCAATCAATATCATGTCCAAACTTACTTACTCTTAAAAAAGTGTAAAGAATCTGATGAGGTTTTCTTGATTCCAAAGGCGACAGGGACCATAGCAACGCGCACACGCGGAGAGAAGTCAACTTTCTTTGCTCTGTCGCGTTCTGGCGTCGCTCCACGTTTCACAAACTTCAGTTCATGTAGAAGGAACATCTAAAGGGGCTGTCTCAGTCCTCTGCCCTTTTGTTCTTCATTTTTACAGTAGTAGTAGTAGTAGCAGTAGCAGTAGTAGTAGTAGTAGTAGCAGTAGCAGTAGTAGTAGTAGCAGTAGCAGTAGCAGTAGTAGTGAGGTCCTTTCCCCATTCAAAAGATGTATTCAGATTTGAATTGCACTCTTACTGTCACAACAGAAGACCAAACCTGCAAACCTGTGAATAAAGTCTGGAGACAATGCCGTATAGTAGTACTCGTTGCAGTACAGCAGTAGCAGTAGTACTCGTTGCAGTACAGCAATAGCAGTAGTACTCGTTGCAGTACAGCAGTAGCAGTAGTACTCGTTGCAGTACAGCAATAGCAGTAGTACTCGTTGCAGTACAGCAGTAGTAGTACTCGTTGCAGTACAGCAGTATATAGTAGTACTCGTTGCAGTACAGCAGTATAGTAGTACTTCGTTGCAGTACAGTCACTATAGTAGTACTCGTTGCAGTACAGCACTATAGTAGTAACCGTTGCAGTACAGCAGTAGTAGCAGTAGTACTCGTTGCAGTACAGCAGTAGCAGTAGTACTCGTTGCAGTACAGCAGTAGCAGTAGTACTCGTTGCAGTACAGCAGTAATAGTAGTACTACGTTGCAGTACAGCAGTATAGTAGTACTCGTTTGCAGTACAGCAGTATAGTAGTACTCGTTGCAGTAGCAGCAGTATAGTAGTACTCGTTGCAGTACAGCAGTAGCAGTAGTACTCGTTGCAGTACAGCAGTAGTACTCGTTGCAGTAGCAGTAGCAGTAAGTACTCGTCGCTGCAGTGCAGCAGTATAGTAAGTACTCGTTGCAGTACAGCAGTATAGTAGTACTCGTTCGCAGGTACAGCAGTAGCAGTAGTACTCGTTTGCAGTAGCAGGACTCGAAGTAGCAGTAGTACTCGTTGCAGTACAGCAGTAGTAGTCGTTCTCGTATTGCAGTACAGCAGTAGCAGTAGTACTCCGTTGAGTACAGGCAGTAGCAGTAGTACTCGTTGCAGTACAGCAGTAGCTAGTAGTACTCGTTGCAGTACAGCAGTAGCAGTAGTACTCGTTGTTGCAGTACAGCAGTAGCAGTAACAGTAGTACTACGTTGCAGTACAAGCAGTAGCAGTAGTACTCGTTGCAGTACAGCAGTATAAGTAGTACTCGTTGCAGTACAAGCAGTAGCAGTATTACTCGTTGCAGTACAGCAGATAGTCAGTAGTACTCGTTGCAGTAGCAGCAGTAGCAGTAGTACTCGTTGCAGTACAGCAAGGCAGTATAGTAGTTCTCGTTGCAGTACAGCAGTAGCAGTAGTACTCGTTGCAGTACAGCAGTAGTACTCGTTGCAGTACAGCAGTATAGTAGTAGCTCGTTGCAGTACAGCAGTAGCAGTAGTACTCGTTGCAGTACAGCAGTAGCAGTAGTACTCGTTGCAGTACAGCAGTATAGTAGTACTCGTTGCAGTACAGCAGTAGCAGTAGTACTCGTTGCAGTACAGCAGTATAGTAGTACTCGTTGCAGTACAGCAGTATAGTAGTAGTACTCGTTGCAGTACAGCAGTAGTACTCGTATCTAACGTCCCTCCTCTCTCAGGGCGAAGCTGGAGAAGATGCCGTCGATCCCGGAGGAGCCCGAGGTCCCGGACTTGGAGGTGGAGCGGTTCACGATGCCGGACTTCACCAAAGCGCTGTTGGACCTGGACGTGGTCGAGGGCCGAGAAGCCGTCCTCAAGTGCAGAGTGTCCGGCCTGCCGTACCCGACTATCACCTGGTACCACAACGGCCAGCGCATAGACAGCACAGAGGACCGCAAGATGACCCAGTGTGAGTGCGGCGGGAGACCGGGCTCAGACCGGGTTCAGACCGGGCTCAGACCGGGCTCAGACCGGGCTCAGACCGGGTTCAGACCGGGCTCAGACCGTGTTTAGATCGTGTTTACACACGGTTTACACATGGTTTAGACCTGGTTTGGACCGGGTTTAGACCTGGTTTAGAGCGGGTTTAGACCTGGTTTAGAGTGGGTTTAGACCTGGTGTAAACCTGGTTTGGACCTGGTTTAGGCCTGGTTTAGACCGGGTTTATTAGTTGGGACAGGGCGTGTTAAAGAACACATGGTGTAAACACAGATCGTAGTCATGTCCCTAAACCTGGATTAAAATGGGACTGAACCAAATCTACATTAGGATTCAAAACCAGGCCCAAACCAGGACCAGTGTAAACACATCTCATGTTCCAGTTTAATCCAGTTTAACCTTAATTCACAGAGTCGTTGACAATACTCAAGGCCAAAGAGATTCACAGTAAAAACCAAGGCAATACAAAAGCATAAATTATGTACAAACAAACTGTGTTGCTACATTACAGAGCATTAAATATCCGTTTAGACCTGGTTTAGACCTGGTTTAGACCTGGTTTAGACCTGGTTTAGACATGATTTAGATCTGGTTTAGATCTGGTTTAGACCTGGTTTAGAGCTGATTTAGATTTGGTTTAGTCTTGGTTTGGTCCTATTTTAGACCTGGTATGGACTAAGTTTTAGTTCAGGTTTTAGGTCTTAAACTAAGACTGATCCTGGAACTAAACCTGGACTAGAACAAGACCAAACAAAGGCAAGTGTGAACACGCCCTTAGACCTGTTTCAAACCTGTTTTAGTCCTTGTGCAATCCTGGCAATCCACAAACTCATTCAGAGTTCAACGATGGCTGGGGCCCAGAGTCCGAGGGCCCAGAGTCCGAGGGCCCAGAGTCCGAGGGCCCAGAGTCCGAGAGCCCAGGGTCCGAGGGCCCAGAGTCCGAGGGCCCAGAGTCCGAGGGCCCAGAGTCCGAGAGCCCAGGGTCCGAGGGCCCAGAGTCCGAGGGCCCAAGGTCCGAGGGCCCAGAGTCCGAGGGCCCAGGGTCCGAGGGCCCAAGGTCCGAGGGCCCAGAGTCCGAGGGCCCAGAGTCCGAGAGCCGAGGGTCCGAGGCCCAGAGGAGCCCAGTCCGAGGGCCAGAGGGCCCAGGAGGGCCCAGAGGTCGGAGATCGAGGAGCAAGTCACAGTCTGGTGCGTCGAAGGTGTAGTTAACTGCGTGTGTAATCGATTGTGTGTCCTCAGGATCGGACTGCACAGTCTGGTGAGTCATAGTTGATGTTCTGCGTGTGTGTGGTCCTCAGATCGCGGACGTGCACAGTCTTCGGTGTCAAGTGTGTCTTGTTCTGCTGTGATGGTGTAGTTCCTCAGATCCGACGTGCAGCTGTGCACAGTTCGTGGTGTGTTCGATCGACGATCTGGTGATGTGTGTTCTGCGACTGTGTGTGTCCTCAGAATCGGGACTAGCACAGTCTGGTGGACAGTGTGTGTATCTACGTGTGATGTGCCTCAGATCGGGACCACAGTCTGGTGGTCAAGTGTGGTTCTTGACGTGTGTGTGTCGTCCTCAGATCGGACTGCAGTCTGGTGCAAGGCGATGTGGTTTTGTCTCATGACTGCAAGCTGGTGTCAAGTGTGTGTTCTGCGTGTTGTGTGTGTCCTCAAGCATCGACGTGCACAGTCTGGGTGGTCAAGTTGTGTGTTCTGCGTGTTGTTGTGTGTGTCCTCAGATCGGGACGTGCACAGTCTGGTGGTCAATGTGTGTTCGCTGTGGATCGTGTGTATGTCCTCAGAATCGGACTGCACAGTCTGTGGGTCAATGTGTGTTCTGCGGGATGTGTGTGTGTCCTTCAGATGCGGACGTCACAGTCTGGTCGTCAAGTGTGTTGTGTTCTGCGTTGGTGTAATTGTGTCCTCAGATGCTCGGACCGTGCACGCTGGTGATGAGGCTCAGTGTTCTGCGGTTGTGGTGTGGTGTGTCCTCAGATCGGGACGTGCACAGTCTGGTGTCAAGTGTGTGTTCTGCGTGTGTGTGTGTCCTTCAGATCGGACGTGCACAGTCTGGTGGTCAAGTGTTGTGTTCTGCCGGTGGTGTGTGTGTCCTCAGATCGGGACCGTGCACAGTCTGGTGGTCAAGTGTGTGGTTCTGCGTGTGTGTGTGTGTCCTCAGATCGGGACGTGCACGTCTGTGCTCAAGGCTGTGTTCTGTTGTGTGTGTGTCCTCAGATCGGGACGTGCACAGTCTGGTGGTCAAGTGTGTGTTCTGCGTGTGTGTGTGTGTCCTCAGATCGGGACGTGCACAGTCTGGTGGTCAAGTGTGTGTTCTGCGTGTGTGTGTCCTCAGATCGGGACGTGCACAGTCTGCGTGCCGTCAAGTGTGTGTTCTGCGTGTGTGTGTCGTGTCCTCAGATCGGACGTTGCCACAGTCTGGTCGGTTCAAGGTGTGTTGTTCTGTGTGTGTGTGTGTGTCCTCAGATCGGGACGTGCACAGTCTGGTGCACGTCAAGTGTGTGTTCTGCGTGTGTTGGTGTCCTCAGATCGGGACGTGCACAGTCTGGTGGTCAAGAGTGTGGTTCTGCGTGTGTGTGTGTCCTCAAGATCGGGACGTGCACCAGTCTGGTGGGTCAAGTGTGTTGTCCTGCGTGTCGTAAGTGTGTTCCCTCAGAATCGGGACGTGCACAGTCTCGGTGGTCAAGTTGTGTGTTCTGGTGTGTGTGTGTGTCCTCAGATCCGGCGACGTGCACAGTCTGGTGGTCAGTGTGTGTTCTGTGGTGTGTGTCCAGATCGGACGTGCACAGTTGGTGGTCAAGTGTTGTGTTTCTGGGTGTGTTGCTGTCCTCAGATCGGGACGTGCCACCAGTTGCTGGTGGTCAAGTGTGTGTTCTGTGTGTGTGTGTCCTCAGATCGGACGTGCACAGTCTGGTGGTCAAAGTGTTGTTCTGCTTGTGCATCCCTGCTGTGCTGTACCTCAGAGGACGTGCACAGTCTGGTTGGCTCAATGTTGGTGTTCTGCGTGTGTGTGCTGTCCTCAGATCGGCGACGTGCACAGTCTGGTGGTCCAAGTGTGTGTTTCTGTCGTGTGTGTGTGTCCTCAGATCGGGACGTGCCCAGTCTGGTGGTCAAGTGTGTGTTCTGTTGTGTGTGTGCCTCAGATCGGGACGTGGCACAGTCTGGTGGTCAAGTGTGTGTTCTGGTGTGTGTGTGTCCTCAGATCAAGGTGACGTGCACAGTCTGGTGGACTCAAGTGTGTGTTCTGCGTGTGTGTGTGTGTCCTCAGATCGGGACGTGCACAGTCTGGTGGTCAAGTGTGTGTTCTGCGTGTGTGTGTGTGTCCTCAGATCGGGACGTGCACAGTCTGGTGGTCAAGTGTGTGTTCTGCGTGTGTGTGTGTCCTCAGATCGGGACGTGCACAGTCTGGTGGTCAAGAGCGTGGCCCATTCTCACGGTGGAGTTTACAAGAGCGTCATCGCCAACAAAGTGGGAAAGGCTACGTGCTACGCTCACCTCTACGTCACAGGTACTGCAAATACTAAATTACTACTATACTACTACTACTACTACTACTACTAGAGGTGGCTAGTTCTCAGCTAAATGTATTTGAGTATCGTTTGATGAAAATGTACTTTTCAGAGTAGTTTTCTGACCGCATACTTGTACTACTACATGGACATGAGCGTCCCTCCCACTTTTGAAAATGAGTGATTATGTCCCGCCCACTTTTCAGAGCAGCTTCCTGTCACTCTGACATCCGACCTTCACTCTGTTTCCCCATGTCAGGTCTGTGGAGCGGCGACCTCAGGGAAACTCTAACCCTGTAATAGAATACTTGTAAGATCCCTTTAATGCCACAGTGGAACATTCAGGGCAAAGCAATAACATCTCCATAGAGACCAGCAGGTAGTGGGCCCCACAGAAAAGTTACGCAGTGCAGTGAAAGCTTTGCTTCCTAGAGTGACAAAAGTTTTCATATTCAACACAAACATTTATAAATCTTAAATACATTTTGCATCCAAATTGTTACTCAAGTACTAGTTTCTCCTGCTGCTCTACTCACCTACTAATACTACTACTACTGCTACTACTAATACTACTGCTACTATTAATAATGCTATTGCTACTACCAGTACTGCTAATATTACTACTACTGTAACTAATACTGCTAGTATTACTACTACTGCTACAACTAATACTGCTATTGCTGCAACTACTACTGCTAATATTACTACTATTGTTACTAACACGGCTAGTATTACTACTACTACTACTCACAGGTCTGTGTGATCGCTCATTCATAAAAATGATTGTGAAGCAGGTCATTGTTGTAAATGAAGTATGTATAAAAGTATTGTATAAAATGTTTAGAACTACATCGTCAGACCTTGACAGAGCTCAAATGCTAATCTGATGCTTGACAGCTGTGAGTGAGAAGCATTTCTCCAACCAGGACCTTCAGATTGAAAATGACCTCTGTGTTGTGTTTGTTTTTTGTCCAGTTCAGATTCTAAATGTTTCTTGTGGTCATTGTAGACATCCTGCCGGACCCTCCAGACGGCTGCCCCCTGGTGGAGTCCATCACAGGGAAAACCATCACCCTGAGCTGGAGGAAGCCGCGCAGACTCGACCCCTCCATCGGTAAAGCTCCAACAACAGCGTTAGCAACAGGAGAAGAACCAACAACGGTGTCAGCAACAGGAAAAGAACCAATAACAGCGTTAGCAACAGGAGAAGAACCAACAACACCGTTAGCAACAGGAGAAGAACCAACAACAGCGTTGGCAACAGGAAAAGAACCAATAACAGCGTTAGCAACAGGAGAAGAACCAACAACGGTGTCAGCAACAGGAGAACCAACAACAGCGTTAGCAACAGGAGAAGAACCAACAGCAGCGTTAGCAACAGGAGAAGAACCAACAGCAGTGTAGCAACAGGAGAAGAACCAACAGCAGCGTTAGCAACAGAGAACCAACAGCAGCGTTAGCAACAGGAGAAGAACCAACAGCAGCGTTAGCAACAGGAGAACCAACAGCAGCGTTAGCAACAGGAGAACAACAGCAGCGTTAGCAACAGGAGAAGAACCAACAGCAGCGTTAGCAACAGGAGAACCAACAGCAGCGTTAGCAACAGGAGAAGAACCAACAGCAGCGTTAGCAACAGGAGAACCAACAGCAGCGTTAGCAACAGGAGAACCAACAGAGCGTTAGCAACAGGAGAACAACAGCGCGTTAGCAACAGGAGAAGCCAACCAGCGTTAGCAAACAGGGAGAACCAACAGCAGCGTTAGCAACAGGAGAACCAACAGCAGCGTTAGCAACAGGAGAACCAACAGCAGCGTTAGCAACAGGAGAACCAACAGCAGCGTTAGCAACAGGAGAACCAACAGCAGCGTTAGCAACAGGAGAACCAACAGCAGCGTTAGCAACAGGAGAACCAACAGCAGCGTTAGCAACAGGAGAACCAACAGCAGCGTTAGCAACAGGAGAAACCAACAGCAGCGTTAGCAACAGGAACAGCAGCGTTAAGCAACAGAGAACCAACAGCAGCTTAGCAACAGGAGAAGAACCAACAGCAGCGTTAGCAACAGGAGAACCAACAGCAGCGTTAGCAACAGGAGAACCAACAGCAACAGCAGCTTAGCAACAGGAGAACAACAGCAGCGTTAGCAACAGGAGAACCAACAGCAGCGTTAGCAACAGGAGAACCAACAGCAGTGTCAGCAACAGGAGAAGAACCAACAGCAGCGTTAGCAACAGGAAACCAACAGCAGCGTTAGCAACAGGAGAACCAACAGCAGCGTTAGCAACAGGAGAACCAACAGCAGCGTTAGCAACAGGAGAAGAACCAACAGCAGCGTTAGCAACAGGAGAAGAACCAACAGCAGCGTTAGCAACAGGAGAACCAACAGCAGCGTTAGCAACAGAGAGCCCAGCAGAGCAACAGGAGCTGCTGTGCTCCGCTCGTACATCTCACCATAAAATAAGAGAAATATACGCTTCATTCATAAACATTCTCTACAAATGTGTTTAAAGTGGTAGTTTTCCACTAAAAGAACAGAATATTGAGCACGGTGAAACTCTAAAGTCTCGTTGAACGGTGACAGAAAAGCTGCTCCGTGAACAGGTTAGACAAGGGGCGTGGCCAAACACGTGAGGGGCCTGGCCAAACACGTGAGGGGCCTGGCCAAACACGTGAGGGCGTGGCCAAACATGTGAAGGGCGTGGCCAAACATATGTGAAGGGCGTGGCCAAA
This sequence comes from Chaenogobius annularis, assembly GCA_015082035.1. Taxonomy (NCBI): domain Eukaryota; kingdom Metazoa; phylum Chordata; class Actinopteri; order Gobiiformes; family Gobiidae; genus Chaenogobius; species Chaenogobius annularis. The sequence continues at coordinate 165,839 of BJKM01000811.1, forward strand.
CATGTGAAGGGCGTGGCCAAACATGTGAAGGCGTGGCCAAACATGTGAAGGGCGTGGCCAAACATGTGAAGGCGTGTTCACAGCGTCACTCTGTCACAGCCTTATCCCAAAAAAGGATGAAATTCATGATTCCAAAAGGGAAGCTTTGAACACATTCCAAATGCACTGCAGACCACGGGAATGTTGGGCTTAAACCAGGACTAAACCAGGTCTAAAGCAGGACTAAACCCAGGTCTAAAGCAGGATTAAACCAGGTCTAAAGCAGGACTAAACCAGGTCTAAAGCAGACTAAAAGCAGGTCTAAAGCAGGTCTAAAGCAGGTCTAAAGCAGGACTAAAGCAGACTAAAGCAGGACTAAAGCCAGGTCTAAAGCAGGACTAAAGCTAAACAGGACTAAGCAGACTAAAGCAGTCTAAAGCAGGTCTAAAGCGGACTAAACCAGGTCAAAGCAGGACTAAAGCAGTCTAAAGCAGGACTAAAGCAGGTCTAAAGCAGGACTAAACCAGGTCTAAAGCAGGACTAAAGCAGCTAAGCAGGACTAAAGCAGGTCTAAAGCAGGTCTAAACAGGGACTAAAGCAGTCTAAACCAGGTCTAAAGCGGGACTAAACCAGGTCTAAAGCAGGACTAGAACCGCACTAGAGCAGGTCTAAAGCAGGACTGAAGGACTAAAGCAGGACTAAAGAAGGACTAAACCGGGACTAAAGCAGGTCTAAACCAGGTCTAAAGCGGGACTAAACCGGGTCTAAAGCAGGATTAAACCAGGTCTAAAAGCAGGACTAAACCAGGTCTAAAGCAGGAGGACTAAAGCAGGTCTAAAGCAGGTCTAAAGCAGGTCTAAAGCAGCAGGACTAAGCAGGACTAAAGCAGGACTAAACCAGGTCTAAAGCAGGACTAAACCAGGTCTAAAGCAGGACTAAAGCAGGTCTA
>BJKM01000811.1:169995-297495 GCA_015082035.1 Chaenogobius annularis
GGGACTAAAGCGGTCTAAACCAGGTCTAAAGCGGGATATACCATAGGTTAACGGCAGGACTAGAACCTGTCACTGAGCAGGTCTAAAGCAGGACTTAAAGAAGGATGAAACCAAGGGACTAAAGCAGGAGTCTAAAACTGCAGGTTAAAGCTTGGCGTTAAACCTTGGGACTTAAAAGCAGGATCTAAAGCAGGTCTAAAGGCAGGAACTACCGGGACTAAAGAGGTTAAAAGCAGGTCTAAAGACAGGACCTAAACCATAGGGGTCTAACAGTCAAGACTAAAACCGGGACTAAAGCAGGTATATAAGCAGACTGAAACTGGACGTAAAGCAGGACTAAACCAGTTGTTAAAGCGGGACTAAACCGGGCCTTAAGCAGGTCTAAAGCAGGACTAAAATGCAGGTCTAAAGAGGTCTAAAATACAGGTCTAAATTACAGGTTCTAAAGGAAGGACTAAAGTTAGGACTAGAGCAGTGTGTCTAAAGCAGGTTGATAGCAGGTCTAAAGCAGGTCTAAAGGGGCAGGTTCTATAGGGCAGGTTTCATAAAACAGGTCTAAAAACAGGTCCTACATGCAGGTCTAAAGCATGGTATTAAAGCAGGTTCAAAGCAGGACTGAAAACAGGTCTAACAAGAGAGTGTCTAGAAGGAGGACTAAAGCAGGTCTATTTAAGCAAGGTCTAAAAACATGGTCTATCAAGGAGGATCTAAAGAGGACTCAAAGTAGGACTAAAGGCAGGTTTAAAGCCAGGTTAAACAGGTTAAAGGAGGTCTTAAAAGGAGGACTCAAGCAGGTCTAGCAGGTCTAAAACAGGTTCTAAAGGAGACTATAGTAGGAACTAAAGTAGGACTAAAGCAGGTTTTATTAAGCAGGTCTAAAACAGGTCTAAAAACAGGTTCCTAAAGTAGGCACTAAAAGTAGGCCTAAAGCAGGTCTAAAGCCGGTCTATAACCAGGTTCTATAGGAAGGACTTAAAGGAGGACTAAAGTAGGAACTAAAGCAGGTTTAAGCAGGTCTAAACAGGTCTAACAAAACAGGTCTAACGTAGGACTAAAGTAGGACTAAAGCAGGTCTAAAGCCGGTATAAACCAGGTCTAAAGGAGGACTAAAGAGGACTAGAAGTAGGACTAAAGCAGGTTCTTAAGCGCCAAGGTCTAAAGCCGGTAACCTATAACCAGGATCTAAAGGAGGAATTAAAGAGGTCTAAAGGGAGCGTCTAAAAGGAGGACAAAGCAGGACTAAAACAGGTCTAAAACAAGGTCTAAAGGAGGACTAAAGTAGGACTAAAGTAGGACTAAAGCCGGTCTAAAACAGGTCTAAACAGGTCTAAAGTAGGACTAAAGGAGGTCTAACGCAGGTCTAAAGCAGGTCTAAAACAGGTCTAAAGCCGGTCTAAAGGAGTCTTTAAAGGAGGTTAAAGGAGGTCTAAAGGAGGTCTAAAAGGAGGACTAAACAGGCTAAAACAGGTCTACAGGAGGACTAAAGTAGGAGCTAAAGCAGGTTAAGCAGGTATAAGGGTCCTAAACCAGGTCTAAGGAGGTCTAAAGGACGGTTTAAAGCGGTCTAAACCAGGTAAGGAGGTCTAAGGAGGTCTAAAGGAGGGTAAAGCAGGTCTAAAGCAGGTCTATAAACAGGTTCTAAAAACAGGTCTAAATAGGACTAAAGTAGGACTAAAGCAGGTCTAAGGCGTTAACACCAGGTCTAAGAGGACTAAAGTAGGACTAAAAGGCAGGTCTAAAGCAAGGTGCTAAAGCAGGTCTAAAGCAGGACTAAAGCAGGTCTAAAGCAGGTCGCAAAGCAGGAAAACCAGGTAAAAAGGTCTAAAGCAAGTCTAAAGCAGGTCCCTAAAGCAGGTCAAAGCAGGTCTAAAGCAGGACTAAAGCAGGTTAAAGCAGGCTAAAGCAGGTCTAAAGCAGGACTTAAAGCAGGTCTAAAGCAGACTAAACCAGGTTCTTAAAGCAGGTCTAACAGGTCTAAAGCAGGGACTAAAAGCAGGACTAAACGCAGGACTAAATGAATCAGGACAATTCACGGATCAGCTCATTTAACTCTTCCATTTTAGTTATAAAACATCGGACGCAAAATACTTAACTTTTTAACGGTCTGAAGTGAACATTTTTAAAACTCAGCCCTTCAAACGCTTTTTACTTAAGTCGACTCTCATTTAAGTTGATTTGTGATACATTTACTTATTTCTTCGCTCCTGTCTCTGCCTTGTAGCTTGAGTAACGAAGCGGTGTACCCGTTTGCCCCCCTCAGACCCGTCGTCGCTCCATGTACGCCGTCCAGCAGCAGTGGTTCGCGGGGCTCCATCCAGTGGACGGCATCCACTCGGTCCGGACTCAGAGTACACGAGCTTCTGCGTCACGTCCGCTCGATCCAATAGGCGTCCGCTAACAGCTTCAGGGTCCTGACCCATCACCAAGCAAAGCCCTTCAGCAAGCCCATCTCCATGCTACGGAGCCAGTGCAGCTACTGGACCGAGGTAATACTACTGCTATGATCTACGGTTACTACTACAAAAACTGCAGTACTATTCTGTAAAGTTACAGGAAAAGCAATGCCTGTCCTCTGTAACTGCTGACTAGACTCTTTAGATGTGTTGATACTTTGGTTTCCAGTCGTTTAAAACTCTCTTATTAGATTTTGTTCGTTTTCCGGGAGTATCTACGGAAAGCCTGGAGGGGCAAGCGGGTAAATTAAAAGGCACTACAGTAATTAGTGAAGTTTCTAAATATTTTTCCTCAGTTTGAGCTGGAGTTGAGACACAAAAATGTGTTCTGTTGGTTGGCGCAGGAAAAAATGACAACTCTTTTTCTTTCTGGAGCTGATTAAAAAGGAAATTTATTATTATTTTTAATTTATTTTTATTTTTATTTTTATTTTTATTTTTTTATTTTTATTTTTATTTTTATTTTTATTTTTATTTTTATTTTTATTTTTATTTTTGCTGGGGAAAAAACGTATGCTCAGAGTAAATTTGTATTTAAAAAACATATGACTATGACCTTGTGGGGGCGCCATACTGTGTGTGTCGAGAGTTAGTACAAAGAACCAAACCGCTCCAAAATGACTCATGGAGAGTGTGGGATTTGAACCCAGTCTCCCATGGGGAAGTTCAACACTTCAACACTTCGCCTCGTGAGCTAAAACACCAGTATTTACGCCAGTATTTAAAGCTATGCACAGGAAAGAGACACTTTTTTCACCAGCCCCACCTCACTGTAAGAACAAAATAAGACTAAGTACACTTTTTAGATGATTATTATTTCCTCGCAAACCCACCAACAGTGCAAGAATCTGAAGGAAAAGTATTGCGAACTTGGAAAATTTAGGAACATTATTTTTTAATTTCATGTGCCTCTCAGGGCTTCCGTAAGCATCACTAAAACGAAGATCAGACGAGCCTTTGCTGTCTCCCGACGACATAATAATGAGACATAATAATGAGACATAATAATGAGACATAATAATGAGACATAATAATGACACATAATAATGACACAATAATGACACATAATAATGACATAATAATGACACACAATAATGACACATAATAATGACACATAATAATGACACATAATAATGAGACAGAATAATGACATATAATAACGACACATAATAATGACACATAATAATGACACATAATAATGACACAATAATGACACATAATAATGACATAATAACGACACATAATGACACAATAATGACACATAATAATGACACATAATAATGACACATAATAATGACACAATAATGACACAATAATGACACATAATAATGACACATAATAATGACACAATAATGACACATAATAATGACACAATAATGACACAATAATGACACAATAATGACATAATAATGACACAATAATGACACATAATAACATAACATAATAATGACACATAATAACGACACATAATAATGACACATAATAATGACACATAATAATGACACATAATAATGACACAATAATGACACATAATAATGACACATAATAATGACACAATAATGACACATAATAATGACACAATAATGACACATAATGACACATAATAATAATGACACATAATAACGACACATAATAATGACACATAATAATGACACATAATAATGACACATATAATGACACAATAATGACACATAATAACGACACATAATAATGACACATAATAACGACACATAATAATGACACATAATAATGACACATAATAATGACACATAATAACGACACTCATAATAATGACACATAATAATGACACAATAATGACACATAATGACACGACACATAATAATGACACACACAATAATGACACATAATAATGACACATAATAATGACACATAATAATGACACAAATAATGACACATAATAATGACATAATAATGACACATAATAATGACAATAATAACGACACATAATAATGACACATAATAACGACACATAATAATGACACATAATAATGACATAATAATGACACATAATAACGACACATAATAACGACACATAATAACGACACATAATAAGACACATAATAATGACACATAATAATGACACATAATAATGACACATAATAATGACACATAATAATGACACATAATAGTGACACATAATAATGACACATAATAATGACATAATACACATATAATGACACATAATAATGACACATAATAGTGACACATAATAATGACACATAATAGTGACACATAATAATGACACATAATAATGACACATAATAATACACATAATGACACATAATAATGACACATAATAGACACATATAACACATGACACATAATAACACATAATAGTGACACATAATAATGACACATAATAATGACACATAATAATGACACATAATAGTGACACATAATAGTGACACATAATAATGACACATAATAATGACACATAATACAACACTGTGAACCAGAGCCACACAATCCACTGAAAAACACCAATAAAAGAGGCATGAAACAGAATGCACAATCACAACACGGCCTTAAGTCTTATTAAAAGGTAAATAAATAGTAAATGGTCATGTTTATACAGCACGTTTCAACCTTCAAGGCACCCAAAGGACCCATACACCCACTCACACACACGCACACACGCACGCACAAACTGAAACATAACATAACATCTTTATTCGGAAAGTGCTCTAAGCCACTCTGTGTTCAGGTCCATATTTGGCCGAGGCTCCAGTCATTTTAGACAAACCCGATGTTGTTTACGTGATGGAGAACCAGCCTGTGACCATAACGGTGACCATCAACCACGCCAACGCCGCCGCCATCTGGAAACGGTCAGTACTGCAGCCGCTCTGACCCTTCACACGCAAGAAACAATATAAATCACACTACGACTAAACGCAGAACCCGCCCTCGCCTGGTGTCTGTTCAAATACTGTGATTTATCCAGACATTTAACACCGTTTGAAAAGGCAAAAACAATTCCAGTTTCTTGTAGAATATTGACATTAAAGGGACAAAACTACAAGGAGAATAAAGGCAGGAAAAGCCCAGTTTATGGTGTATTGTGCTGTGTGTTTAGTTCGTTGTCCTGCTCTTTTGGATTAGCTGTGGCAGGAAATGATTGGCATAAACGTGAGGAACCTCTTCTTCTGAGCGACACGCAGCGAGCAGTGTGACAAAAGCAAACTGATTCCCCCCCCTCCCCGGTGTCTCCGCAGCCGTGGAGCCATCCTGTCGAGCCGCCCCGGGACGTACGAGATGTCGATGCCGGACGACGACCAGCACCAGCTCAGACTGGTCAACGTGAAGGCGACGGACGCGGGAGACATGGAGTTCATCGCCACCAACAAACACGGCACGGACAGCTGCCAATTCAGTGTGGAGCTCGCAGGTGAGAGAACGTAATCCTCGCAGGGGTGTAGAGCGCCCCCTGCCGCTCCCTTGTGAAAATACACTGTCAGGACTTCTTTATTTATCATAATGAGTTGGTATAATCACAAACATTTAGCGTTGACAAATATCAAAAGAGCCAGGGTTTCTCAGGAGAGTTGTTTTCAGGTCGATGTTCAAGGCTGGTTTTCTGCCCAGAGACAGCAGGGGGCGACAACGGACACTTCACCAAAACACTGATTTAACCATCACAGGGAATTACAAAGACTTTAAGAAGGTGAAAATGTGCCTTAAGTTGTGCTTTAACAGACGACATCACCAATACAGTCAGTACATTCTACACACATCCGACAAACACACATTAGACCAAAGTAACCCGCAGTAAGACGCTGCGCGACTTGGAGTGGCATATATGTCGCAGTCTTACGTTCTAAGTTATGATTGTAAATACACACACTAAACATACTCTGCATTATTTGGGTTTTTATACTACTTTTGGAGCAGTTAAATTAACCAGTGAATAATAAATAAGAATTTTATTTCACAAGTTATTATTATTGTTTTATTATTATTATTATTATTATTATTATTATTATTATTATTATTATTATTGTTATTGTTATTATTAATTATTTATTTTTATTATTTGTTACTATTATTATTATATTTTTAAAAAAAAAAATTAATTACTGACAATAATCAGTTAACCTTATTGGCTAAAAGGGACAACATGTGACTAGAATATGACAGTTGACAGTATAAGTGGTCTTTACCAGAGGACAGTGCTCAAGCTGCCATACTTCCCCCAGCGCAGCACAATGAGTGTGGTGAAGGTCAATGATTGGAGCAGTTCTGGATTACCACCTGATGATGTCACAAGGTGGAACAGAGTGTTGTGAGCGCTACTGAGGAAGACAGACACGTGAGAAGGAAACAAAACACAACTCCAGTGTGTTTTTGTGGAGGAAATGACACTAGAACAGTGTTAAAGGAAGAAAACACAAACAAAAACACTTGAATAATCTGTTTTGTGTTCCCGCCCTCAGCCCCGCCCACGTTTGAGAGCATCATGGAGGACCTGGACGTGTGCGCCGGAGAGACGCCGCGATTCGCCGTGGTCTGCGAGGGAAAACCCGTCCCCGACATCCTCTGGTTCAAAGTGCGGACACACGTTTAGCGGTTTGTGTGTTTGTTGCACACGTATGTTTAACCCACGCCTGTCTGATCAGAACGACGTCCTGCTGGCGGAGAGCAGTCACTACACCTTTGTGTACGACGACAGCGAGTGTTCTCTGGTGGTTCTGAACGCTCGACCCGAAGACTCCGGCGTGTACACGTGCACCGCCCGGAACCAGGCCGGGTCGGTGTCCTGCAAGGCCGAGCTGACCGTGCACCAGGGTAAATGTACTACTGCTACTCCTACTACTGCTGCTGCTGCTACTACTACTGCTACTGCTACTACTGCTGCTACTGCCACTACTACTACTGCTACTGCTACTACTGCTGCTACTGTCACTACTACTACTGCTACTGCTACTGCTACTACTACTACTACTGCTACTACTACTACTGCTACTGCTACTACTGCTGCTACTGCTACTATACTACTGCTCTACTACTTACTATGCTACTGCTACTATAACTGCTGCTACAACTGCTACTACTGCTACTAACTGCTGTTACTACTACTACTGCTACTACTGCTGCTACTGCTACTACTGCTGCTGCTACTACTGCTGCTGCTGCTACTACTACTCTACTGCTACTACTTCTGCTACTGCCACTTACTACTACTGCTAACTGCTACTACTGCTGCTCTGCTGCTACTGCTACTACTGCTGCTGTTACTATACTGCTATTATTACTGCTACTACAACTGCTACTACGGCTACTGCTGCTGCTACTACTACTACTGCTACTTACTGCTACTGCCACTACGACTACTACTACTGCTACTGCTACTACTACTATACTGCTATTATTACTGCTACTACAACTGCTACTACTGCTACTGCTGCTACTACTATACAGCTATTATTACTGCTACTACAACTGCTACTACGGCTACTGCTGCTGCTACTATACTGCTACTATTACTGGTACTACAACTGCTACTACTGCTACTGCTACTGCTACTGCTATTACTACTACTACTACTACTACTACTGCTACTGCTACTACTACTACTACTACTACTACTGCTACTTGCTACTACTACTGCTACTACTGCTGCTACTGCTACTACTGCTACTACTGCTGGCTACTACTACTGCTACTGCTACTACTGCTGCGCTGCTTGCTACTACTACTGCTACTGCTACTACTTCTGCTACTGCCACTACTCAATACTGCTACTACTACTACTGCTACTGCTACTTGCTACTGCTGCTACTGCTGCTACTGCCACTACTACTACTGCTACTGCTACTACTGCTGCTACTGCCACTACTACTACTACTGCTACTACTACTACTGCTACTACTACTACTGCTACTACTAGCTGCTATGCTGCTACTGACTACTACTGCTACACTACTACTGCTACTCTGCTACTACTGCTGCTTAACTGCTAACTACTGCTGCTACTGCTACTGCTACTACTGCTGCTACTGCACTAACTACTACTGCTACTACTACTACTGCTACTGCTACTACTGCTGCTACTGCCACTACTACTACTGCTACTACTACTACTGCTACTACTGCTGCTACTGGCTACTATGCTGCTACTGGTACTTAGCTACTAACTATACTGCTACTTGCTACTACTGCTGCTACTGCTACTACTTGCTGCTTACTGCTACTGCTACTACTGCTCCTACTGCTACTTACACGCTACTGCTACACTGCTGCTGCTGCTACTACTGCTGCTACTACTACTAACTGCTGCTACTGCTACTACTGTTGTTGCTACTACTACTACTACTACTGCTGCTACTGCTACTACTGCTGGCTAACTGCTACTGCTACTACTAACTGCTTACCTAACTGCTGCTACTGCTACTGCTACTACTGCTGCTTACTGCTGCTACTGCCACTACTACTGCTACTGCTACTGCTACTACTGCTGCTACTGCTACTACTAACTGCTAACTACTACTACTACTATACTACTACTGTGCACCAGGGTAAATGTACAACTGCTACTGCTACTACTGCTGCTACTAGTGCTATCTGCTATACTACTGGCTACTGCTACCACTACTGCTACTACTACTACTGTGCACCAGGGTAAATGTAACTACTACTGCTTCTACTACTGCTGCTACTGCGCCTCAGGGTAAAATGTACTGCACTACTACTTTTACTAACTGCCCTTAGCCCCCTACTAAGTACTACTGCTACAAATACTACTACTAACTACTAACTGCTACACAAATACTACTACTATTAGGCAAGGCAAGGCAAGTTTATTTGTAGAGCACAATTCGTACACAAGGCAAGATTTAGTTAGTTTAGATTTGAACATTGCCAGAGCAGAAACCTGTCTCACATCCTCAGGAAGACTGTTCCAGATTTTAGCTGCAAACGCAGATTCCCCATGTTTTAGTCCTGACTCTGGGCACCAGCAGGAGCGCGGTCCCTGAGGTCCTCAGAGTCCGAGATGGTTCATATGGCACTAACATGTCCGAGATGTACTTTGGTGCTAGGCCATGGAGAGACTTGTATACAAGCAGAGCTGCTTTGAAGTCTATTCTCTGAGCCACAGGGGGCAGTGCAGAGACCTGAGCACAGGACTAATGTGATCGTACTTCCTGGTTCTAGTCAGGACCTCGAGCAGCAGCGTTCTGGATGTACTGCAGCTGTTTTACAGCTCGTTTGGAGAGGCCAGTGAGCAGGCCGTTACAGTAGTCTAATCTACTAGAGACAAACGCATGGATAAGTCTCTCCAGGGCTGGTTTAGACACTATACTTTTGATTTTGGCAATGTTTTTTAGATGGTAAAAAGCTGCTGATGTGATTGATCTGACGTGGCTGTTAAAATTCAGATCTGAGTCCAAAAAAAATTTTTATTAGAACCCCCCAGATTTCTAAACTTGATGTGTAGGTTTTAGGTTTTAGAGCGAGACTCTGGAGGTGACTGCTAACACTTTCTCTTTGTTTCTGTGGCCAAAGACGATGATTTCAGTCTTGTCTGAGTTCAGCTGGAGAAAGTTGTTTTGCATCACACACTGATCTGTTGGATGCAGTGACAGAGTGAATCCACACATCTACTACTATTACTACTACTACCACTACTACTGCTGCTAATACTACTGTTTTATTCTACTACTGCTGCTACTGCGCCTCAGGGTAAATGTACTGCACTACTACTTTTACTACTGCTACTAATACTACTGCTACAAATACTACTACTACTACTGCTACAAATACTACTACTAATAATACTACTATTACTACTATACTACTACACCACTACTACTGCTGCTAATACTACTGTTTTATTCTACTACTGCGCACCAGGGTAAATGGATGAATGTCCCAGAGCGCCCCCTATGTCTATCTGATAAGGACATCCTCTGATGAAGTATTCAGTAAAGTACATAAAGGACTTGACATGCTGTTTCGTTAAAGAGGGATTACAATCAGTGAGACTTTCTTCTTTTCGGACCTTTGTTTGTTTGTTTGTTTGTTTGTAAAATGAGCCTTATCACTCTTAAGAAGCGGTATCTGTAGTATCGCACACCGATACTACAGTCTCAACTCTCAAATGGGATTAGAAAACTCCTGAAAACGTCCCTGTCTGTTGTAGTGAAAGTGAAGGAGGAGCCGATGGAGGACGAGGAGACCATTATGAGGAGGATGCGTCGACTCAGCGACTACTACGACGTCCACAAAGAGATCGGACGGTAAGAAAGTACACGACTACTGCGACGTCCACAAAGAGATCGGACGGTAAGAAAGTACACGACTACTGGACGACGCAAAGAGATCGGACGGTAAAAAGTACACGACTACTGCGACGTCCACAAAAGAGATCGGACGGTAAGAAAGTACACGACTACTGCGACGTCCACAAAGAGATGTACACGACTACTACGACGTCCACAAAGAGATCGGACGGTAAGAAAGTACACGACTACTGCGACGTCCGCAAAGAGATCGGACGGTAAGAAAGTACTACACGATTACTACGACGTCCACAAAGAGATCGGACGGTAAGAAAGTACACGATTACTACGACGTCCACAAAGAGATCGGACGGTAAGAAAGTACACGACTACTGCGACGTCCACAAAGAGATCGGACGGTACAGAAAGTACACGACTACTGCGACGTCCACAAAGAGATGGACGGTAAGAAAGTACACGACTACTACGACGTCCACAAAGAGATCGGACGGTAAGAAAGTACACGACTACTGCGACGTCCGCAAAGAGATCGGACGGTAAGAAAGTACACGACTTACTACGACGTCCACAAAGAGATCGAACGGTAAGAAAGTACACGACTACTGCGACGTCCGCAAAGAGATCGGACGGTAAGAAAGTACACGACTACTACGACGTCCGCAAAGAGATCGGACGGTAAGGAAAGTACACGACTACTGCGACGTCCACAAAGAGATCGGACGGTAAAAAAGTACACGACTACTACGACGTCCGCAAAGAGATCGGACGGTAAGAAAGTACACGACTACTGCGACGTCCACAAAGAGATCGGACGGTAAGAAAGTACACGACTACTACGACGTCCACAAAGAGATCGAACGGTAAGAAAGTACACGACTACTGCGACGTCCGCAAAGATCGGACGGTAAGAAAGTACACGACTACTACGACGTCCGCAAAGAGATCGGACGGTAAAGAAAGTACACGACTACTGCGACGTCCACAAAGAGATCGGACGGTAAAAAAGTACACGACGACTACTACGACGTCCGCAAAGAGATCGGACGGTAAGAAAGTACACGACTACTGCGACGTCCACAAAGAGATGTACACGACTACTACGATGTCTGCAAAGAGATCGGACTGTAAGAAAGTACACGACTACTGCGACGTCCACAAAGAGATGTACACGACTACTACGACGTCCGCAAAGAGATCGGACGGTAAGAAAGTACACGACTACTACGACGTCCGCAAAGAGATCGGACGGTAAGGAAGTACACGACTACTGCGAAGTCCACAAAGAGATTGGACGGTAAGAAAGTACACGACTACTGCGACGTCCGCAAAGAGATCGGACGGTAAGAAAGTAAAAAGACTACTGCGACGTCCGCAAAGAGATCGGACGGTAAGAAAGTACACGACTACTACGACTTTTGACAAAGAGATTGGACGGTAAGAAAGTACACGACTACTACGACGTCCACAAAGATATCGGACGGTAAGAAAGTACACGACTACTGCGACGTCCACAAAGAGATCAGACGGTAAGGAAGTACACGACTACTGCGACGTCCACAAAGAGATCGGACGGTAAAGAAAGTACACGACTAATACGACGTCCACAAAGAGATCGGACGGTAAGAAAGTACACGACTACTAACGACGTCCACAAAGAGATCGGACTGGTAAGAAGTACACGACTACTACGATGTCTGCAAAGAGATCGGACGGTAAAAAAGTACACGACTACTGCGACGTCCACAAAGAGATCGGACGGTAAGAAAGTACACGACTACTGCGACGTCCGCAAAGAGATCGGACGGTAAGAAAGTACACGACTACTACGACTTTGACAAAGAGATTGGACGGTAAGAAAGTACATGACTACTACGACGTCCACAAAGATACCGGACGGTAAGAAAGTACACGACTACTGCGACGTCCACAAAGAGATTGGACGGTAAGAAAGTACACGACTACTACGACGTCCACAAAGATATCGGACGGTAAGAAAGTACACGACTACTTGGGAACACACCTTTTCCTCTTCGGTTGCAGCGGCGCGTTCTCGTACGTGAAGCGCGTGGTGCAGAAGGCCGATAAATCCGAGTTCGCGGCGAAGTTCATCTCGGCCCGAGCCAAGCGGAAAGCGTCGGCTCTGAGGGAGATGAGGATCCTGTCCGGACTCGACCACCAGAGGGTGCTGTACTACCACGACGCCTTCGAGAAGAGGAACGCCGTCATCATCGTCACCGAGAAGTATCCTGGATTAGATCCTGTTCGGACTTGGTTTAGTCCGGGTTAAGACCGGGTCGTGACCACTGAGATATTATATTATTATTAGTATTACAAATATCGACTTTTCATTTATTTATTTTCATCCGATACCGATGCGCTGTGGCCGATAAATGTTGTTTTCAGATACTAATATTTGAATTTAAATTCCGTTGAAAGACCTCAGATTTATGTTAATTTATTGTTAATTTCATGAAATAACTTTTTAACAAGATCCACTTTTAAATATTTTTGGTGAAATTAACTCAAATCAATTTCCTTTTTTTACTTGTGACTTCTGAGTTTAAAAAGACAAACGCGACGACGCTAAATGTCACTTCAGATGTACGCGTTTTCTGTGTACAAATACTGCAATCCCGAGTGCCTTAACTGTGTGAAGGTGTCACGAGGAGATGCTGGAGCGGTTCGTCAGGAAGTCCTCGCTCCTGGAGTCAGACGTGAGTTTCTCAGGTTCTGGGCTCGGTCTGTGAGGAGCACCTTCAGATCTTCTGTTTCTCCTCGGCTCTGTTCAGGTTCGCTCGTGCGTCAGACAGGTCCTGGAGGGTCTGGACTATCTCCACAACCTCAACATCATCCACCTGGACGTCAAGGTGAGGACGAGCAACCACACGCACAAACCACACGTACAAACCACACGTATAAACCACACGCACAAACCACACGCACAAACCACACGTATAAACCACACGCACAAACCACACGTATAAACCACACGTATACACCACACACACGTATAAACCACACGTACACACCACACGTACACACCACACGTACAAACCACACGTATAAACCACACGTATACACCACACGTATAAACCACACGTACACACCACACGTACACACCACACGTACAAACCACACGTATACACCACACGTATAAACCACACGTACACACCACACGTACACACCACACGTACAACACCACACGTATACACCACACGTACAACACCACACGTATACAACCACACGTATAAACCACACGTACAGACCACACGTACAAACCACACGCACAAACCACACGTAATAAAACCACACGTATAAACCACACGTACACACCACACGTACAACACCACACGTATACACCACACGTACACACCACATGTACAGACCACACGTACAAACCACACGCACAAACCACACGTATACACCACACGCACAAACCACTCGTATAAACCACACGTATAAAACCACACGTATATAAAACCCACGACCGCACCAACCACACGTACAACCCACACAGTATAAACCACACGTACAAACCACACGTACAACACACGTACACACCACACGTATACACCGCACGTACACACGACGTGTACACACACGTACAACCACACGTACAAACCGCACGTACAAACCGCACGTACACACCGCACGTACACACCGCACGTACACACCGCATGGTACACACCGCACGTACACACCGCACGTACACACCGTACACGTACACACGTAACACGCACGTACACACCGCACGTAACACCGGCACGTACAAACCACACGACATGTTTACGATAACCACACTTATAAACCACACGTAAAAAACCACCCGTACAAACCACACATATACAACACACGTATAAACCACACGTACACACCACACGTACACCACGACACGTATACACCACAAGTATACACACACGTACACACCACACGTACACAAACCACACGACACGTATAAACCACACGTATAAACGACATGTACAAACCACACGTATACACCACGTACACACCACACGTAACATACCACACGTACACACCACACGTTCCAACCACCGCACGTACAAACCATGTGTACAAGCAATAATTCCAAACAATAAATCACTTAATGTCTCTCCTCTCTCTCCTGCCCCTTGGTTTCTCTCCTCACACCTCATCTAACCTCCCTCTTTGCTCGATTTTCTGTCCACTTCTCCTCCATCACCTTCTCCTTTGTCTCCTTCTCTTCCTTCCAAACCCTCTCCGCGTTCCCCTCTCTCTCGTTTTCTCTCCTCTCTCATCATCCATTTCTCCTCTATTTCTCTCTCCTCCTTCTCACCCACCTGTTCTCCTCTCCTCTCATCCACTTTCTCTCTCCTCCTTCTCCCAACCATCCTTCCCACCTCTCCCACCTCCTCCTCTCCTCTCTTCTCTCTCCTCCTACTTTACCTTCTCTCTCCTCCTTTCTCATCTCTCTCTCCTCCTTCTATCCTCCTTCTTCCCACCCCTCCTCTCCACCTCCGTCTCGCCACTCCTTCTCCCACTCCTTCTCTCTCCTCCTTCTCTCTCCTCCTTATCTCTCCTCCTTTTCAACCTTCTCTTCTCCTCCTCTCTCTTCTCTCCTTCTCCTCTTCCCGTCTCTCATCCTCCTTACTCCCACCTCCTTCTCTCTCCTCCTCTCTCTCTCCTCTCCACCTCCTTCCTCTGTCCTCCTTCTCCCACCATCCTTCTCTCTCCTTTCTCTCCTTCCCTCTCCTCTTCTCTCTCCCTCCTCGCTCTCTCCTCCTCTCCCACCTCCTTCTCTCTCCTCCTACTCTCCCTCCTTCTCTTCTCCTCTTCTCGCCACCCTCCTTGGCTCTTCTCCTTCTCTCTCCCTCCTTCTCCCACCCTCCTTCTCTTGTCCTCCTTCTCCCACCTCCTTCTTCTCGTCTTCTCCTCTCTCTCCTTTCTCTCCTCCTCCCTCTGCTCCTCCTTCTCCCACCTCCTCTCTTTCTCCTCTCTTCTCGCTCCTGTCCTTCTCTCTCCTCCTTCAACCTCACCTCCCTTCATCCTCCTTCCTCTTACTCCTCTTCTTCCCACCGTCCTCCTCCACCGTCCGCTCCCCACATCCTCTCCCCACCTCCTTCTCTCTCCGTTCCCTCCCACCTTCCTCCTCCCCACTCCTTCTCCCCACCTCTTCTTCTCTCGCTCCTTCTCGCGACATCCTCCGCCTCCCCTCCGTCTCCCACTCCTTCTCCCACCCGATCATTCTCTGCGCTGCCTCCCTCCTTCTCCAGCCCTCCTCCTCCCACTCCTCGCTCTCTCCTCCTCCCACGCATGCCTTCTCACCACCTCCTTCTTTCTCCCACCTCCTGTCTGCTCTCCTCCCACCGTCCTCCTCGCCACCTCGTCCTTCTTTCTCCTTCTCCCACCTATCCTCCCACCGTCCTACTCCTCTCCTCCTTCTCTCTCCTCCCTAAACCTCCTTCTCTCTCCCCCACCTCCTCCTCCCACCTCCTTCTCCACCTCTCTCTCCCACCTCTTCTCTCTCCTCCTCCCCCTCCTTCTCTCGCCCCTCCCTCTCTCCTCCTCTCTCCCCTCCCTCCCACCTCCTTCTCTCTCCCCTTCTCCCACCTTCCTTCTCTCTTCCTCCCACCTCCTCTCCCTCCTCCCTCCTTCTCTCTTCTCCCACCTCCTTCCTCCCTCTCTTTTCACCACCTGTCCCTTCTCCCACCTCCTCCTCCCACCCCTTGCTCCCACCCTCCTCCTATCCCACCTCCTTCTCCACCTCCTCCTCCCACCTCCTCCTCCCACCTCCTTCTCTCCGCCCCCATCCCGTCTCTCCTCGCGCTCTCAGCCTGATAACATCCTGATGGCCGACGTTCACTCTCCGGACCAGATTCGTCTCTGTGACTTTGGAAACGCGCTGGACTTTCTCCCAGGAGGAGATGCAGTACTGTAAGTTCGGAACGCCGGAAGTTTGTCGCTCCTGAAATCGTGAATCAGACGCCCGTTTCCAAAGCCACCGACATCTGGTAGGGAAACGATCCCAACGAGTAAAGATTAATGGTATGATTTGTTTTCTCTGTGTGACGTGTGATTTCTCCTGCACAGGCCGATTGGAGTCATCACTTATCTCTGGTGAGGAACCATTACATGATGTTTAAAGCCCTGGTTTAGAACTGGTTTAGTCCCAGAGATAGGCAGGCATGTTCAAATGATCCTGGTTTAGGTTTAGTCCTCTTTAATCACTTTTATTTAGTGACGGCCGTGTCTCATATCAAGTGTTTAAACCTTTATTTAACTAGGAAAAACAAACGTCAGGAGCATTCAACGTTTACAGCGATACAAACATTAAAAATGAATAACGTAAGATCAGAATTAGAGCGCAACATTCATTAGCAGCTTACATAACGTGCTAAAGTTTTAAAGAAAGTGCACGGTTTCATCTTAAAATGTTTTAAAAGCACAACACACTGTTTCCCATTGTCTCTTCACCAACGCTGAACAAAATGTGTTAAAAGAAACTAGAGCCGGCCATTTTCAGTTTCCAGCTGAAGGAGCAGAGAAACTAGAAGCTTGTTTTCCCAGTTCAGTTCGAACTCGAGGGAAAATGCAGGTGATGAACAACAGCAGTGGCTCGTGGTTCTCTGAAGAAGTGAAGATGAAGGGCCTTGTATCGTCTGTCCACGGCCACTGGGCTTTGCTGTAGAGCGCACAGTGGTGTGACATAGAAAACAAAATCGGTCCTTGGACTGACCCCTGAGGTACACCTTTTGTGTCCCCCAAAAAGGAAGATGTTGTCCCAAATTTTATGCACGCCCTTTTTGATATAATTTGCTACTATTATTATTCATTGTATTTTGCATCTTTACAACAAAGCAAGTGTGTTATTGTGCGTGTGTGTTATTGGTTTTTTGTGCTCTTCAGCCTGACGGGCGTGTCGCCGTTCGCGGGGGAAGACGGACCGCAGCTCGCTCTTGAACATCAGAAAACTATAACGTGGCGTTTGAGGAGGGCATGTTCTCCGACCTGAGCAGAGAAGCCAAAGGGTTCATCATCAAACTGCTCGTCCCCGACACGCTGTGAGTCACATCTTCAAGCACGCGTTCTCACGGCCGAAGGGCACTGCGGCCATTTTGAGTTTAATAAACAGCACGTCGCACTTTGTTTTTACTGGCAAAAAAACAAAACAAAAAAACAAACCTTCTTTTGTCCGTGGGGACGTTGTTTTGCCTGGAATGTTCCGCTATGTGGCATTAAAAGAATCTCCATGCGCTATGAGGTTAGACTTACGAGCGTATGTGGGGCAGAAGAACAGTTTGGCAATAAAAAACTCAACTAATGGAACGATGGAAGACGTGTTTATGCCATTCTGTTCCTGGTAAAACATTAAAATATTCATGAGACCAACAGACCAGAAATGTTACTCACTGACCTTTATTAAATGATGATTTTTATCTTTTTCTTTGAGAATCTACTCAACGAAAAGTCTTATTTCTCTCACAGACGCTTTAGCTTTTGTCTTCACTAAAATTGTGACATTTATGATGAAGAAACTGGATGACATGATTTAAAATATCTGTGGGTCATAAATTGCACAGATTTCAACATGAAATAAATGAAATTAAAAACCATTTGTTGTTGTTGTTGTTGTTGTTGTTGTTGTTGCAGGAGACCGAACACTCAGGACTGCCTCAGACACCCCTGGTTCAAGGTGAGAGTTCACTCGTCAGCGCGTCATTCCTAACAAGCTCATAAATGATCATTATTCCATTTGTTCCAGGCTTTAAGTAAAGGAAAGGCGATCGGAACAGAAGCTCTGAAAAAATTTGTGGCTCGAAGAAAATGGCAGGTGAGAAATGTTCCTCGGAAATCTCCCGTTTCATCATCCAACGCGCGGCACCTGAACCCTTTTGTCCGTTTCAGCGTTCTTTAATCAGCTACAAATCCAAAATGGTGATGCGCTCCATCCCCGATTTACTGAGCGACGCGTCCAACCACATTTCCATCGCCGTCCCCAAACGCTCCGTCGAAGGATCCGCCTTGCCGTCCTCTTCCTCCGATTCCGACGAAGATATCGACGAGCTTCCCTTCATCCCCATGCCCCTCAACACCGAATTCTCCGGCTCTCGAATGTCGCTGAACGAAATCCAGACCAACGAGGAAAAGGGCAAGGAGAACGGGAACAAATACGGTGCGATCAAAGAGGAGCCGATGGAAGTTGACGCCAAAGAGAGGGAGGAGGAGGCCGAGCTGATCCGGAAATCAGGATTGCAAAGAAAACCGCTCCATCGCGGGTCGAGCATGGATTCGGAAAAGCCCGACACCGGCAGACGTCGCGGCGAGCTGAGGCGTGGCGGGTCGGCTGATAGCGCTTTGCTGTTGAAAATAACACCGGAAGAAGGCGGCGGTGAGGGAGGGTCGCCGCAAGAAGACGGGCGAAGAGCGCTCAAGAAGGCGATGTCCATGGAGTTACCGAGACGAAGCGCCAGCCCCAAAATGAGTCAAGAAGATTACGCGCTAAAACTGGAGCTGATGAGGCAGAGGCTGCTGCGAGGCGGGTCTGTGGACAACAAAATGAGCGGGTTACGAGGACCTCTACTGGAAACGTTGGGAATGGGAGATGAGAAAAGGACTTCGGATAGATACCGAATGAACCGGTTGGCGCCTCCTCCGCTAACACGGGCGGCCTCAACGGATACGCCAAGGGATGAAACGGCGAAAGCTAAAGTTTTACGCAAAAGTGCTTCATTTAGCCAAGGAGACGCTGAACCGATAGCGATGCACAGGAGGATGGGCGCGCCGCTGGAAATCCCACTGGCGACGTTGGAAGAAAGACGGTTGAAAGAGGCGATTTCGATGTCCTCGTTGACGGAGCAGACGAAATTCGACTCGCGACCAGTGACGCCGAGGGACCCGTCGCCCAAGCCGCCGACCCCGGAGCCCGCGGTGCGGGATAGTCCGACGAAAACGGAGAGCGAGGAGTCGTTCGCGGAGAGAGAAGCGAAGCAAGACGAAACGACCAGCGAGAAATGGCGACGGACAGTAATTTTGACGAGCGATCGAGTACGAGTGGGTTTTCCGAAAAGGACATGAGCGTTTCTGAAGAACCGATGATGGAGACTGAAACTGTGAAGGAAGAAAGAGCGCCGTCTCCTGGTTCTGACAAGAAAAATGGAAATTGATGAAGGCTGATGTCCAAGAGGAAAAGCCAATGGAAGAAGATTCAAGTGAAATTCTCGAAGAAAAGTTGGTGGAGAAGGAGATCAAAGAATCAAAAGGAAAAATCTACAGAAATGCTTATAACGACAAGTTCTGTGGTACTGAGGCCAACGGACGAGTATCCAAACGCGCCAGAAGACGACGCTAATTCACACACGGAGTCAACTTCCTACGTAGCGCCGCCTTCACCATCGAAAACGGTGCTCCCAGATGGCAGGACCTCGGCTTATGCTAGCATCATGCAGACTATAATGGTCCAACCGGCTAGCGACGCTACGATTGGCCCTTCCACGCCAGTCCAAATACCGCCAAGTTCGCAGACGACGGTTTCAAACGAGCAGCAAGTTAATACGCAAATACATTTTAGAGAGCCGCAAGTGAATGTGTCGACAACAGAGCATCCTGCAGTTTTTCGCGAGAGTAGCGTCCCCAGAAACGATTCCCAAAGAGCCGAGCCCGCGAGAAGTTCGCTACAAACTACGTCGCAGCACGATGTCGCAAAGAGGGGCGATTTTGAAGATGTAACGTCCGAAGAGTTGTTCGAAGCGAGGTTTCAAAAAGCGCGAATCGTCGCTTACGAGAAGCTTTAAGTTCTTGACGAGGTCCAAAAACGAGGACAAAGCGCCAGTGGGCGACAAAGATGAAGCAGGAGAAGATATTTTACAGACCGAGTCCAATGGGGCGCCGCTGGAGTTGGGCCACAGGAGGCTGGAAGAGAAGTCAAAATCAGTGCAAGATCTGAGAGAGGCGCAAAAGGATCAAGGGTTTATGAAAAAGGTTGTCGCTGAGGTTGAAACGAACGCCGTCGATGGAAAGAAGAACGGAGCAGAACAAGGAGGACGATAGCTTGAGGAGGAGGTTGTCGTGGACGCTCGGTCGGTCGGAGAGGCTCACAGGAGAAAAAGGAGCCGGAGACGGCGAACGACGGCGGCGCGGAGAAGGAGGAGCTGAAGAAACCGAACGAGTCTCCCGTGTTGGCGATGAGGAGGAAGATCGAGTCCACCGTGGCGGGCATTTCGACGCGGATCAGGAGTTACTCGGAGGAGAGGAAGGTTTCGGAGGAGAAGGACCAAAAGAGGACGCCCATTCTGTCCATGCTGCGGAGAGCCACCTCAGAGAACCGCGGGGTGAAAGCAGCGGCCCAAAACCAGCTCGCGCAGCAGATGGCAAACGGAGCGTCCAACGAGTCGCTGGATTCTACGAAAGGTCAGTAGACTTTTAAGAGAATACCTGAAAACGGACTTAAGTCGTTCAAGTCGGGAAGAAGAAAAACTGACATCTAGAAATAACAAAAATTTTTTTAGTAGAACTTACTTTATCGAATAGTCACGATCAGCAAATAGATAAAGTAGATCACAACAATTGCAAATTATTGACAAAGATTTAGTTAACCTCATTGAGCACAGAGCAGTTTAATTTAAGCAAGAATTTTTAAAGGATTCTCTCTTTGTTGTTTAAAATTAAATTAAAAAAACCCTCAGTGAAACCAGTTCTCCCAAACTCCACGTGGAGGGAGTTCCAAGCTGAAGGAGAGCTTAGCGCTCCCCAGTCAGTATTCCCTGTGCATCTGGGGTCTTTGTGTGTGCATCTGGGGTCATTGTGTGTGCATCTGTGATGTGGTGCATCTGGGGGTCATTGTGTTTGCATCTGGGTCATTGTGTTTGCTGTGGTCAGGAGCGGAGGCCGAGCGCAGGTCTCGATGGGACCGTTGGGGTTTGACCCGAGGACGAGAGATAAACCGTGTCTCAGCCGGACATTCCCTCCGCCATCAGTCGAGAGGTCTCCGCGCTGAGGATGAAGCAGTACAACAAACTCACATCAGGTACGTTCAAACTATACCCGGGTTTAGACAGTCGAACCGCTAACCTCTGGTCAGTGGGCCGAGCTCTACCGCTGTCTCTGCGTTTTGTTTCTGTCCAGATTTTCCTCCAGTTTTCCACATCAAACTCCGGGACCACGTTCTTCTGGAGGGCGACCCAGTGACCCTGAGCTGCCTCCCCGCGGGCAGCCCTCACCCTCACGTCAGCTGGGTCAAAGGTAAGCACACCTCACATCAGCGGGGTCAAAGGTAAGCACACCCTCACGTCAGATGGTCAAAGGTAAGCACACCCTCACGTCAGCTGGTCAAAGGTAAGCACACCCTCATGTCAGATGGCTCAAAGGTAAGAACACCTCACGTCAGCTGGGTCAAAGGTAAGCACACCCTCATGTCAATGGCCTCAAAGGTAAGCAACACCCTCACGTCACTGGGCAAAGGTAAGCACACCCTCATGTCAGATGGCTCAAGGTAAGCACACCTCACGTCAGCGGGGTCAATGGTAAGCACACCTCAGTCAGCGGGTCAAAGTTAAGACCCCTCAAAAGGTAAGCACCCTCACGTCAGATAGCTCAAAGTAAGCAACCTCACGTCAGCGGGCCTCAAAGGTAAGCACACCCACGTGGGGCCGGTAAGCACACCTCACACCTGGGTCAAGGTAAGCACACCTCACGTCAGCGGGGGTCACATCACATCAGCTGTAATGCACACCCTCACGTCAGCTGGGTCAAAGGAGCACTCCTCCGTAAAGGGCTCAAAGGTAAGCACACCTCACGCAGCTGGGTCAAAGTAAGCACTCACGTCAGCCGGCGTCAAAGTAAACACCCTCACGTCAGCTGGGTCAAAGGTACACACCTCATCAGATGCCAAAGGTAAGCACACTCACGTCACGGGGTCAAGGTAAGCACACCTCACGTCAGCGGGGTCAAAGGTGCACAACCTCATCAGCGGGTCAAAGGTAAGCACACCTCACGTCACGGTAAGTAAAACCCACCCCTGATAAGGTACACACGTACGTCAGATCAAGAAGCCACTCTGGAGCTCGATGCTCGTATGAAATATCGCGTGTCACGACGTCGACAGCTCCATGATCATGCAGACACCAAGAAGACGGGGGTTACGAGTGTGACCACCTCTGGCCTCGGTGTCGCCTCCTGCACCATCTCACTCGCACGTAAAGTACTACGGCATGTACGACTGAAGTAGCTACTTTGATTACTTCTACTACTACGTATACACTACCAAGCGACTCATCTTTTTAGTTGATGTTGTTTCAGGGCTCCGATCGTCCGGACGCCAGAGATCCCTCAGAAATACAACAACAAAGGCCTCAGACACTATGCCCCGTGCACGTACTGGGAGGAAGAGAGGCAGAAGGTATACCAATCAGCAGAGCAGAGTGTGAGCCAATCAAGGAGAGCAGAGGTGTGAGCCAATCGAGGAGGAGACAGAGGGTGTGACCCACAATTCAGGGAGCAATAGAGGAGGGCAGAGGGTGTGAGCCAATCAGAGGGCAGAATTCTGAAAATGAAGCCTGGGCGGTTGAAAAGCACTAAATGATGATTGATGATTGTTGTTGGTTCCAGAGACAGTAACTGGCTCATCGTGGCGACTGGAGTGCAGACTGTTACTACAATGTGATGGAGCTTCCACCAGGGGGCGCTTCCTTCAGAGTGGCCTGTGTGAACAAAGCGGGACAACAGTAACCTGTCTGAGGCGGTGCAGCTGGAGGCTTCAGGTGAAGGCCTCGCCACAGGAGCCCAGTTGAGATGGTCCAAACCAGAAGCGTCTGGTCAGTCTGGCCATATTCATGCAGCAGCAGAACAGAGCAAATGAGTTTCAGAGTTTTAGGAAATAAAGCAATGTCCAGCGGACCCAGAAATCTGTTCATTTTAATTTATTTGAGGGTCATTTGTACTCGTGTATTTGAGCACAAACTACCTGATGTTTACAAGAGTGAATTGGACTGAAATAAGAGCTTTATATTGATGAGCTCTCTTTATCAGACGTTGAACAAATGAATAAATATAGAAAGCCATCGTCCATAGGAAGCGTACATGTTTGACACTCCTGATTTAAGAGAAGCCCCAAGAAGCCTCACAGCCTGGTCAGCGACCACCAGGTGTCACCCTTATGTGAGACTGCTAGCCTCTAAACAACCAGTGACTAAACCAGGTCTAAACCAGGGTCTAAACCAGGTCAAAAACCAGACTAAACCAGACTTAAACAGATAAAAAAAACAGGTCTTAAAAGGTCTAAAGCAGGTCTAAATCAGGTCTAAAACCAGGACTAAACCAGGTCTCTAAACCTAGGACTAACCAGGTACTAAACCTAGGTCTAAACCAGAACTAAACCAGTCTAAACCCAGGTCTAAACAGGAAACAGCAGTCTAAAGCCTAAACCAGGATAAACCAGGTTAACCAGGTTAAACCAGGACTAAAGGTTCCAGGACTAAAAACCAACTAAACCAGGTCCTAACCAGGACTAAACCAGGTCAAACCAGGTCTAAACCTAGGACTAAACTAAACCAGCTCTAAACAGGACTAATTACCAGGCTAACAGGTCTAAACCAGGACTACCAGGTCTAACCATCTACCAGTCTAAACCAGGTCCAAACAGACTAAACCAGACTAAACCAAGGACTAAACAGGTCTAAACCAGTCTAAACCAGGTCTAAACCAGGTCTAGGTCTAAACCAGGTCTAAACCAGGTCTAAACCAGACTAAACCAGGTCTAAACCAGGTCTAAACCAGGTCTAAACCAGGTCCAGGTAAACCAGGACTAAACCAGGTCTAAACAGGTCTAAACCAGGTCTAACCAGGTCTAAACCAGGTCCCTCAGGCGTGTGATGGCACAGGTCACCACAGACTCGTAGAACATCCTGAGCTTTGTCCTGCAGATGTCGAAGGACCTCAGGACGCACAGACGCTCTGGCCCTTCCTGAAGTTCGCGCTTTTAAATAATCTACTTTTTCCAGTGACGACTTAAATACCCTAAAAATACTTTCTTAAATAACCTGAACGACTCCTGCTTCAAATACAAAGTACGTCTGTTCAGATTTCTAATGAAAACACGACTTTATCTTTTCAGAACCGGCTAAATCCACAGCTGCCATTGTGGTGAAAACAGCGCCCTCTGCTGCTCCTCCTGTGGTGGTGAAGTCCTCCATGACGGTTCCTCCCATCAAACCTGCTCCGCCTAAAACAGCCCCCATCACGTCTCCTCCGTCCAGCACCACCTCTCCCTCGTCCCCTCCCCCCTCTGGTGCCTCCCCCTCTCCCCCAGGCTCCTCCCCTTCGCCGACGCCGCCTGTCGCTAAATCCACCCTCAGCATCAACGTGTCCAAACCCAAACTCGCTCTTCCGCCCGTCGTCCCGCCCAAACCGCACAGTCCAGTCAACAGGCCGCCCTCTCCAGCGCCCTCTCCTGTCATCGGTGAGAACTACAGAGTTCTGAATACTAATGAATGGTTTAGCCCAGGTTTAGACTTGGTTTAGCCCAGGTTTAGATTTGGTTTAGCCCAGGATTAGATTTGGTTTAGCCCAGGTTTAGACTTGGTTTAGCCCAGGATTAGATTTGATTTAGCCCAGGATTAGATTTGGTTTAGCCCAGGATTAGATTTGGTTTAGCCCAGGTTTAGACTTGGTTTAGCCCAGGTTCAGACTTGGTTTAGCCCAGGATTAGATTCGGTTTAGCCCAGATTTAGATTCGGTTAGCCGCAGATTTAGACTGGTTTAAGCCCCAGGTTTAGACTTGGTAGCCCAGGATCAGAACTTGTAGCCCAGGATTAGATCGGTTTAGCCGAAGATTTAAGATTCGGTTTTAGCCCAGGATTAGATTCGGTTTAGCCACAGGTATTCAGATTGGTTTAGCCCAATTTGACTGGTTTAGCCCAGATTTAGATTGGTTTTAGCTGCCCAGATTAGATTCTGAATTTAGCCCAGACTTTAGACTTGGTTTAGCCCAGGATAGATTGGGTTAGCCCAATGTTAGACTTGGTTTAGCCCCAGGTTTAGATTTGTTTAGCCCAGGTTTTAGACTTGGTTTAGCCCAGGTTCATGATTGGTTTAGCCCAGGATTAGATTCGTTTAGCCCAGATTTAGATTCGGTTTAGCCCAGATTTAGCCTTGGTTAGCCCAGGTCAGACTTGGCTTAGCCCAGGATAGATTTTGTTTAGCCAGGATTAGATTTGTTTAGCCCAGGATTAGATTCGGTTTAGCCCAGATTTAGATTCGGTTAAACCCAGATTAGATTGTTTTAGCCAGATTTAGACTTGGTTTTAGCCCAGATTAGATTTGTTAGCCCAGTTTTAGACTTGGTTAGCCCAGGTTTCAGACTTGGTTGAGCCCAGGCATTAAATTGCGTTTGAGCCAGATTTAGACTCGGTATGCCCGATTTAGAATTTGGTTTAGCCCAGATTGAGACCTGTGTTTAGCCCATGTTAATTTGGTTAGCCCAGGATATAGATTCGGTTAAACCCCAGATTTAGATTTGGTAGCCAGATTTATAGCCCAGGTTCAGACTTGGTTTAGCCCAGACCACGACCTCCGACATGACTGTATCTATGACCAGTGCGTTGGTTTCGTCCAGGCAAACCCATCTCGTCCGTCCCCACGTACGTCGCGGCGGCCTCCTCCAGGAAAACGCCTCCGGGCCAGACCCCCTCGTCCTCTGCCCCAGCCTCGACCTCCTCGTCCCAGCCGCCTCCGTCTGTGGTGGTGTCGCCCCCGGTGCTGGTGCGGAGCCTGACTCCGGTGCTCCAGAGCGGGGCAGAGAGCCGGGGGCCGCCCTCTGGAAGGATCACTCCGTCCGGACGAAGAACGCCTCTGATGGGGAAGTCTGGGGGCGAGGGCGCGCTCAGGCAGGGCGTCCCCCAGAAACCCTACACCTTTATGGACGAGAAGGCCAGGTGAGGGACAATATACTGTCAGTCTGGGAGGGACGCCCCCATGTGGACACTTTAGGTCAATAACCGATACTAGGCCCACATTTTATACATTCAATGTTTCACTTTTGTATTATATTGGGGGAGGGGTCACGTGAACTTTAGGGACCAACACAGGGTTAACCTCTTAAAGTCTGTCTTTTGACCTACAATAGTCTTTTATTTTCTTCAATAATTCATAACTAAGTACTGAGCTGTGGGCGGGGACAGGGGGTAGGTGAAAACAGACATTTTAACCTTGTTCTGCATTTGAGGCTTATGTTTGGTATTTCACTGTCCAGCTGCCACGTTGTTGTATTCTCTCTCTCTCTCAGAGGTCGTTTTGGCGTGATCCGCGAGTGTCGAGAAAACTCCACCGGAAACCTGTTCATGGCGAAGATCGTTCCGTACGAAGCCGACACGAAGCAGTCGGTTCTTCAGGAGTACGACATCCTGAAGTCGCTCCACCACGAGAGGATCATGGCGCTGCACGAGGCCTACGTCACGCCCAGATACCTCGTGCTCATCGCCGAGTTCTGCAGCGGAAAAGAGCTGCTGCACAGCCTCATCGACAGGTATGATGGGGGCTGGGGGCCGGGGGCCGGGGGCCGGCGGGGGCAGGTGCGGGCCGGCGGGCTGCTGTCGCTCCTCTTCTCTGCTTCTTCTCTGGGCCTACCAGACTCTCACATTTGTGACGGCAGAGATCTGGAGGTTTTTAACTCCATAAATCATCACCACAATGTGAAGTAAAAGCTTCAGACACCTGTGAGCATCCTCCAGGGGGCGCTGTGCTGCATGTGAGCATCCTCCAGGGGGTGCTGTGACTTCAGAGCTGCTTTAAACACATTTAACACACATTATGACACACACTTAGACTGGACAAACACACTTCTCATAAAAAGGTAGACTGAACGTTCTGCACGTCTGAAATGTCTTCTGATGACAGAGATATTGATCTCGGCCCGTGTTTGGTCAGGTTCCGGTACTCGGAGGACGACGTGGTCTCGTACGTGGTTCAGATCCTTCAGGGTCTGGACTATCTTCACACCAGGAGGATCCTTCACCTGGACCTGAAGCCTGAGAACATCATCGTCACCTTCATGAACTCTGTGAAGATCATCGACTTTGGGACGGCCCAGAACTTCAACCCTCTGTTCCTCAAACAGTTCAGCCCCGCCATCGGCACGCTGGAGTACATGTGTGAGTACTTTTACTGTAGTACTCTTACTGCCCCGCCATCGGCACGCTGGAGTACATGTGTGAGTACTTTTACTGTAGTACTCTTACTGCAGTAGTACTTTTACTGATAATACATCTTACTGGGCCCCGCCATCGGCAGCATGGATACATGTGTGAGTTACTTTACTGTAGTACCTCTTACTGCCCCGCCATCGGCACGCTGGAGTACATGTGTGGAGTACTTTTTACTGTAGTAACTCTTACTGCCCCGCCATCGGCCACGCTTGGAGTACATGTGTGAGTACTTTTACTGTAGTTACTCTTACTGCCCCGCCAATCGGCACGCTGTTGGAGTACATGTGTGAGTGTACTTGCTGCTAGTACTCTTACTGCCCGGCCATCGGCACGCGCGAAGTACATGTGTGAGTTCTTTACTAACATGTGTGAGTACTTTACTGATTAGTACTCTTACTGCCCCAGCATCGCACGCTGGGTACATGGTGTAGTACTTATTACTGTGTAGTACTTTGACTCTAGCCGCCCGCCAGTAGGCACACGCTGCGAGTACATGTGTGCAGTATATCTGTACTTACTCCCGCACGATGGTAGTGTGAAAGTACTTTAGGATGTAGTACTCTACTGCCCCGCACATCGGCAACGGGGTGGAGATACATGTATGTGAGTACATTTACTGTGGTACTGTGTAGTACTCTTACTGCCCCGCCAATCGGCACGTGGGTACATGTGTGCAGTACTTTTTTACTGTGTAGACTATGTGGACTCTTACTGCCGCCCCATCGGCACGACTGGAATGTACATGTGTGATACTTTATACATTGTAGGTACTTACTTAACTCTATGCCCGCATCGGACCGCTTGGATAACATGTTGTCTTTTGTGTGAGTACTTTATTGATCTCTTACTGCCCGCCATCGGCACGCTTGGTGTACATGTGTGAGTACTTTTTACTACATTGGCTGAGTACTTTGACTGTAGTACTCTTACTGCCCCGCCCATCGCACGCTGGAGTACATTGTGCTGATTACTTTACACAGTGTGAGTACTTTGACTAGTAGTACTCTTACTGCCCCGCCATCGGCACGCTGGTGACATGTGTGAGTACTTTACTACATGTGTGTGAGTAGCTGACTGTAGTACTCTTTACTGCCCCGCCATCGGCACGCTGGAGTACATGCTGTGAGTACTTTACTACATGTGTGAGTACTTTGAACGTGTGTTCTTACTGCCCCGCCATCGGTCACCTGGAGTACTTGTTTGTTGAGTACTTTTACTACAGTTGTAGTACTTTGACTGATAGTTCTACTGCCCGATCATCGGCAGCTGAGTACTGTGTTGATACTTTTACTACATGTGTGGGTACTTTGACTTGTAGTATTCTAACTGCCCAGCATCGGAGCGTGGAGTACTGATGTGAGTACTTTTACTACATGTGTGAAAGTACTTTGACTGTAGTACTCTTCTACTGCCCCATCATCGCACGCTGGAGTACATGTGATGAGTATTTGACTACATGTGGAGTACTTTGACTGTAAGTACTGCTTACTGCCCCATCATCGGCACGCTGGAGTACATGTGTGAGTACTTTACTACATGTGTGGTACTTTGACTGTAGTACTTCTTACTGCCCCATTCGGCACCGCTGGAGTACATGGTGAGTACTCTTACTAACATGTGTGACGTACTTTGACGCTAGTAGTACTCTTACTGGCCCCATCATCGGCTACGCTGGAGTACATGTGTGAGCATATTTTACTACATCGTGTGAGTACTTTGACTGTGTACTCTTACTGCCCCCATCATCGGCACGCGTGGAGTACATGTGTGATACTTTTACTACATGTGTGATTACTTTGACTGTAGTTACTCTTACTGCTCCATTTACTCCCATGTGTTTCTTCGGTTGTTTCATTTTCACGGTGCATAAAAACGCTTGTTGTGAAAGTGTTTCTTTCTCGAGGCTAGAGGTGTTTTTTCTTCAGCTCCAGAGATGATAAAGGGCGACGTCTTGGTCCTCCAGCCGACATCTGGATAAGCATCGGAGTCCTCACTCTATCATTGTGAGTCTGAACCAGGTCTTGACCCAGGTGCTGACCAGGTGCCGTCGGACCAGGCTCTAACGCTCTCTCTCTCTCTCAGGTTAGTGCGATTCTCCGTTCTGACCTGAATCCTCAGAGAGACTGAAGTCCGGACTCCCAGGCGACAAGTTTGACGGTGACAAACTTTATCCAGAACGTGTCCCAGAAGCGCCCTCACATGTTCCTCAAGAAGACTCCTCTGCAGCTACCCCTGGTGAGAGAAGCTCCATTAGAAGCTCCTGAGAGGCTCCTGAGCAAGCCTCCTTAGAGGGAGAAGTCTGGATCTGAGAGCTCCTGAGAGGCTCGAGAGCTGCCTCTGAGAAGCTCACATGAGAGGCTTCTAGAGAAGCTTCTAGAAGCTCCTGACGGCCGACAGGTTCTGAGCCAGAGCTCCTGGAAGCTCCTGAGAGGCTCCTGACAAGGCTCCTGAAAGCTCCTGAGAGAGCTCGCTGGAAAGGCTCAGACTGAGAAGCTCCTGAGAGGCTCAAGAGGCTCCTGCGTGATCCTGAGGCTCCTGAGAGCCTTCCTGAGAGGCTCTCTGAGAGCTCCTGAGCTTCTGAGAACTCCTGAGAGTTTTCACTTGATTTCATGTTTCGTAACATTTATTCATTTCAGCATTATAATTATAAGTCGTACGTTGCACTTTCGCACTTTGGAGCTGCTATTATTATTTCTACTGTTCGACGTAACGGTATTTTTTCTACTCTGAACTTGAGACTAAAAGTCTCTTGTATCTATTATTTTAACCAAAATAAAAGTGTAACTCTAGACTGAAGCATTGCAGTCATTGGACAAGTTGAGGTACTGGGTCAGCGAACAGGGGAGTTGGAGTCAGAGGTGAGAGTGAGGCTGGTCAGAGCGTGGCGCTAGTCAATGATGAGGGGAGTGAGGCTCTCAGTTGGGAGGGGAGCTGGCGAGGGTGAGGTCCTTAGGTCAGAGGGTGTGGGTCCTTGGGCTCAGAGGGGTGCAGGTCCTTAGGACGGAAGGGTTGAGGGTCCGGGTCAGAGGCAGTTGTACGGTCCTGGGGTCAGCAGGGGTGAGGCAGAGGGGGCATGTCTCGTGGGTCAGAGGGCGGGAGGTCCTTAGGTCGAGGGTTGAGTCCTTGAGGTCAGAGTAGGCGAGCGTCCTTAGGTCAGAGGGTCTGAGTGTCACGTGGGTCAGAGGGTGAGCGTCCATCAGGACAGAGGCGTTGATTCCTTGTTAGTCAGAGGGTGAGAGGTCCTTAGGAAGAGGGTTGAGGTCCTTGGGGTCGAGGGTTGAGGTCCTGGGCGGTCAGTAGGGTGAGGTCCTTACGGTCTAGGCAGTGGTGAAGGGCAGAGGCGTGTGAGGTCCTGGGTCAGCAGGGGTGAGGGCAGAGGGTGTAAGGCTCTCTGGGGTCGACGACAGGGTGAGTCCTATAGGTCAGAGGGTTGGGTCCTTGGTCAAGGGGTGCAGAGGGTGAGGTCCTGGGGCAGAGGGAGGTCAGAGGGGGGTCCTGGGGTAGAAGGGGTGAGGTTCCTGCGGGGTCAGAGGTGGTGGTCCTGGGGTAGAGGTTAAGGTCCTTGGGTCGAGGCAGGTGGAGGGCTCAGTAGGTCCTTAGGTCGAGGTGTCAACTCTCTTCTCTCTGTGGATGTCCAGGCTCGCCCGTCCATCCAAAAGACCTCTTCGGGACCTCGTGGCCTGCAGGACGCGTACCTGATGCGTCATGCCGGCGTCAGGGACTACTGACCTTTCACCACGACCGCGGCTCAAAGAGTTTCGTGTCGCAGAAGCGGCGAAACGCCGGGAGCCAGAGACGCCCAACCCGAACAAAGTCCTGCTGCGCTCGTACCAGAAGCTCGGCCACGCCCACCTTAGCCCCGCCGACACCACCCGCCAATCAATGAGTCTTTGGGCGTGTTCAGATGGAGGCCGGTTTCACTCTGTGTTTGAAAGAACAATTGGCTCCACAAACTGGTCTTCTTCAGGCTTAAAGGTGCACTGTGTAACATTTCTGCTGCTTGTTTCCATGGAGATGTTACTGCTCTGCCTGGAATGTCACACAGTATATATTTATTCAATTACAGGGTTTTGTAAGAATAAAACACACCTTGACAAACATGTATTCATACTGTGACTTGGTTTGTTGACGCCACCTGCTGGTCTCCATGGAGATTCATTTAATGCCGTACTATGGGACATGTCGACAGTGCACCTTTAAATCCTTTTCTTTTTTCAACAATCGTTGTTTATGTGATTGAAGATGGGAATAAGGACTAAACCAGGTTCAAACCAGGTCTAATCCAGGACTAAAACAGGACTAAACTAGATCCAAATCAGGACTAACCCAGCTCTAAACCAGGACTAAACCAGAACCAAACCAGGACTAAACTAGATCCAAACCAGGACTAACCCAGGACTAAACCAGGGCTAAACCAGGACTAAACCAGAACTAAACCAGGACTAACCCAGGTCTAAACCAGGTCTAAACTAGGACTAAACCAGGACTAAACTAGATCCAAATCAGGACTAACCCAGGTCTAAACCAGGACTAAACTAGGTCTAAATCAGGACTAACCCAGGACTAACCCAGGACTAAACCAGGTCTAAACCAGGACTAAAACAGGACTAAACTAGATCCAAATCAGGACTAACCCAGGTCTAAACCAGGACTAAACCATAACCAAACCAGGACTAAACTAGATCCAAACCAGGACTAACCCAGGACTAAACCAGGGCTAAACCAGGACTGAACCAGAACTAAACCCGGACTAACCCAGGTCTAAACCAGGTCTAAACTAGGACTAAACTAGATCCACTTCTGAATATGGATGATCCAGGACTAAACCAGGTCTGAACCTGGACTAAACTAGGCCTAAACAAGACTAAACCAGGACTAAACCAGGACTAAACCAGGTCTAAACCAGGACTAAACCAGGACTAAACCAGGACTAAACCAGGACTCTTCTGGTTCTTGATTCCCATCTCTTTTAAACACTTTAATAGTTAAATGTATCAGTTTCTGTTTCATGTGGATAGCTGTTCATTGGATAGTTCCAGTGATTCAAGGAACCATGAACCGGGTCAAACGTCACACGAACCATGGAAAACCGGGTCAAACGTCACACGAACCATGAACCGGGTCAAACGTCACACGAACCATGAACCGGGTCAAACGTCACAAACACCACCTGAGAGACTGCACCGCGCGGACGCCATTTTGGATCCCGGAGATGTCTTTTCATGAGATTTCTATTTTTTTACCTGGACGTTCGTCGTCGCCGGACGAGTCGCGTCTTCGTACCTCAAACTTTGTACGTTTTTGGATAAATTGATCTTCCTTTTTTCAAGTCTATTCTTGTAAAACTTTTGGAGTCGGTCTGAACTTTTGCCTTTTGCTCTTGTACTCTCGGCTTTACGTGTCTCGCCACTTTTTCAACGGAGAACTCTGAATAGTGACGACTGTTTGAAAGCATCTGAACATGTGGTCTGAAGCCGGTCGGGCCCCGATCTGAGTCACAAACAAATATGCGCCAAAATTCGTCTCACAAATGTTAGCCAGTTACTACGGCAACAAACATGGAGTTACTCTTTAAAGTTCATCTGACAGTTTTGCCAGTTTGTCCCAGTTTGTTTATACTTGTACTTCCTGGTTGGACAAAATATGTGCTCATGTCACTCATGTAGGTGATTCCACAGCTGTTACCTAGCAACCAGACTGTAAACAAGAGCCCAAACCCACATAAATGACACAACAGTTCTGATCTGACACACAATAATACCATAGAACACCTTTGTTTAGTTCAACGACGGTTTAAACTGTCAGTTAGTGTCAGTTAAGTGTCATCTGTCTGTCACACACTGATGACATCACAGAGGGAGTCAGCTCCACTTCCTGTCATTGTAAACTTTTCAAATTTAAAAATTTCTTCACAAACTGCAACTTAACGGCAATAAAACTATGATCAATATTCACCACAGATGCCCTCCCATCAAGTCAGACTGATAACAACAGAACCTTCAGATGGACTTTAAACATGTTCATTTCAAGTTCAAAATGAGCCAAACGTCGGCGTAAACTCCAGATCGAACTGTTTGATGTGTTTGGTGAAACCAGATTTGACCTGTTTTGATCGAAAAATGAATGTTTCTTTGTTTCTTTTGTTTTGACTCTTTTTCACTCAAACTGCAGCGGGCAGAACATTCAGAACCGTCTGTGGAGATGGAACTACTTCAAAAAGAGTCCGGCTGACGACTGAAGCGATGATCAACGCTTTGTAAACCTCAAATCGGGGAAGGACAAAGCCGTTTTAATCAGGCTAAAAACAATAGCTCTTTGCACTCAAGTGGGTTCAAGGTGAATTAACTTTAAAAACGCAGTCTGCATCGCCACCTGATGATGTCACCAGGTGGCGATGCAGAGTGTTGTCAGACTAAATCTGCAGGAACTGAAACTAAACACAAGCACAGCCCACGAATAAACCCCACTGTGAATCATTTATCACGTTAAACAGTTACAGTCCCACTGTCGAATCATTTATTCACGTCAATGTAGACAGTTAACAGCCCCACTGTACATTATCAGTTTCAAACAGTTAAGCCACTGTGGAACATTTATCACGTTAGAACAGAACAGTTAAACCCACTGTGGAACATTTATCACGTAGAACAGTCACAGTCTAAGACATGTTAAAGCTCCACTGTGAACATTCTATCACAGTTAGAACAAGTTAAGGCTCCACTGTGAACATTTATCACGTATGATAGAAAGTTAAGCTCCACTGTGGAACATTTATCACGTACCTAGAACAGTAAACTCCACTGTGAACATTATCAGCACAAACAGTTAAAACTCACTGCTGGAACATTTATCACTTTAGAACAGTTAAATGCTCCACTGTGAACATTTATCACGTAGACAGTTAAAGCTCCACTTGGAACATTTATCACGTTAGCAACTAATTAAATACTGTGAACAGTTAAAGCACGAAGCTCACTTGGAATTAGCATTAAATTATACCCTACTATACATTGGGATAGGTTAAAGTTCCACATTGAGTAAAAACATTGTTTTAGTTTTATAGGAGTCTGTAACTTTTATCTCAAATAATATGATCTTAACTGTGTTCGTGTATGGTATCAAGTACGTATCGGTATCGGATCAGGATTGGTACATTGCGATAAACAGTGTTACCTGGTAATTGATGAAATAAAAAAATCATTATATCACCCCACCACTGTTTGAAACATAGAACTAAACCCAGGTCTAAAACAGACCTAAACTCAGACTAAAACAAGGTCTAAACTAGATCCAAACCAGGCCTAAACAGCTCCAAACTAGACTAAACCAGGTGTAAACAAGGTCTAAACTAGGTCTAAACCGGTCTCAATCAGGTTTAAACAGGTTAAAACCAGGTCTAAACCAGGACTAAACCAGGACGGGACTAAACCAGGTGTAAACAAGGTCTAAACTAGGTCTAAACCAGGAAACCAGGAAACCAAACCAGGACAAACCAGTCTAAACCAGGTCTAAACAAACCAGTCAAAACCAGACTAAACCAGGACTAAACCAGGACTAAACAGGTCTAAACGGTCTTAAACCAGGTCTAAACCAGGTTAAACCAGGTCTAAACCAGGACTAAACCAGGTCTAAACCAGGACTAAACCAGGACTAAACCAGGACTAAACATTTCAACCTGTTCCAGCTTCTGAAGGTTTCATAAAAAGGGCTCAAACTGAACTTCCCTTTAAAATACAGGACAAAATGTGGCGTCGAGAACAGGATTTCATGTTGAATACTTTTCGTTTTGTTAGCACCGTTTGTAATGAATGAAACGTGCACTTTGTAAACCTTCTGTCTTGTGTTTATGAAATTACAGCTGTTTAATTGCTCAGAAACACCATGAAAACATTTAGATAATTCGAGTTGGAGGCAAAAAACAGAAAAGTTACACAGTGCACCTTTAAGTAAACTAGTTTTTAATGAAATCCAAGATAAACAATGCTATTTTCTTGCAATTTGTATAATCTGTTGTTTTCCTTCAGCTTTTGTTTTTCAAACTCGTCGTCTCTGTCGACGTCTTTTGAAACGTCCTGGTCATTTTGCCGAGTTTTGGCCGAAAAAGCTCCGGATTTGACCAGAAAATGTTGTATTTTGTTGGAGATCTTTTGGTGTTGCCGTGCGTCGTGTCAGAACAGACTCTTTGGAGGGTCTTTTCAGAACGGTCTCTGTTTTGACTGAATGTGAAGTCGACGGCTTTTTGTCTGTCGTAGTTTAATTTGTGGCATGAAAACAAATATGGATTTAATAAAGGAGACATTACGAACAATGTGGATCATGAGTTTTGTTTTAGAAGCCGTCACTTTGATTATAATCCTGGAGGAATGAGAATAGAAGCCGCTGTGCTCGCCGCTGTGCTCGCCTATGCTCGCCGCTATGCTCGCCGCTATGCTCGCCGCTATGCTCGCCGCTGTGCTCGCCCCTGTGCTCGCCGCTATGCTCGCTCCTATGGTCGCCGCTGTGCCGCTCGCCGCTGTGCTCGCCGCTATGCTCGCCGCTATGCTCGCCGCTATGCTCGCCGCTGTGCTCGCCCCTTGTGCTCGCCCTGTGCTCGCGCTGTTGCTCGCTATGGTCGCCGCTATGCGCCGCCGTGTGCTCGCCGCTGTGCTCGCCGCTATGCTCGCCGCTGCTCGCCGCTATGCTCGCCGCTATGCTCGCCGCTGTGCTCGGCTCGCCCCTGTGCTCGCCCCTGTGCTCGCCGCTATGCTCGCTCCTATGTCGCCGTGGCGCTGTGCTCGCCGCTGTGCTCGCGCTGTGCTTGTGCTCGCCCCTGTGCTCGCCCTGTGCTCGCCCTATGCTCGCCCCATGCTCGCCGCTATGCTCGCCGCTTTGCTCGCCGCTATTAACGCTAAGTGTCGGATGTTCACGTCATGTTTAGTCAATCGTCCTGATGTCACGCATTTATTCACAAACTATCAAGTTAAGAAAAGCCAAAACATTAAAGGCTAACAACGATTAGCATTAGCAACGACAGGCATTAGCCTGTTCAATGTAGGTGAACCATGAAAGTGATGAATAATTATGTTTATAAAAATGATTTTAGGATCAAAATACAATATATTTCATGGCATAGACAGTACCACACTTTCATGTATTAGTGCAGTACTGCAGGAAGCTGGTTCTTCTTCTCCTGCTGCTGCTCCGTCTGTGGGCGTGTTCAGAGGCCCGTTCATGCGCCGCCCTCTAACATGAGTTTATAGAACCAGAGCGGACGGCAGCTTGTGTTAGAGGTCAATCTGAGCGCTCCAGGTCCATGAGGAGAACGAGGAGCCTCAGATGGTTGGCTCGTTCAGAAGTTGGCTATAGAGTTCATGTGTTTTCAGTTTCTTTTCTGATGCGGTTGCAGTAGATTCAGTATATTTTGTGTCTGCTGCTGTTCTTTTTCAAATGACATGAATGTGTTTGTACTCTAACACTTTAGATCCCATTGGGAGCAGAAAAGGCTGTTGCTGACCTTCTCGTGTGGTTGTTGTGGCGCCTCAAAGGTTTTTACAGCTCTGGCACAGGCTGCGGGCAAAAAGCAACAACTGTTCCTCATGTCCACACACCGCTCATGAGCTCGTGTGTTCCTCCATGTCCACACACGCTCATGAGCTCGGATGTTCCTCCATGTCCACACCGCTCATGAGCTTGCATGTTCTCCGTGTCCACACCGCGCTCATGAGCTTGCATGTTCCTCCGTGTCCACACACCGTCATGGCTTTGCGTGTTCTTCCATGTCCACACACCGCTCATGAGCTTGCATGTTCTTCCATGTCCACACACCGCTCATGAGCTTGCATGTTCCTCCGTGTCCACACACCGCTCATGAGCTTGCGTGTTCTTCCATGTCCACACACCGCTCATGAGCTCGGATGTTCCTCCATGTCACACACCGCTCATGAGCTTTGCATGTTCCTCCGTGTCCACACACCGCTCATGAGCTTGCATGTTCTTCCATGTCCACACACCGCTCAATGAGCTCGGATGTTCCTCCATGTCCACACGCTCATGACTTGCATGTTCCTCCGTGTCCACACACCGTCATGAGCTTGCATGTTCCTCCGTGTCCACACACCGCTCATGAGCTTGCGTGTTCTTCCATGTCCACACACCGCTCATGAGCTTGCATGTTCTTCCATGTCCACATACCGCTCATGAGCTCGCGTGTTCCTCCATGTCACACACACGCTCATGAGCTTGCATGTTCTTCCGTGTTTAACTGTGTTAAATAGATTATACATTTGAAGTTGTGTGTTTTAATCAGCCAACATTGTCTGAAAGTATCCACTAGATGGCGCCAATCAACCAGGAGCTAAATCTTTCTTTTTGCATGTTGTACTGGATACATTTATTTCATAATATATGTGCAGCATTTTGTTGTATTTAATACATTATGACTCAAAACATGAATCTGTTTTCACATCTCGATCTCAGAGTTAAAGAACATCTGTGGGAGCCGCCATATACACCTCTACCACTATGTGGCACTGTAGCTCAGTGTGGCTGGAGCACTGTGAAAGGGCTAATTAGAAGCAGCTGGTGTCCCATGGTGTGGAGGAAGTGTGGAATGATGACAAATAAAGGATATTCGTATTATTGCAGTATTTTAGAGTTCTTTGAGCAGGAACACGTGAGTGAGAAACCACACACACGTTGTGGACCAGGGGGACTCAGGACCTGGACCACAACAATACTCGTGGTCCTAAGTAGCTTTGATCAGCCCTTTCACAGACTCTGAGGGTGAGAGAAGTTACTCCACGGGAAAAGAGGTCCTCCAGGTGAAGTGCGACTGCAGAAGTCTTGGACCCTCCTCTGATTTCTGTTGGGAAAGAATGAAATGACATGAACAACCAGAGCGCCCCCTGTGTCTGTATCTAGAATCACTTTTCATTTCAGTATTTTCATGTTAATCTTGACATTCTTTATCTCCGTGGCCCTGGAGATGTGATCTTTAGCTTGTACCAAAAACCTAAGTTTTGAGTTGAGGAAGAGCGCCCCCTGTGTTTGTGGAAGCCTTTTCCAGAGTAACAAACGGATCGGTCCAGAAGTCCAGACGCTCTCTAAACTAAAGCATGTCAGAATTCCCAGCTCTATTAAGTCTAAATCCGGAGCAGATCCAAACAAGGACAAGAATCCTGGTCTGAGACTTAGACCAGACCCAGGAGGACCCGGGCTGGACCCCCTGTAGACCTCCTGTGGACAGTATAAAGAGAGACCGGTCTGAGGTGGTCTGTATCCAGGCTGGACTTTGGAGGACTCAGACGAGGTAAAGCTGATACTTTTACATCAAATACAAAAAATAATCTTTTAAATGCATTTTGAGTTTAATTATTTGTGAAATACAAATAGTTTTAGTTGTAAAAGGTTTTTTAAAAGTGCCGTTGCTTCATTGTTGCTTGACCTTGAGCGCTTGAATTTGCATCTTTTTTGTGTTTGTTGCTCAGGAAGATCACGAGAGGCATGTTCTTGTTCAGTTTAACGTGACTCTGGATCTATCGTCTTGAAATCCTGCGTTTGTTCTGCTTCAATTTAGGATTTCACATTTTTTATTCAAAATAATTTCTAAATTTTGTAAAATGCATTTTGAAAAATACGCCTCTGTTTCCAATGAGGTATTCAGGCGTTAGCGCGCCCCCTGCTTTCGGCAGCCTTGCCCTGTTAGGAGCCTGTTGGAGCGCCCCCTGCTGTCGGCAGCCTTGCCCTGTTAGAGCCTGTTGGAGCGCCCCCTGCTGTCGGCAGCCCTGCCCTGTTGGAGCGCCCCCTGCTGTCGGCAGCCTTGCCCTGTTAGAGCCTGTTGGAGCGCCCCCTGCTGTGTGTTTGAGGAAAAAGCAGCTTGTGTCTCTTGCAGATGCCGGTCAGAGGGCTCCTCCGGTGGGCTGCAGCATCAACATCTCTGACCCTGCAGGTCCAGGAGGCGGCCATCAGGATCCAGGCGTCGTACAGAGGACACAGGTGCCTTCGATTCCATTGGTCCATTGCAGACGGGTGTATTTAAAGTCTTTAAATAACATTTTACTGCATTTTCTGAATGTGGTCAACATCTGACAGCGTTTGGGTGAAGCCCATTTTTAACACATTTATTATCCTCAGTCGAGAAAAACAGCTCAAAACTTACATGGTTTTTGATGGGAACAAATACAAACCAGACGCATTTATCGTGGATGAATCTGTTGTTGGAGATCATGTCTGCGAACTTTCCATTTTCAAACTGAATTTAAGGTGATTTTCTCCAGGGTTCAATATATAAAAAGTAGCTTCCACTTTAATCCATCCATTGTTTCCATTGCAGGAGTTTTATGACCCATGTTGATAATTAGCAGTGCTTTTCAAATTAAAAGTGAAATGTTCTCGTCTCCTCCACATCTGGTCAGGTCTCGTAAGGAGCTGAGGAGAAAGGTCCTCCTCGGATCCTGCAGGAGCTCCGAGACGTGGTTCTGGTGGAGGGCAGTGCCGCTCGACTGGTGCGAGTGCCGAGTGAGCGCGTTCCCCCGACCCCTTCATCGTGTGGTCCAAAGACGGCTCCCAGCTCCAGGACGGGCCCAAGTACAGGTACCGTACCTGTTTGAGGACCCGGACGTGGTGGCGCTGGTCGTACGGGACGGAGAGCTCAGCGATCTGGGCCGTTACACTGTCACCGTGAAGAACCCGTTTGGACAGACGCAGGGCTCGGCCTGCATCCTGGTGGAAGGTGAGCACGACGCACATGTACTGTTTGATTGGGACAAACGAGACACAATATGAGCCAAAAGATCATTTCCCTTTAGAACGGGTCCAATTTACACAGCAGATGGGTCTTAGGTCAAGGATCAGACACGAGCACACTCTGCTTTTGGGTCATGTGACTGGTCAGAGGTCGTTGGCGCCACATTTTCATTCCACTCGGCCACTGAAGTTGTGAGTGAAGAGTGAATGAATGATGGCCCACACTTGCCGGCTGGCTCACAGCCACAGCTCAGTAAATGAGGTCAGGGCAGAACCGGGTCTTCTGGGAGTCCCTGGTACAGGACAGTGCCCTGGGGACTTCAACAGCCATGTGGACGCCCTGAGAGTGATCAGGAGGAACCCAAGTGGTGTTCTGTTGTTGGACTGCTGTGTTAGTTTGTCCTTAACGAACACCATGTTGAGCTCAAGCCTCCGTCAGGACTCAGGAGGTCATCATCCACTTGTATCAGCTGACCTTCGTGTGCCTTGGACACTCGGGTGGCGGACCCTTTACTAAAGAAGTTACTGTAAATGAGTTTATTCCAGTTGCCTCCCTGTGAACACGTCGTGCAGTTTTCACTCTAAACTGTGTCACGTTTGTCCTCAGTCCCAGCGAAAGTGTCCAAAGGCCCAGAGAACGCTCGGTCCAAACGCGGCTGCACTGTGACCCTGAAGGCGGAGATCAGCGGAGAGCCGCCTCCTCTGGTGGCCTGGCTGAAGGACGGAGACGACATCGAGGAGGACGACAGGTAACACTCACGCGGGGCGGGACCGGGGGG
Organism: Chaenogobius annularis; assembly: GCA_015082035.1. Lineage (NCBI taxonomy): Eukaryota > Metazoa > Chordata > Actinopteri > Gobiiformes > Gobiidae > Chaenogobius > Chaenogobius annularis. The sequence continues at coordinate 211,386 of BJKM01000811.1, forward strand.
GCGGGACCGGGGGGGACGCTTCAGTTTGGTATCTTCAGTCCAGACGTTTTCCCCGTTTGTGTTGCAGAGTGTTCTTTGACATCGGCGACACCAACACCATCTTGACCATCAAAAACGCCCAGCTCCAGGACTCGGGGAAGTACGAGGTCTTTGTGGAGAACAACCTCGGCACAGACCAGTCCTTCGCTCGCCTCGACGTCCTCTGAGGTCCAAACATGCTTCAAAGACGACACTGAAACATCGTTCTGCTCGTGATCCTCGCCAATAAACCACTTTTCACTTGAGTGATTGTTTTATTCTTTAATCAAGAAACTGTGTTTGCGTGTCAGACTCTTTCTTGAGCCATGTATCAGTTTGAAACGAGCATCAGCTCCTGAACCAACCGTCAAACCAACCGATCTGGAAAGGAGAAACACTTGATGCTCTAGGACTCTAGGACCTAGAGCATCAAGTCGTAGAGCATCAAGACATAACCTAGACTCCAGGTCCGATAACTTCAGTGCCTGAGAAGAACCAAAACAACGCCTCAAACGTCACAGAAGAACAGTCTGGTAATCTTTACTTTAATGTACTTTGGTTTGTAGATTTTAGGTTTAATAAAAGTTAGCATTAGCTCAGACTGACTTTAGCCTGACTGAACACTTTCTGCACCATAAACCTGGAACGTTCCGAGTTTAGGCCGTTTGCTCTTCAGTCTGAGGGTAGAGTATCCAAGTATTAAAGTAGTAAAGTTACTTCAAAATAATCAGTTAAAGTTTATGTAACGTGAAACCAACGTTTTTTTCTAAAAGTCAAAAATGAGAAACTAAATGTTCAAATCATTTCAGATTTACTCGAAAGTAAAGTGTCAAAAATTACTCAAAGAAGTACAAGTTGTAGAAAACTTTACTCAAGTAAATGTGACAACTGCCACCTCTGGTCCTGGTTTAGACCTGGTTTAGTATGGTTTAGTATGGTTTAGTGTAGTCCTGGTTTTGCTTTGGCTTGGTTCTGCTTCAGCCCAGTTTCAGCTCCTGTTTAGTCCTATTTTTGGCCCAGTTTCAGCCCAGTTTTCTCCTGTTTTTCACTGGTGCTGTGCTCAGTCCCATGTTTGTGTCCCGATTTAGACCTGGTTTAGTCCTGGTTTAGTCCTGGTTTAGTCCTGGTTTAGTCCTGGTTTAGCTTTGTTTCTCCTGCATTTCCTCATTGCACCCGCTCCTGCTCAGTTCTGTCTTTATGCCCAGGTTTAGCTCTGTTTCAGCCCTGTTTCAGCCTCGTTTTAGCCCAGTATCCGCCTCGTTTTAGCCTAGTTTCAGCCTTGTTTTAGCCCAGTTTCAGCCTTGATTTAGCTCGGTTTCAGGCTTGTTTTAGCCCAGTTTCAGCCTTGTTTTAGTTCTGTTTAAGCCCCGTTTTAGCCCAGTATCAGCTTCGTTTTAGCCCAGTTTCAGCCTTGATTTAGCTCAATTTCAGGCTTGTTTCAGCCCGGTTTCAGCCCAGTTTCAGCCTTGTTTCAGCCCAGTTTCTGCCTTGTTTTAGACCAGTTTCCGCCTTGTTTTAGCCCAAGTTTTAGCCTAGTTTTAGCTCAGTTTCAGCCTTGATTTAGCTCAATTTCAGGCTTGTTTCAGCCCAGTTTCAGCCCGAGTTCAGTCCCGGTTTCAGCCCAGTTTCAGCCTTGTTTCAGCCCAGTTTCTGCCTTGTTTTAGGACCAGTTTCCGCCTTGTTTTAGCCCAAGTTTTTAGCCTAGTTTTAGCTCAGTTTCAGCCTTGTCTTAGCCCAGTTTTCAGCCTAGTTTTAGCCCAGTATCAGCCTTGTCTTAGCCTAGTTTCAGCCTTGTTTCAGCTTTTCTTAGCCAGTATCAGCCCAGTATCAGCCTCATTTTAGCCCCAGTTTCAGCCCAGTTTCAGCCCCGATTTAGCCCAGTTTCAGCCTAGTTTTGCCCGCCCAGTATCAGCGTGTTTTAGCCTATTTTTAGCCCAGTTCAAGCCTTGTTTTAGCCCAGTTTCAGCCTCGTCTTAGCCCAGTTTCAGCCTAGTTTTAGCCCAGTTTCAGCCTAGTTTTAGCCCAGTATCAGCCTTGTCTTAGCCTAGTTTCAGCCTTGTTTCAGCCTTGTCTTAGCCCAGTATCAGCCCAGTATCAGCCTCATTTTAGCCCAGTTTCAGCCTAGTTTTAGCCCAGTTTCAGCCTCGTCTTAGCCCAGTTTCAGCCCAGTTTTAGCCCAGTATCAGCATGTTTTAAACAATTTTTAGCCCAGTTCAAGCCTTGTTTTAGCCCACTTTTAGCCCAGTTTCTCCTGTACGTCTCTGTTTTGCTCCAGCTCAGACCTATCTTTATGCCCTGGTGGCAGCTGCGAGAAGTGCTCAGTATTTTTAGTGAAGGCAACAGCTGCAGAAACCTTTCACACTGTCGACCGGTCGCCCCAAACTCGGCCCTCGGCTCAGAACTGCTCCGGCACCAGGACAAACCGAGGAATGGACCTGGTCTTCCTGAGGTCTTCTTCGATCCGTCCCGGGACTTTGTGGACGATGGTTTTGTGGATTTAGTTTCTGGAGGATTTCTGGAGGAGTCCTGGGCAGAAATGGAGCGTGCCTGAACAGAGGTAAGTCATGTGACGCACGCTCAGGGTTCAGAGGTCATTCCAATTAAACCCATAGAAGTAAACACGCACATTTCCCGCCGTTTGCGCTCCAATACTCACGTGGGAAAGTGTTGTCGAACGTGCACTTTGTAATCAGGTCGAGAACAGCCATTTTTAAACATTGAAGCTGTTCGATGAAATGAGGGTCGGATTTATTCTCGTTGGAAGTTTATTTTGGGCAAATTTGGCACAGAAAAGAAACTTTATGTTCCATCAGAAACTAGGATTGTCAAAAGTATCGAAAATCAGATACTAATCGATACTGAAACTAAATACTCGATAGACGTCATGGAAACAAAGAAATTACTATTATTTTGTGTCAGAAATGTTAGTCTATGTTTTACTATAAATGTGATAAACTCAATTATGAATACGGAACGATACATGGATGTAAACTAATGTGAAAAAGTACAAAAGTATTCCAAACGTGTAGTTATGAAACACTTATCTTGATGTAGTTCTTGTGCCAAAAGGGTAACAATAGTTGGTACTGGTTTAGTCCTGGTTTGGACCTGGTTTGGACCTGGTTTAGACCTGGGTTAGTCCTGGTTTAGACCTGGGTTAGACCTGGGTTAGTCCTGGTTTAGTCCTGGTTTAGACCTGGTTTAGACCTGGGTTAGTCCTGGTTTAGTCCTGGTTTAGTCCTGGTTTAGTCCTGGTTTAGTCCTGGTTTAGACCTGGTTTAGACCTGGGTTAGTCCTGAGTTAGACCTGGTTTAGTCCTGGTTTAGTCCTGGGTTAGTCCTGGGTTAGACCTGGGTTAGTCCTGGTTTAGTCCTGGGTTAGTCCTGGTTTAGACCTGGTTTATACCTGGTTTAGTCCTGGGTTAGTCCTGGGTTAGACCTGGTTTATACCTGGTTTAGTCCTGGGTTAGTCCTGGGTTAGACCTGGTTTAGACCTGGTTTAGTCCTGGGTTAGTCCTGGGTTAGACCTGGTTTAGTCCTGGGTTAGACCTGGTTTAGTCCTGGTTTAGTTCTGGGTTAGACCTGGTTTAGACCTGGTTTAGTCCTGGTTAGACCTGGTTTAGACTGGTTTAGCCTGGTTTACCTGGTTTAGACCTGGGTTAGACCTGGTTTAGACCTGGTTTAGACCTGGTTTAAAACTGGTTTAGACCTGGTTTAATCCTGGTTTAGACCTGGGTTTAGACCTGGTTTAGTCCTGGTTTAGACCTGGTTTAGTCCTGGTTTAGACCTGGGTTAGTCCTGGTTTAGTCCTGGGTTAGACCTGGTTAATCCTGGGTTAGACCTGGGTTAGACCTGGTTTAGTCCTGGGTTAGACCTGGTTTAAACCTGGGTTAGTCCTGGTTTAGACCTGGGTTAGTCCTGGTTTAGACCTGGTTTAGACCTGGTTTAAAACTGGTTTAGACCTGGTTTAATCCTGGTTTAGTCCTGGGTTAGACCTGGTTTAGACCTGGTTTAAACCTGGTTTAGACCTGTGTTTAGTCCTGGTTTGCAATGATTAAAAACTGAACAAAACAGACTAAACACATTTCTGTTGAGAAAGTCCTGATTTTTGGTTCCTTTTGGGTGAATTAACTCTGAACGTTTCAGTTAAATCACCTCGTTTCAGTTAAATCACCTCGTTTCAGTTAAATCACCTCGTTTCAGTTAAATCACTCGTTTCAGTTAAATCACCTCGTTTCAGTTAAATCACCTCGTTTCAGTTAAATCACCTCTTTCGTTAAATCACCTGTTAGTTAATCACCTCGTTTCAGTTAAATCACCTCGTTCAGTTAAATCACCTCGTTAAATTAATCACCTCGTTTCAGTTAAATCACCTCGTTAATCGTTTTCAGTTAAATCACCTCGCTTCAGTTAGACATGAACTGCAGTTTTCTGATCGTAGTCGTGAAATCAGACCAATGATGGAAACACTTTTCTGAAGTAAACAACAGCCCAGCTTTAATTGATATAAATATCCACAGTCTCAGAAAACAAGAGCCAATAACTGGATCAGAGCGGGTGCAAAATATTTTAAAAAAGGACCTTTAAAAGAGTGAAACGTCATCAGCACTTTTCCCTCATGGAACAGAACCTGACGCTGCTGACGTTCATCTGTGGTTAAGTGGAGGTTAGATGTTTGAGAGCGGTTTTTGTGTTATGTTTAGTTCTCAGTTAGAGTTTAGTCATAGTTTAGTCCTGGTTTAGTCCCAGTTTAGTCCTGGTTTAGTCCTAGGGCTGAATCCTTCCAAAAAACACTTTTCACCAAAACATCACTAAGTTATAAAGGAGAAGAAATACTGTATTTTTTGGACACTCAATTTATCCGATTAAAGATGAGGTGCTAAAATAACTGCTGAAATTCGAAGTGCAATCAAAAGACTAAAAAACAAGCCATCATGTCCTTAAGACCTAAAGAGGAGAAGGACCGACTTGACTGTGCCTCACACAGACCCAGCTCAGTTCTGAATGTGGACTATCGTTTATACACCTCAATTATGTCCAAAAGAGTGTAATAATAAATCTGGACTCAGAGAAACCTTTGGATTCTGTTAGCTGGACTTATTTCAAGTCATTTACACATTTGAAATAGATTATTTAATAATAAAAAATATTGAGGCTCTTTACGATGGTCCAACATCAGGAATCAAAATTAACTGACTCTGGAGAGAGGGGTGAGACAGGGCTGTGCCTGGTCCCCCCTTTTGTTCACTTTGTACTTGGAACCATTGGCCCATTTTATTAGACATTCAGAAACAATTCACAGTGTTACAATCGATGGGACGGAACATAAAATTGCCTGCTGCAGATGATGTCTTACTATATTTAACCAAATCAAAAATGTGATGCATTTCCTCCATGATATTGGGCCAATGTCTGGACACAAATTAAATGTACAAAAAACTGAAATTCTCTCTCACTGGCGCCCCCCCTCTGTCCTTTAGAAATGGCAAAGGGAATCCCTTAAATATTTGGGTGTGGTCCTCCATAAAGAACTATCCACAATCTTAAAGAAAAACTATACTCTTTTCTCCACCATGAAGAAAGATCTTGAAAAATGGACTCCAGACTTAAGTCTAAATCAAAGGATTGAAACTATAAACATGGATGTTTTGTCCAGATTTCTCTCTCTGTTCCAGACTCTCCTGATTTCCATCTCCAACCGGCTGTTTGATGAGTGGAATCAAACAATCTAGATTTGTGTGGCAAGGAAAGAAACCTCGAATCTGATTTAAAACTCTACAATTATCAAAAGAAAAGGAGGCGGGGTTTGCCTTGTCTGAAAATTGACTTTATTTCAGCTCAAATCAGAGCGTTGCTGGTGTGACCCAGAATATGAAGCTCAATGGAAACATTTTGAGAGTAATGTTGTGCCGGGGGAAAGGTCTGAAGGTTTTTCACCAGATTGTAAAAGAGAATCGCATGAAAAGATTTGAAATGTTGAAAGATCCTTTGACTTGGAGAAACAGGACTTTTATAGGTTTTTACAAATAAGGAGTTATTATAACCAAGACATTAAACAAAGTCCTGAGATCTGACTGAGATGTTTCTCAATCAGAACTTTCAAGGGGAATAATTTTGAAATGATATCAATGCATTTCTAATCTGGAAAAATACTCAATATACTACTATTAAATATATTAAAAACAAATGGGAAAGAGAAGGTAGTTTTGTTTTGACAGCCAAAGAATGAGAAAATGTCAAAGTGCCCATTATTCACAGGGAAATGCTTGAGAAATGTTTGAGAAACTGTGGCACCAGGAGGCTCAAGTTCAGAACTACTACTGTATTTGGGCCTCAGAACTCCTGCCATGGACACAATGGATGGATATCTTCGGAATGTTCTCCTGACAGTTGGGAAGAAGACCGTCACAAACAAATGGATGACACAAATATCACTGACGATTAAGGACTGAACCAACATCAGAATCGACATATGCAAAAATGGAAACCAAAATATTCCTTTTGGACTCGAGCTGAAAATGGACACATTTAAATTTAAAGCGCTTTAACAATCACCCCTGCCTTATTTACTCTTTTTTTTAAAAATGTATTTTGTTTGAGACTGAGAGAGAGAGTGACAGAGAGAGTGAGGGGGCGTGTCCGTAGAGCTTTGTGACACCAGACCCGCCTCCGTCTTTATTTAGCGTCCTATAAAAAGCAACGTTCATTGAAATAAAGCACCAGCTGCTGCACTGCCGAGGACACACACTACACGCTAACACACACTAACACACATTACACACTAACACACACTACACACTAACACACACTACACACTAACACACACTACACACTAACACACACTAACACACTAACACACACTATACACTAACGCACACTACACACTAACACACACTACACACTAACACACACTAACACACACTACATACTAACACACACTACACACTAACACACACTATACACTAACACACACTACACACTAACACACACTAACACACTAACAAAAAACTATACACTAACGCACACTACACACTAACACACACCACTACCACACACACTACACACAACACTAACACACACTAACACACACTACACCAGCTAACACACACTACACACTAACACACACTACACACTAACACACACTAACACACACTACACACACTACACACACTAATGCATACTACACACATTAACACACTACACTACACACACTAACACACACTACACACTAACACACTACACAATGACACACACTACACGCAATAACACACACTACACACACTTACACACATTACACACACTACACACACTAAAATACTACACACACTAACACACACTACACACATTACACACACTAATACACACAACACACACTAACATGTACTACACACTAACACACACCAACACATCCTACACACACTAACACACATGACACACACTACACACTAACACACACTACACACACGACACACACTAACACATACTACACACTAACACACACTACACGTACTACACACACTAACACACACGACACACACTAACACACACGACACACATTACACACATTACACACACTAACACATACTACACACACTAACACACACTACACACACGACACACACTAACACATACTACACACTAACACACACCACACATACTACACACACGATACACACTACACACACAACACACACTAACATACTACACAGACTAACACACACGACACACACTACACACACTATGTGGGTATGGATCTGGTTTGGTCAAATAAACGTAATAAAACATAATTTGCTACAGGCCGTTGTATGTTCCATGTTATTAATTGTAACACCATGAATTGTCTTTGATTGTTTTATGAATTAGGCCAATGGTTCCAAATACAAAGCAAACAGGAGGAGGGACCAGGCACAGCCCTGTGTCACCCCTCTCTCCAGAGTCAGTGGATCTGTTAGATGACCATTGATTTTAATTGTCGAAATTTTTTATCAGTAACTCTTCTATTTGAAATGTGTTTAGCACTTTGAATAAATAAGGCCAGTTAACAGAATCAAAAGCTTTCTCAGTGTCCAGACTTATAAATAAATTCATTCATTCATTCATTCATTGAGACAATGGAGTCTAACAACTTAGAAGTTGTTCAACATCAGGTGTGATATTCATGACTTCTGGTTACTTTGGACACGAAATGACACAATGAATGAAAACATAAGAGAGATGATGTCATTACCTTGCTTCGTCAAAAGGCTGATATAGAAGAAATGACCCACATGTTTAAACGTAAGAACATTCTTAATCTAATGATGCCCTTTGACGAGGCGGTAGTTCGTTAGTCGAGGTCCATTTCATCCCTCTTTTCACATATGAAGATGCTGTTTACTGAAACTTCTCTGCGTAGAGTTGTCATGTTCACTTTTTGTCGACTAATCGATCAACCAACAATCTCTTTAGTCGACTACAGCCCGTGTTGTAATATGAGATTATTTTCATCATATGGCATAGTTGATCGCTGATAGCAAATCAAATAAACGAAACCATTTTCATAAGAATGTTTCTGTTTTCCAGGTGCTTCCAGAGCGTTCCTCCTGAGACTGACCTTCTCCTTCTCACTCGCCTCACAATGGACGTGTTCGGTGGAGCTCCGCGGTTCCTTGCCTATCCTCGGCCCGTGATGGTCCAGAGCGGCACCGACGCCGTCCTCAAGTGCCAGATCGGAGGAGACCCTAGACCGGCCGTGATCTGGGAACGCAACAACGAAAAGATCGACCCGCAAGAGCGATACCGCGTCTTCGAAGATGGAAACGTCTACAATCTAATCATACCATCTGTCACCATGGAGGACAGCGGACAGTACATTTGTAAAGCGAAGAACAGCATCGGGGAAACGTACGCTGCGGCTACGCTCAAAGTGGAAGGAGAAGCTCAAGAAATGGAGGTCAGAGAGGAGAACAAGCCGCGCTTTTTGATCAAGCCTTTGTCGACGCGAGCCGGGCGTGGAGAAGACGCCGTGTTTTCCTGTAAAATTTGGGGAAACCCTAAACCCGACGTCATTTGGGAAAAAGACGGCAAAAAGCTGAATGATATTTTTGAAAGTACTCATTTTAGTGTCGGTTCTCAAGATGGCGGATGGTTCCAGCTCAAGATTTTCAAAACGCGGGCGCCGGACGGCGGAGTTTACACGTGCAAAGCCAGGAACGAGTTCGGGGAAGCTTTAGCCGGGGCCGTGCTCCTGGTGGACGCGGGGCCCGGGCACGAAGACGAGGCCAACAGAAACGGCTACACGAACGGACACTGGAAATCGGCGCCGGGGCGGAGCGGCCGGCCGGCGCCGAATCGCCTGAATAACGACACCATGACGAAAACGGCAAAAGTGAAAATGTTTGCGGTTACGGAAGGGAAGCACGCAAAGTTCCGTTGTTTTGTGACGGGGAAACCGAAGCCGGAGATCATCTGGAGAAAAGACGGGCGTCTGATTCTGTCGGGGCGGAGATATCTGCTGTACGAGGACAGAGAGGGATACTTTACTCTCAAAGTGTTGTACTGTAAACAGAAGGATAACGGCGTGTACGTGTGCGCCGCGTCTAACACCGCCGGACAGACTCTCAGTGCGGTGCACCTGTCCGTCAAAGGTAAGGCCTCTGCTGGGGTTCAAGGTGACGAATCAGATGAATCCTAAATGTGCAATCAAAACTGCACACAAGGCGAGGGGTTTGCGCAATGCGCAAGATTAAGATGGACGCAAGGCGAGGGGTGTGTGCAATTAAGATGGACACAAGGCGAGGGGTTTGCGCAATTAAGATGCACACAAGAGGGTTTGTGACTTAGCACAAGGCGAGGGGTTTGTGCAATTAAGATGCAATTAAGATGCACAAGGCGAGGGGTTTGTGCAATTAAGATGCACAGGGTTTGTGAATATGCAACAAATAAGGCGAGGGGTTTGTGCAATTAAGATGCACGCAAGGAGGGGTTGTGCGAGGGGTTTGTGCAATTAAGATAGACGCAAGGCGAGGGGTTTGTGCAATTAAGATGGACACAAGCGCGAAGGCGAGGGGTTTGTGCAATTAAGATGGACGCAAGGCGAGGGGTTTGTGCAATTAAGATGCACGCAAGGCGAGGGGTTGTGCAATTAAGATGACACCAAGGCGAGGTTTGTGCAATTAAGATGCACGCAAGCGAGGGGTTTGTGCAATTAAGATGCACGCAAGGCGAGGGGTTTGTGCAATTAAGATGCACAGCAAGGCGAGGGGTTTGTTGCAATTAAGATGGACGCAAGCGAGGTTGTGCAATTAAGATGGACACAAGGCGAGGGGTTTGTGCAATTAAGATGGACACAAGGCGAGGGGTTTGTGCAATTAAGATGACACAAGGCGAGGGTTTGTGCAATTAAGATGGACCAAGGCGAGGGTTTGTGCAATTAAATGGACACAAGGCGAGGGTTTGTGCAATTAAGATGACACAAGGCGAGGTTTGTGCAATTAAGATGACACAAGCGAGGGGTGTGCAATTAAGATGCACAGCAAGGCGAGGGGTTGTGCAATTAGATGAGACACAAGGCGAGGGTTTGTGCAATTAAGGATGGACACAAGGCGAGGGTTTGTGCAATTAAGATGGACACAACGAGGGGTTTGTTGCAATAAGATCAGCGAGGTTTTGCAATTGGCCAAGCGAGGGTTGCAATTAAGATGGACACAAGGCGAGGGGTTTGTGCAATTAAGATGCACACAAGGCGAGGGGGTTGCGCAATTAAGATAGACGCAAGGCGAGGGGTTTGTGCAATTAAGATGGACACAAGGCGAGGGGTTTGTGCAATTAAGATGCACACAAGTGAAATATGTATGACTGACATTGACACTTACATTTATGGTGGTCTTTTCTCATGACCCCCCCAGGACAAATAGGACCTTATCTTATATATCGATACCAAAATGAGTATTAATATGACATCTGTACTTGAGTTTTCAGATGTTTCTTAAGTTTTCTGATTCTGATGCGTTTACAGTTTAGGATATTTAAAAAAAAACACAAGTCGTGTGGCTCAAACTCTTAAAACGCTCGAGTCAAAGTCGTTCTTCTGAAGTTCTTCTGAAATCATCTGTTGCAGAATATCACAAGTATATACAAGTGTGTGTGATTATTATCATGATTAATTCTGTAAGAAATACACGATTTAAAAGGAATTTAGCAGAGTAACTGGTATGAGTATCAACATCGTGACACTGGCGTCCGACGTTACCGCTGCGGTAATAATAATGCTTCAAACTCACATCTGGTGCATTTTTCCCAATATTTTTATTTACATTTACACAGATTTAAGTATCTTTTTAAGGATGTTTTTTATTATTCCACTTCTGACTCTAATCTGTCTCTGTGCCTAGTCTGTGTCGCATTGTGGGACAAATAAAGGTTCTCTTATTTTAGCGAGTTCAGTTGGGCGTGATTGACAGGTGTATGAGCCAATCAGGGAGTCCGTATCAAGGCTGCTTTAAAACTGCCACATGGGCCTGAAGAACGTCGCGGATTTCTGCAGAATCAATGAGCGAAGCACGGAACTGTTCATCTGAGCTGAGAGAAGTTTGGTTCAGCTCTAAATGATGTGAAACAGACCAGACTCACATCTTCACAAAGTCATGGAGAAGTGTGTATTCTCGGCCCCCCGGGCAAACGGGTCGGAGCAGATGCAGAATTAGATTTCATGGAGTTTCATTCCTAAAATCGCAGCCAGCGTCGGCTCCAGTTTCGGGGAGTAAATGGTGAGAGGACGAGGAGCACTTTAAATCAGGTTTCTATCATTCAGCACTGAAATGTTCCACCTGATCCTGCAGCGATCTCAGTCTCTGACCTCACACGGCGGCAGGACTGACTGGAGCTCACCACAAAGCACCTGCCCTCAAGGGTTTACACGCCGATTACAGGGACGAAGCGCCGCCAGGACCGAGACAGGAACGGATTCAAGACCATGATCTGAACGAGGTCAAAATCAACATGAGAGTCAGAGAAGGGGGTCTTATGGGCGGAGTTAGCAGTTCCACCTGACCCATGTTCTTCGCTCGTGGTGCAACATCAGGAGCTTCGAGACGCTCACAAAAACATATTTATAGTCATGATAACGTAGTACCAACAGGCCTGGCTGCCGTAGTAAACAGATCGTGTTCCAGTTCTCTGAGTCACCGTGAAGCTGCAGCTGCTCGGGTCAAAGCCGGAGCCACGGCGCGCGGAGAGCCACGGAGCCACGGAGCCACGGCGCCCCGTCCCGCTCAAAGGTTTGGGCGGGACGGGGGACGTTCCACGGACCACACACTTCTGTTGAGTTCAGTTGATTATCAGTGTTCGCACAGACCGTTTCAGAAAAGAAGCGGTCCAAAAGTTACTGAAGGTCAAAGGTCACATATTATTATTTCAAAACGTTTTAAAAGCGCGTGCCCCGCCCTCCTCAGAGCGCTTGAGGGCGTTTAAACTTTGATTACGTGAAGAGTGCATTGGCTTATACTTTCTTCTTACAGCCGATCTTTTATTTGATCCGATACGAGTAATACTTTGGCAAATATCACGATATGGATCCAATACTCTACCTTTGTTTTATGATGATGTAATTACTTTTTGTGACGTGTTCCAAGGCGTGGTCAGCGGACGGGCACCAGGGTGAACCAAAAATGTCAACAAAATATTGAGCAGTGATATTTTTGCACACATTTTGATACTTTATCTGCCCATCACTGGTCAATATCAGGCCAAGGGTCTGTTTTGGGCCATTGTTTTTGTTAACAATGGATGACATTTGTAAAGTTTGTCATGTTCTAAACCGTATTCTGTTTGCAGATGATACAGATTGTTACAAGATTAAAATAAACCCTGTCGTTACCCGATGTTTATCCAATCATGGGTTTTGAAGGTTCTACATCGTCGACTTGTACGAGGTTCATAAAATCCCTCCGTCTTTGCAAATAATAAAGTGGATATAATCTGTGTTCGGCAGGAAAGACCTACGAGAAGGACAATAAGGACAGTGTGTATTGGATGTATATATTTGGTCATGTTTTGCATATATTTGTACTTGATTTTGAAGATGCGAGTTGGTGTTTGATTTGACTCTCAGATCCCTGGTTTGATTCATGGGTCACGTGGGGCCTTTCTATGTAGGGTTTGCACGTTCTCCCACGTGTCTTGGTGGATTTCCTCCTCTTTCCATCACCGTCCTCTAAAAACATCCGGCCTGTCCTGACCAAGCCCCACTCAGGATCTGGAGATGGTTTCCCCAAGTCCTTTCTGAAACCCCAGAGACGCTGAAGGACGGCTCACCTTTTATCGCGCAAAAGCTTTTCCTAAGATCAACCGTTTGGAACTTGAGGCCCAAACTTATGCAACCATCCTTGTTGATTTGACAGGCCTTTTCCCCGGCGCTGCGGAGTCAGTGGAGTTTGGAGATGACCCAGGGGTTTGTCCCCCAAGTGTGCTGGACTGTAGTGTCGTGTTTCTCACAGGCTCCAGAGAAATCCAAATTTAAGACTCAACATAACAACATGCGGCTCCGAGACAGCGCCAGAACTGTCCCCGCTGTCTGCTCTGCCGTCGCGTTTCGGCTGCGGTGGAACGAAACAAGAAGACAAAGACGGTCTTTAAAGGAGACGTGATAAGCTTTTTATAGTTCCTTAGCGTTGAACGAAAACTAGCATCGTAAACTGTAACATCGATCTAAAACTGCTGAGTGACAGAAACAGGTCCATTCATTTCCTGTTGAAAATTGCATCGTGATAAAAGCCCCGCCTCTTCATACTGACAAGCCCCGCCTCCTCAAACCGACATTTCACCGTTAAAAGCAACAGACTGGCATTTACATGATTTTGTTTTCGAAAAGTGGCTCAGAGACATTTCAGAACTGCGTCCGAATGTCCAGCAGGGGAAAAAGCACTAGTGTCCAGCGCTGGTCACTCCATCGGTCGATATAGACCACAATGCATTGCGGGAGTCACGATGAATAACGGTGACCGGTGACAGGTCTTTAACTGGACACAACACGACCGAAGCAGAAGAACTGTTAAAACGCACTGTTGACTCGAGAACATGAAGAAAACGCTCTTGAATAAGCCGTTTAGCGTTAGCCGCCATCAGGGAAGAATCTGCTGCGAAAGACTGGAGCAGGTCAAATGCAATTGGTTTGTGTCAACATCATGTCTGGAGCTGTGAGAAACCAGAAATGGGTATGAGAGAGAAGGGAGGACATGCAGCACACTGTCGGAGCCGGCTGCATTTGGAGCCCGGCATACGTGCACTGTGCCATAACCACTTCACCACCGGGCAACACCCTTTTGGATATTTCTAAATGATCAATAAAGGAAAAGTGCTTTTAAATGGTTTGTCAAGACGCATAAACTGTTGAGAACGTTGTATTGCCTTAAAATCTAACGACATCTTCTTTTTTACCTTCTGCATCTTTTTTACCCTGAACTGTGACGCCGTAAAAGTGTTCACATCTCTTCATTATTGTCAGTACAGCCCTGATTTGACCCGTTCTGTGTGTGCGGTCAGAGCCCCCGGTGCGGTTCAAGCAGCCCCTCATCGACCTGGAGGTGTGGGAGCGAGACCTGGCCGTTCTGGAGTGCGAGGTCCCTGAGGACTCGGTGCCCATCACCTGGTACCTCGAGGACCGGCGCCTGCAGCCCGGCGACAAGTACGGCATGGAGCAGTGGGGCACCAAACGCCGGCTGACCATCCGCGACATCGGCGTGGACGACGACGGGATCTACCTCTGCGAAATGCCCGACGGGGGCAGGAGCATCGCCGAGGTGGCCGTCAAAGGTGAGGGCGGGTCAAACGCAACTTTAGAGTTTATGTCGAAGGTGAGGGTGGGTCAAACGCAACTTTAGAGTTTATGTCGAAGGTGAGGGTGGGTCAAACGCAACTTTAGAGTTTATGTCGAAGGTGAGGGCGGGTCAAATGCAACTGTAGAATTTATGTCAAAGGTGAGGGAGGGTCGAATGCAACTGTAGAGTTTATGTTGAAGGTGAGGGGGGTCAAATGCAACTGTAGAGTTTATGTCGAAGGTGAGGGAGGGTCAAACGCAACTTTAGAGTTTATGTCAAAGGTGAGGGCGGGTCAAATGCAGCTTTAGAGTTTATGTCATGTGAGGGAGGGTCAAATGCAACTGTAGAGTTTATGTCAAAGGTGAGGGAGGGTCAAATGCAACTGTAGAGTTTATGTCGAAGGTGAGGAAGGGGCAAATGCAACTGTAGAGTTTATGTCGAAGGTGAGAGAGGGTCAAATGCAACTGTAGAGTTTATGTCAAAGGTGAGGGAGGGTCAAATGCAACTTTACAGTTTATGTCAAAGGTGAGGGAGGGTCAAATGCAACTTTACAGTTTATGTCAAAGGTGAGGGAGGGTCAAATGCAACTGTAGAGTTTATGTCAAAGGTGAGGAAGGGTCAAATGCAACTGTAGAGTTTATGTCAAAGGTGAGGGAGGGTCAAATGCAACTGTCATTCTTTTGTTGATACGACTGACCTGTAAAGTTAAAAGTGAAGTATTCCACTCATGGGAAGTAGAACGTGGAATCTGCTTTACTCTTACTTTTCCCTTCAGGCACGATAGTGAGGAAGCTCCCTCGTAAGGTGGACGTTCTGGAGGGGGAGAACGCAGCCTTCTGTGTGGAGGTGGAGAAGGAGGAGATGGACATCCACTGGTACAAAGACGGCGTGGAGCTGCGCGAGACTCACCAGACCATCCTCAAGTCGTTCGGACGCACTCACATCCTGGTCTTTGTGAACACCATGCCGCAGGACACCGGACAGGTCATGTTCTTCGTGGGGCGGTCCAAGACGTCCTCACAGCTCAGGGTCAAAGGTGAGACGCAAACCAGTGTAGAGGGACTATGGCTCTCCTTGGTCTGGGAATGCCTCTGGATCCTGTCAGGGTTAGGTACTGTAACCCAGACAAAAACTGATGGATGTATCTTCATCAACATGCACTGACCCCACCAAATAAACAAATAATAGTTGTTATTGGGATAGTAAAATAAAATCTGATCCCCCCACCCCTTCTTTTGACTACTTCACGTCAAACTGTTAAAGTGATGAACCTCACTGACTGTTCTCGTCCAGCGGCGCGTCACTGCCCTCCCAGCGCTCCTGTGGGAGTCCAGATCAACACGGAGAGGGCCAACGCGGCTCTGCTCTCCTGGATCCCGGCCCAGGACTCCAGGAAGAACCCACCGTCCGGCTACGTGCTGGAGAGACAGGAAGTGGGCACCGGCTCTCAGGAGTGGCTCCAGTGTCTGACCACGGACTCGGCCACGTCGGTGGAAATCCTCGGGGACAGCGTGCCATGTGAGGCCGATTACCGCTTCAGAATCTGCAGCGTCAACAAGTACGGCAAGAGCAACAACGTGGAGTTCCCCCGGACCGTTCATTTAGGTACGTTTAAGAGAAGAGAAGAGAAGGAACACCTTTTATGAGCTTTATCTTATGGTGAATATAAGTATGTATGTAGGTAGAAGAAACAAGGAATGCTACTTGATACACAATAGGACTGCAATGTGTTTTAAAGTTAAAGAGGAACAGGGTTGGATTAGTGAAGACGGAGACCTTTAATTCATGATTAGAATATGGTTCCTTGTGCTTTCTGGCGGCCTAAGCACATGCTCTTTGCTAGAACGGCCTCACACACACTCTGTGACTTTGTCTGTTTTGTGTATTATCCCTTTTCTGTCTCTCACTTTGGCCAGATCTTTGAAATGTAGAAACTACACTTACTATTCCTACTCATTGTAAAACTACCTTTACAACTCGACTTTTAGTTCTTCTTCAGAGTTTGCATGAGTTCGCACTTGACCTCTCTCCTTGTTCCTCTCCAGTCCCGGTTGCCAGGATCCAGGCTCCGCTTCAGGACGCTCTGGTTCCCGAGGGGCAGGACGCGCTTTTCTCTATCGAGCTCACGGCGTCGGTCATCGGGACCTGGTTCTTAAATGGGACTCAGATCCAGGAGGACGAGCGGTTCTCCATGAGAAGAACCAGAACCCATCAGTCCCTGAGGATACGCGGCGTACGCGACACAGACAACGGAGCGGAAATCACATTCATCGCGTACGGAATCAGAGACTCTGCAGCGCTCTACATTCAAGGTACTGAGAACTGACTCGCCCTCGTCCATTATGGAAAGTACATTTTATAAGGAAATGCTTGTTTATGCGAGCACATTTTAGAAATAAAACAGCAGATATAGATACAGTCGGCAGCCGAGGGAACGCCAACTAATCCCTGTGGATGAGAAGAGCAAACACAGACTTCAGGAGTTATATTCTACCAAATACTGATACGAAGACATGAAGAAGAATAAAGTGATCCGATGCCACAAATATGTATAAATATCCAAGAATGTTAACCGTAGCTTCGGGCTAATGTGACTGTGATGCTAGCGCAGCATCTGCAGAACAATCCGTAACTCCAGGTCAACATCCTCCATCAGGACTCAGTTGTGACTTGGCTTGAATTAATTGTGCTTAAAAAATCCTTCATCACCAACCAGTGGGCCAGAGGATCTGACCGCTCTAGCTTTTTAATGTCTGGAGTGGGATTCGAGCCTTTCGGATAAAAGGTCGCGTCAACTCTGATAAGCTTCTGTCGCCATGGCGAGTGGAGAGAACACAACGCAAAGTCCTTGTAACAATTCAGTCTAACTTCTTACATGTTATTTAGTTTTGCAGAAAGAATAAAAAACTATAGTTGGTAAATTCCTCTTCTTCTTCAGCTCCTCTGGTGAAGTTCTCCCCTCTGTCGGAGATGGACAGGAACAAGTTTGTGGAGATGGGGAACCCTATAGTTTTTTACTGTGAACTGTCGGACCCCGCGGCCCCCGTTCACTGGTACAAGAACGGCGTGGAGCTGCAGACCACGGACGGGCTGCACATCCAATCGGAGGGCACCATGAGACGCATCGTCATCCAATCAGCAGAGTTCTCTCACTCGGGCGTTTACTGCTGCGACGCCATCGACGACGTCATCAGGTTCAACGTGGAGGTCGAAGGTGAGCGCTCCGTGGGCTGTGCTGGTTTTCAATCGGAGAAATCATCTTCAGAAAGTGAAACTGAGTAATTTTTCAGTATTTGTTTCTTCCAAAGCGCTTCCTGTGTCGTAAATGTTCCAGAGGAGTCTTTTATTCTGACCTGGTTTGTTTCTGGAATAGTCCTGGTTTAGTCCTGTTGACTTTAGGGGTCCCAAGACTATTTGTTAATCGATTCACTGATTGTTCAGGTCACAATATAATTAAATAAGCAAAGAAAGAAAAAATTATGATTGGGCTGCAACCAATGACCCCCAGGAGGCGCTGTGGGTCTTTCATTGTTTGGCGACGCCCTTTCAGACCGGCCACCAGCGGGCACAGACCCTCTGTTTTCTTTTCCTTTTCTTTCGTTCTTCACTACACCACATCTTGTGATCCGTTAGTTTTGTGGTTATGTTCTCCAGCGTTTATGTTCTCCAGCGTTTATGTTCTCCAGCGTTTATGTTCTCCGGCGTTTATATTCTCCAGCGTTTATGTTCTCCAGCGTTTGTGTTCTCCAGCGTTTATGTTCTCCAGCGTTTATGTTCTCCGGCGTTTAGGTTGTTGCCGCGGCTCAAAGCCCGGCTGCGACGCCACCAGCAGAGGGAGCTGCACGAGGCTTTAGACACCCACAACAATTCATTATTTTAACGAAATGAAAAGTTACTCAGTTCCGCTTTAAACTTGTCTTGGTTTTCTAGAAAAGAAAGGGAAATGTTTTTAAAATTAAATTCCAATTTACCGTAGCTCCGCCCGTGAGGTTTTCAGCCGTTCCGGAGGCCGAACGGAACAAACGCGTTCACTGCGGTCGGCCGATTCTTTTACAATGTGAAGTGTCCGAGCCCTCAGCGCAGGTGCAGTGGTACAAAGACGGGGCCAAACTGCCCCCTCAGACCGGACTCGAGGTCCTGTCCGAGGCTCGGGTCCGATCGCTGCTCATTCACTCGGCAGAAATGTACCACTCTGGGCTGTACAGCTGCAAGACCAAAGGCGACGCCGCCACCTTCACCGTGGACGTCACAGGTGAATCCATTTACCACCTAAACACTAACAAATCTTACGTTTTCGCTTCTTGGGCTTCTTCATTATTCTTGGCTTATTCTTAATCAAATGCATTTAGTTGCTCTTGTCTTATATTTAAATGTTCTGTTATTGCGCATGATTACATGTTGTGTCTTAATGTGGCGTAATCTTGTTTTGTGGTGTCCTTGGTCCTTGGGCAAGACCCTTTGTGTGAATGGTGGTGGTGGTTGGAGATTGGCAGCCACAGTTTTAGTCTTTCAGCCCCAGGGCAGCTATGGCTCTGGTTAAAGTAGTGAAGAGTGACTGAACAATGAATTATTATTATTATAAAATGTCTATTCTTTTTTCCCATCCTGTTGCGGACACCGGTCTGTTTTGAATTGTTCATCGTCGTTGTTAACGGCCCAAACTCGGTATCGCTCTGAACCCGGAGCACATAAGAGTAAGACTCATGTGAAGCGCCAATGCTAACCGAAGTCAAGTCAAATCAAACGTTCCATCACAAACGAAGACATTGTGGAGACAATCTATTTAATCAGTTATCTGGTCTCCACACGAGTAACGTGTAAAGAGTTCCAGAAGCACAAAATCAGAACTCTCAACTCAAAGTTAGCTAGCCTTTTGCTCAGATGCTAATTGTATCTAAAATAAAACACCAACAGGTTTAAACACTCACCAATGACTTTTGACAGGGCTTTGACTTAAATGTGGTCGATGGGTGGCTGTCATGAACTGTATGTAAGTGGACAGCGCTAGCCCGCTAGCCCGCTAGCCCGCTAGCCGTCGCGTTCCTAACGGGAAATGAGCTCTATTCACTTTCTACTGAAGCATCTGCACCACTGTCAGACTCAGCATTCTGGACTCAAACGGTTCATTTTAAACTCGTTGCTAAGAGTCGCCTCGTGGAAACCATCACCGAGGACAGGAACGGGCGTGTGCCTTCTACAACCTCGCTGCCGATTGGCTCTGTCGGTTGCCATGGAATACGCACTCTGATTTCCAAATATGGAACTGTTCCAAATCAGTCGCCACAACTGCTAACTGCGACCGGCTCCAGATGAACAGGAGGGCGAGTACGTCCACTTATACAGTCCGTGGTCACAACCAGCTCGAGCCCTCTGGATTATTCATAACTTGCAATTGTTGAGGGCTAATGGATAATGCTAACGACCGTAAGAGAAAATACAGGGACGTTCTACAGAGTTGTAAAATCTTGCATGAGCATCGAACGCCACGCCTACTAATCATATGTCTTTGAGAGGAGTGCTTGTAATGCTTTGCGGTCGGCTCCTTGTTGACTCTGGGTCTGAACGTATCTGTAGCTCCGGCGGTGGTATTTGAGCCGTTGGCAGAGGAAGCCCGCGTCTTCTCCGTCTCCGTGGGCCACGCCGTAGAGCTCTTGTGCTCCGTGTCAGACCCCCAGGCCCGCGTGCGATGGTTCCACAACGACGCGGAGCTCGGGCCACCCTCGGGCTGCCAGATCCGGGCCGAGGGCGGCGGGCGGACGCTGCGTATTCAGTCTGCAGAGATGTGCCACTCGGGCGTCTACACCTGCACCACGGGCGACGACTCTGTGGAGTTCACCGTGGACGTCCAAGGTGAAATGTTTACGAGTGTTAGGGCTGTGCAGTTAGTCGGTGCACCGCGGGGGGGTTCTGCCACCCGCTTCTCGTCATGGAGATGTTGTTGCTTTCTCTAGAATTTTCCACAGGATACAGCCAATTCAAATACAATTTTCTTTTTTTATTTTTAAATGACAAAATAGGTTGTTTTTACCTTGACACATTTCAGTGAGCTGCTGTTGCTCAAACTTGTAAACTCAAACTATGAATTTGCTAAAAGTAACTCAATTCTGTCTGTCTCAAACTATAAAGAACAGTATTTTGTAGTTTTCAGAGCAGAAATGTTGTAAAAGTAGTAAAAGTAAAACATATCCACTGTGAAATCTTCTTAAAGTGAAAAATCTATTAAAGACCTACACATTGTACTTAGGAACAGGCAAAGCAATAACATCTCCATGGAGACAAGCAGGTGGAAGATCTTTCCACCAGAAAAGTTACATAGTGCACCTTTAATCATAATTATTTCGCCAATCAATTCTATATTTGATGTGTATAAACAAAAACCTATTAATTTAGTTTCTTCGCTATTTTCTCTCTCTTTTGGTTGTAAATGTATATTTTTTCAAAGAACTGTGGTTACAATATTGATTCAGATAATGGTCATTGTGATATTTGGTCACAATTGAGCAGCCCTAATTTCTTATGTTTAATTTGTATGTGTAATAAATGTAATAACATTTCTGTTTAGATGCGACTAATCCACGCAGCTTCACATGTTTCGTTTAAGTGTTTTGCTCAGTTTGCAACTTCAATCTTAATCTTAAATGAATGGCTAGTCGTTAGAAAAACTGTGAGTAAATCTGAAGTTTTTTTAAATGTCCCAATGCCAGCGATTCCCGCGCCCACAGTCTTTGAGCGGACGAGGTCTCTTGAAGCGGTCACACCTCTGGAGCTGGAGTGCGAGGTGCCAGACTCCGCCGTTTCCATTTGCTGGTTTAAAGACGACGGGCAGCAGCTTTTCCCAAAACAAAGCGAAATTTGGGACGAGCAGAAAGACAGAGAAAGACAAATTTTCGTTGTTCAGTCTTCTGAGAGCGTACATTCGGATTTAAACCGCCCCGAGACCAAAGATGACACTGTCCACGTCACTGTGCATCATGAAGGTGACTGCTTTTATTGTAGTTTATAGACATTTATATTAGAGTCCAAACTAACACCTACTCAATTTACATGTCGTCTTGGTCACTGATTTTCTGTGTTGTACCTGTGTTAAGTCTTTAAACTCCTTTTCTCATATTATGCAGCCCTTTTGCTAGGAGTAATTCATTCCCTTTTCGTAAAAAAATACATCTTTTTGCTTTGTACACGATTGTAATATGAATCCACATCTGTAGCTTCGTCATTGCCTCCATCGCCTGATGTTTCGGAGATGGTTGAAGACTCTTGCTCAATGGAAACATGCACAAAACTGGATTGTGCGGCCCAGGCCTCAGCACAGCTCCGTAAAAAAGAGTCTAGGTCCGAAGCCGAAAGTGAAGCCGCCTTTGTGACGCGAGGCCTTATAATCAAGCCCACGCACCCTTCAAACTCGGGCTCGTACTATTGTGCAACAGCCGACGATGTTGCACAACTCGTAGTGAAAGGTGATTCTAAATGTTTTGTGGTGGTTAAATGTTGTAACTAACTTTGTATGTAGCTTTAACCTGTCTTTTTTTGTTTCTGTGCTGTGTTGCAACAATAACCCCGTAGGATTTTTCCGCGTATGTACTGTTTGATAAATGTGTTGAGTGTCTCCTGTAACTTTTTTGCTTGAAGTGGAGAAGACCAGTCCGATCGCGGGGCCCAGTTCGATTGTTCAGCAGTTTGAAATCTCGGACCCGGTGGCCAAAGCCTGTTGGTACAAAGACGGAACGCCCATCTGCAACGAGAAAGGCGAACTCCAGGACGTCGACAGTCAGAGCTGCCGCGGAGAGAGCCATAGTCCTGGACAAAGCCGTGATCCTGGACAATCCTTTAGTTCCGGACAAAGCCGTGATCCTGGACAATCTTTTAGTTCCGGACAAAGCCGTGATCCTGGACAATCCTTTAGTTCTGGACAAAACCTTGATCCTGGACAATCCTTTAGTTCCGGACAAAGCCGTGATCCTGAACAATCTTTTAGTTCCGGACAAAGCCGTGATCCTGGACAATCCTTTAGTTCTGGACAAAACCTTGATCCTGGACAATCCTTTAGTTCTGGACAAAACCTTGATCCTGGACAATCCCTTAGTTCTGGACAAAACCTTGATCCTGGACAATCCCTTAGTTCTGGACAAAACCTTGATCCTGGACAATCCTTTAGTTCTGGACAAAACCTTGATCCTGGACAATCCTTTAGTCCTGGACAAAACCTTGATCCTGGACAGTCTTTTAGTTCTGGACAATCCTTTAGTTCTGGACAAAAGTGTAATCCTCGACAATCTTTTTGTCCCAGACAGAGCCATGGTACCAGATTGTCCCCTAGTCCAGTAGAGCTCCATTCTCCTGGAAATATCCACGGCCTGGTAAAGAGCCGTAGCTCTGGGCAGCTCTTAAGTCCAGTACAGACCTTCTGCTCCTCTACTCACAGGACAGAGGTCTTTGAGGCGACAAATCTAAACGATAAAGGTGGCGTTCCAATCTGCACTTTTGCACTGTGGTCTGAAAACGACTCGACTCACTGTTTTCTCTTTGAACAGAGCAGGGTCACATTCCCGACAATGAGAGCGCAGAATCTGCCCCAAACACTGAGGAACATAAAGGTGATTTGATTCATTTTGGCATCAGTCATCCATGTAACACAGCACAAACGCCTCTAACCAGAGTGGAACCATCTCCGCGCTCTGAAGATGTATGCGTGAACGCTTCTTCATGACTTTATCAACCATCTCCTGCAGTTCTTTTCCATGTTGGTGTTGTCATACTAACTACATGTGTGTCCTGTTCATGCTAGCCACCATCTTGCTTCTAACCTTTGACTCTTAAATTTCATCTTATTCTTATCAACACAAGACCCCTCCATGTCATTGCTGTCCTGAACATGACCCCGTTGCAATGACAACGTTCTATCAAAACTGGATCTTAATGGATATAAAGGATTAAATTGTAGGGAGCAGATTAGAGAGTTATGAGTTTTAGCTCAAAGGCCAATCTGGGTCATCTTGTTTGTCTTTGCAATGGATCCTCCATAACTCCATGCTAACCCACATGATGCAAACTTTCTGTTGAGACGATCATCACTGAAACCTTTCTCTGTGCACCACCACTGCCTTTAGCCCCAGCGGCGCGGTCCTCCTACGTACAGAGGAACAGGGCCAGAGAGGAGGAGAGCCCAGGGGAGGAACCAGAGGAGCAGGAGAAGAGTCCTGAGCAAGAAGACGAAGGCTCAGAGCAGGAGCAAGGCCTGGAGGAGGAGGGCCCAGACAACAAGGGCAGAGAGGAGGAGGAGGAGGATGAAGAGAAAGAGGGGGGCTCAGACGAAGAGGAATGCCTAGAGGAAGAGGAGGGTTCAAAGGAGGAGGGTGCAGCGGAGGACGCCGGCTCAGCTCCAAAACACTCTGTTGGCTGCAGCAGCAGAAGCTCAGTGACCAAGATAAATCCAGAACATTCCAGATCAACACTCCACTCTACGCTGAGGTCACAGGCAGATGCAGTTTCACAGAAGAAATCAAACCAACTCTTGCTTGAGACAAAGACTAAGTCTGTTTCCAGAGGACTCGGTAGTAAAGTGCCGCTTAAGATCATGACAAAATTTGTGCCGACGGAAGCGTCATCAGAGGTCTCAGTGGATGAGGCCTTTCTAATGCGGCTGAATGATCAAACTGAACAGACTGAGCATGCTCAGAACACAGTCTGTGTAAACTCCGAAGTTAAGAGCAACAACCATAGCTTCAGCTCCACTGAGCCGGAATCGATTTACTTCACACAGCACAGAGTCTCTGGGCCCAAGGACGGCAGGTCTCCCACCGCTTCTGCTCAGTCCAGTGTGTTCCATCAAACCTTTAACAAACCTGCTCTTTCAGCCCCTCCTCCTCTGCAGCCGCAAGTGCAAAGCTCTGAGCTCCAGAGTCCAGAAGTTTCAGCTGAAGCTTTTGCAGATTATGTTAAGCACCACACTCACATTTCAGATCTGTTACAGGCGACCTCTGATCCCGGAGCTGAAGGGATGAGGACAACAGTGTCTTTTGAAACACTTAGATCTGCACACAGAGACTCAGCTGGAGTGTTAGACTCTGTCAGGGCTCAGATTCTGTCGGAACAGTTTTTGAACACTGCGCATTTGGCACATGTTCACCCAGAGCAGTCTCCACACACAGCTCAAACCTCCTCAGTCCAAAGGGAGGGCCTCCACTGTCCAGACTCCCTGTCTCCTGCTGAACTAGGGAGGGTTCTGTCCACACAAACCACACCTGAGCTAAACCACATGGAGCCAGCTCAGTCCATGATAAACTTTCAGAACATTTGTCAAACCACAGAGACATGCGTGGACCTCAGCAACTCCCACACTCAGGGCCTCAAGAATTTTGCTGCAAAGAAAGTCCAACTGGAAGAGTTGACCTCCTCCTCAGGAACTATTCTTCAATTACTGCCACCAGTCGCAGAAGCTCAGAGCTGTCTTCACAGCACCCCCTGTGGTCAGACACATCTTTACAACTCCCACAGTGTCTTCACTAACTCTTTACACTCTGTCTGTGACATACCAGATCAGACCTCCTCTTCAACTGGATCTAACCAATCCGCATCCATGCAAAGAGAAGTAAAGTTTCATCAGGGCGAGGGAGAAGATTCCTCCATCATTGGACAGAGGTCACACACAGAGCAGACAAGAGCCAATCAGATTAAAGTGGACTCTGAGGAATTCTATTTCTCAAAGTTTTTGGGAGATTGCCACGTTGACAGAGTCACTGCGAGTAAAGTGGCTGAAGGTGATTCCAATGGTTAGCATTGCCAATGGGACAGACGGGGTCTAGAATCAGACTGACTATAGGACAATTTGTACATCTACGGTCAGACTAAACCTGCACTGTAGATGAAGGATCTTTGGTTTAGATCATTACTGGGCATGTTAGAGTATTGCCCTCTTTAGACAATAGACTTTCTGAAGTGATTCATCTACAGCACCAGATAAACAATGGTATATGTGTCTTGTCTTACATTTAACTAATGCTATCATTTAATGTCTGTCAGGAATATCTCAAATCCCCAGACAGGACGATCGATGATAATTGTCTTTTTTCGTGTTCAAGACTTCAACACGGACACATATTTTGTACCAAAGTTTCCAGGTTAAAACCCAAAGAGGTGTGGTTAGACTTGAGGACCAGTGTTCTTCAGGAACCCAAACGCTTTTAAGTCATTTCCTTGACTCTTGGGAGACAGCGTGAAGAGCTGGTTATGATTTTTAGTTGAACCTCTTGGTGTTAGATAAGACCTAGATGTGTTAAGAGGTGTGTGGATCTCCCTCGGTGTCTTAGAGCACTAACAGAAGGAGAACATAACTGTAGCTGTGGCATGTCTAACCTCCAGTCCTGTTGTTTTGAGGCTCTGTTTTTAGTCTCAGGTGATAACGTTGTTTTGGTGTGACGCCCTCAGCTCCGGTCAGACTCACTGCCGTGGGAGACACGCACAGGTCATGTGACGCGGGCGAGGACATAGATCTGATCTGTGAAGCGTCCGACCCCACAGAGCCTGTGTCGTGGTTCAAAGACGGAGCTCAGGTCTGTGACGGCGCGGCTCTGAAGATACTATCTCACGACTCAAACCGCCGACTGAGCATTGTCTCAGCCGCCCCGGGGCAGTCTGGGGTTTACAGCTGCCACACGGCCGACCACTCAGTGCAGTTTCATGTGGACGTCAAAGGTGAAGAGTGCTAATGCTACGGCTTTTAGCATTAACAGACCTTAATGTCGATAATCCACCTGTAGTTGTGCATGTGTAGTGTGGGTTATATGAGGTCAATGTTGACACTGTTGGTAGTAACATCACCTGTCTGTAACTAACGCTGATGTTTGCCCAATGTTCTTCAGTTCCTGTTACTCATGTTTGTCGTGTCATTGACCCTGTGTGTCTCAGATTTGGTCACGTAATTGTAATGTTCCTGTCATTGTAACGTTTGAGTGGGTAAACAACCTCTCATTTACGGTCGTCATTCCCGTGTGTTTTGTAGCTCCACTGCTCAGGTTCTCCGCTCTGCCCGAGGCGGAGCAGAGGATGACCGTGCTGCAGGGCCGTCCTCTGGCTCTGCAGTGCGAGCTATCACACGCCTCAGGGCAGGTCACATGGTACAAGGACGGGGCGGAACTTCTGCCAGAGAGCGGAGTGGACATCCAATCAGAGGGCCAGAAGCGGAGCGTGTTTGTGCCCTCTGCAGAGCGGCAGCACTGTGGCGTTTACCGCTGCGAGTCTAAGGACGACGACGTTCAGTTCACTGTGGACATTCGAGGTGACTGTGCAGCTAACGCAGCTAACGTGTGCGCTGCTACTAATACAGCCACAGGCGGCTAACGGCTAACGCTACACACCAGACCACGCTTTTGTGAGGCTTAGGGGACTTTCTCGTGTAACTTTGTAAAGTACTAGAGTTAATCAAAAATAAAGAGATGTTTGGTAAATTCAATCAACATTTACTCGTCACTTAATGCAGAATGTCATGCGCTCGATGGTCTGAACCAGAATATGTACACTTTGGTATACCAGCTGTAGAACTAATGTCATTTGTGCGGTTATTTCTGAACCAACGCGTTAGGTAACCTCTTGAACCTTCAGAAACGCCTGAACCTTAACAGCTGTGGTGTTAAAGGCTCTAACACGCTGTACTTACTCTTTTGTCCTTTGTTTCACTTCTATTCTTCCGTTTGTTTTGTGTCTAACTTGAGTAACCTTCAGGGGCCATCCATGATGTTCTTAAACTCTTGCTTTCTCTCTTTGGTTTGAGAAGATTCCGCAGTGAAAGCTGTGATGTTCTTAGAGCTCCCGGACAAAGACAGGAAACAGCAGGTTCTAGAAGGTTCTCCTGTGGTTCTTCAGTGTGAGCTGAGCCAGGTGTCGTCTGCTGAAGTCACCTGGACAAAAGATGGAGAGAAGGTCCATCCAGACACAAACACAAACATACACCAAGAGGGCTTGGTCCACACTTTGAAAATCCACTCAGCTGAATCGCAACACAGCGGAGTGTACGAGTGCTCAACAAACCAAGATAAGATCCAGTTTGAGGTGGACGTGAAAGGTAGTAGTAGTGACGTTAGGTCTAGACCAGAGTAATGTTTCTCCTGTAAAACCTTCTCATTCCTCTTCTAGGCAGAGCTCCTCATATCTTACCTCTCGCTCTGTCAGACAAACACAAGCTGGTGTGTGTGGGCGCTCCCATTGTCCTGCAGTGCCAGGTATCAGAGGCTGCGGCTCAGGTCACATGGGCCAAAGACCACATGGAGCTGTTTTGTAAAACAGGTCTGGACATGAAACGAGATGGCTGTCTGAGGAAGCTCATGGTGCACTGCGCTAAGCTGAGCGACGCAGGCACGTACAGCTGCAGCCTCGCCCAGGACGTAGTCTCATTTAGCGTCCATGTCCAAGGTGAAGTGTGTGTGCCAATAAAGTCTTAACAGTGTGACCTGAAGCCTAACATGTGTGCTCTGCAAATCTAACACCACAGCTTCTCCAGTGAAGTTCGCCCCGCTCCCCGACGTAGCTAAGAACAAGTTTGTGGAGGCGGGCTGCCCTATTGTGCTGCAGTGCGAGGTTTGCGAGGCCTCCACACAGGTTTTCTGGTACAAAGACGGGCACGTGCTGCTGCCTCAGGGCGAGTGCGGCGTTCAGAGCCCAGATGGACAAGCGGTCCAGGGCGAGTACGAGCTCCAGAGCATGGACAGGCTCAGGACTCTGGTCATACTCTCGGCCCGGCTCACGCACAGCGGCTTGTACAGCTGTGCGGCCGCAGACGACTCCATCACTTTCAAGGTGGATGTTGCAGGTGATCTAAATACTCTGAACTCACTAACGATTCAGTGAGTGCTTTGCTACTAATGGACACTACACTTTCTGTAGATCGAAATACTGAAGATGTTCTTAGCTTACAATATTGTCTTTATTTTTTTGTAACCCAACAAATAGAGGCGGGAGATATAATACATGCACTTTTTGTTCAACTTTATGGTCCAGTCATGATACTTGAACTTCAACAAGACCTTTTACAGACGCATTTTAGCACACGATCATTGGACATCCTGATGCGTTGGTCAATATTGCCCATCCCTACCAACAAATACTTTATGCTGCAGTAGTTTTCTTTGAGAACGTCAAAAAGTTATTCTTCCAGGAGAAATATATTTGTGGTCCAACCAGAAATGTAGGGTTTAGGGGGGTTCTACATGCCTTATATGATCGAACACTTTTAACAATAGCGACAAATTTATCACAATATCAAATCTTAGGGTTCTGTTATTATATTGCTGCTGCTGTATGGGGCAGGACAATCTTAAACAATAATGACATCACTCTCTCTGTCAAATTATCAACACTGAATTGAGGTATAAAGATGCACAGGGGAAAGTTCTCCAATGCTGAGGTTGTAGAAATGTATGGGCTCTATAGTATCATCTGCACACTGTTTCACAAAGACGTTTCCACTTCCATCCACAACTCTTTTTTGTTTTGTTTTAGACAGCTCAGCGCTCGTTTGTTAATCCTTTGACAGCTTGTTCACACTGGCGCACATTTAGCTTGGCACATGTGAAGATCTCCACTCGACGATCATTTATTATTAATGTCTTCTGCACCTGCTGCCCGGGAATTGAACCTGCACGCGGTCAAATTAGCATTCGAAAATATTCAGCCCACTAATGTTACATTTTTTAGTTTCCGTGCGTGTCCGGGTTCTCACAATTTTTGGAAAATCTTGAAAACAATTGACCGCTTTTCCAGGCGTGGAAAACTTTGTGGAAAATGTAGAAAATAAAAATAAATTCCAATATTCTCCCTGGAAGATTTTGTTCACCTTTTGCTTTACTGGATTATTGGATATCAAATCTTATCATAAATCAGTCAATCATTGTATAAAAAGGATCATGAGATTGAAGACAACTTGATTACGAACTAAAAACGTCCTGGAAAAGTCCTGGAAAATGATTTCAAGCATAGCGTGGGAACCCTGAAAGTGCCGGAGCCGCAGCATTCACACATCATTATTAAAGACATTACCAGACAAAATAAGATAAATGTCAATTCAAACGTCACACTTGTTACGACTTCTGCTGCTTAAAGTAAGTGAAATGTGAGTTGCAATAGCGCCCCCTTTGGTTCTCAGCTGTTCCAGAGGCGGACTCAGACACAGTGGTCCCAGGGCAGACTGAGCCGTCAGACAGGAGCCGCCTGCCCAACAACACCTGCCACTTTAAAGACCTGAAACCGCACGAGCCTTTACCCGAGCTGCACAGCGAATCAGGGCCGACACAGGAGACGGCGCCCCCTGGAGTATCAGAGCCGTTTATGCCAGTATCCAAAGACGAGCTCGTTTCGTTTGTCCAAGGTGAAATCCAGTCTTTCCTTGGTCATTTCTACATCTCACTGGCTTCTAACACCTAAACGGAAGCGTCACGTCACCTTCGTAATCCTCATGCTCTTTGATTTTTCGCTCGCTTCTGGTCATGCCATCACTCAACTCTCCAAACGTCCATGTACTCGGCTTATAGAGTTAGCAGATTAACACGAGTAGCCCTCTAGATGGCAGTCTGGAGCATGCTCAGCCCATGAAGCCTCTGCATGGCCACCCGAACGCCGCCTTCTGCCTTCTGCCTCATGTTTGTGCCGTTTTGTTGCAGCGCCGCCGGTCACGTTCAAAGAAATCCCCGAAGAGGATCTGTTGAAGACCGTGGTGGAGCAGGAGGAGCTGGTACTGTCCTGCGAAGTGTCCGCGCCTGAAGGAGTGGTGCAGTGGTACAAGGATGGAGCGGAGATACAGCCAAACGACACTGTGGATATTCAGGCTGAGGGCACCACACGTAGTCTGACCCTCCGCTCGGCTCAGCTCTCCGACACCGGCACGTTCTCCTGCCGAATCGGAGACGATGTGGTCATGTTCAAGGTGACCGTGCGAGGTAACAGAATGAGCCGAAGAATGCTCTAATTCACTAGAGTTAGAATGTAAGATATGTCATCGAGTAGGAAAAATGACCACAAATTGGTTTCCATTTTGCCATAGCTCAAAAAAGATGTTCTGCTGTAGTAAACACTGCTAGCAAGTGACGCTAGCCTGAGCTAAACATACAATTCATTCAATACTTAAGGCAGAGGCCTCAACTGTTACTTCTTCAGATGTTGGAGACATGGACCAAACTGGTTCCCAATTCCTAGGATCCTTTGCGGTCAAACCTTTTTAACCATGAGAAAACATTCTGTTTTTATCACATCTTGACATCTTTTATCTGCACTCTGCTGCCTTCTGCAGAAGTGTCCCGAGATGGGCTTGACGTTTGATGATACTGCTGCGTCTTACTCTTCCAAGTAGGAAAACAGCACCAAACTATGTTGAAATAACATGACAATCAGACACTTCTGAAGAAAGTGTGATGGTATGATAACAACAGCGGTTTAGTTGTTGTCTAATCATGAGAAATAATTGCTAATTATATCAGAGGACCCAAGCGGACTAACACTTAGTGAGGCGGTCAAAGGTTCCTGGCAATTGGGAAATTGGCCTTTTTGAGTTAGGTTACTCCCATCTTCAAAAAGTTTGACCTCATGTGGTCCATTAATTACCTTCTTCGGGTGTTGATGAGGACAAGGCTGCTTGGACAGTTGTGGAACCCAAAAGCTCACATTAAGGAGATTGAGGATGACGATACGCTAATGTACAATTGTCCTTTAGAAGCTGCGTCCATGGTGTTAAGTAGTTTCTCTTTGCTGCACTTTCAAAGAGCCTCCGGTGATGATTGTCTACCCCAAAGAGGACGTACACCTGGATCGCCACGTTCCTGAGGAAGTGATCCTTAGCTGTGAACTGTCGCGGGCTAACGGAGTCGTGAGCTGGTTCAAAGATGGCCAGAAGCTGCAGGAGAGCGAGAACATCAAGCTGAAGGTGGAGGGGCCGTACAGACGACTCAAAATTCTGTCCAGCCGAGTGGAGGACTCTGGGGAATATGTCTGCGACTCCGATCACGACTCCATCTTCTTCCAGCTCAGTATCACAGGTAAAAGCCAGGATTTAATCTGTGTAGGCCTACCAGTCATTCATGGTAACACCTGGGACCCTGTTCCACTGTAAACATGAGATGAACATACAGTAGGCCTTTCTTATTCTTCTCATCATGCACTTTGAAATATGGACAGCAGAATATTTCTTGAAATCTTGTATAAACCGAACACAAATGTTTTATTTTGATGTCCGTATTAATTGACTCTTGTCAAACCTTGTTTTTTGTATTGTCAATTGTCACATTCAAATCTCTTTCATGTGTCTAACTGAATTATGAACAGCAAAATATCCTTGCTATCTTCATAATTATTTTGTTGTCTTTATTGTCAATTCATTCACTCTTGGTTCTCTCTTTTGCTGGAAGTGCAGATTGAGAATCTAAACCTAGTTTGCACATTACCTCTTGTTGCCCTCTAGTGCCTTGACCACTAGATGTTTTTTGTAAACACAATTTCTTGGCTCCCTATTACTAACAGTATGGGATTGGTTGTTCCTCTTCTTCTTTAACACAACATGAGGCAGAGTTACTCATTCATGTTATACTTCATCTTACATGAATCTTGTTCTTTGAAAGAATCTTACGTTCTATAATCCTTACACATTACATTGTCTATGTAGGTAGGAAAATGGCCAAAATGACAGCCTTGTTTCAAATGGGTAACTTGGGTTTTTTGACTGAAATACATTGAAAGACCACTCGCGTCAGTATGAAGTCCATTTTATTTCTAATAGGTAGGCTCCCTATTATGGTATTAAAGTCTTACCCAGGGGCCCACACTTACTGCCTCTCTCCCTTAGAGCCACCGGTGCGTATCGTCTCCCCCAGTCAGTCCCAGATGGAGCTGTGTCAGCAGACGTCCGAGCGCATGGTTCTGAGCTGTGAGATCTCCCGTCCAAACGCACTGGTTCGCTGGTACAGAGACGGGCTGCAGGTGGAGGAGAGCCAGAACCTGCTCATCGAGGAGGATGGTGTTTACAGGAGGCTCATCATCCCCAAAACCACAGTCCAGGATTCAGCCGAGTACGTCTGCGATACGGCAGACGACTCCATGACCTTCTTTGTCAACATTGCAGGTAGAAAGAATGCCAAAATATGTGTTCACGGTACAGTCTGAAAGTGTCTCTACTGTCTGACATGAATCATACCGGCCCATTTAAGTGGTCCAAAGTGAACATTATGAGCTAGTAACTCCCAAAGCAATCAGGCTCTCTTGGGCTCCGGATGGGCTTTAGCTAAGAAGGCGCTCCACACCAAACACTGTCTTGATCTTGTGCTAAAGCACCATTTTTCCACTGATGCTAACTTATATGTTGAGCCTTAGCAACACAAAGTTGGCAAAGCACGTTAGCAACAGCTGTTTCCTGTTTGTCGCTTTGTCAAGAGCCAAAATGTGATATTTCCAGGTCATAATGCGTCTGACATGATCAAAGCCAAAGCGTTCCATAAAGAGAGGTTCCAACGCGGCTTTGCACACAAGGCAAAGAAATGAAACTGTTCCTGTTTATGCTAGCTTTAGCCACGCCCCTCACACACACAAACTTGGAATTACTAAACGTCTTTTTGTGAGTTGCTGAGATCGGTCTCAGGATTAAAAAGTAGAATTCAGGTACAATTTAGATTTGATTTATTACGAAAACTTTAGTTATGTTTGGGTGACGTGAGTTGCTCATGTAGCAGAGCTCCGCCCCTGAACCCAGAGGCATGGCCCAGAGCATGGAGACACACACACTATTAACTCTAACTTTGCTGACAAACTCTTAAGGCAACGTGCTTTGAGCCAGTCAAAATGTGCCTATTTGCTCTGCCACATGAGCTTCTGTCATCAATGAAAGTTTTTGGATTAACACTTGAGTCCCAGCGTGCCTTCACATTAGGTGTGGAGCCTTGGGATGCGGCAGGAGAGGAACAAAGCTACAGCAACTATCTTCGAGGAGGGTTTTTGCCATTAGATTGTATTACTTGTGTACTCTTTCACCATATTTCCTCAGAGCCTCCAGTCCGCTTTCTCCGACCGCGTAAGTCGGCAAGTAAAGTGGAGAAGGAGGTCGGTGAAGCGGTGGTGCTTGATTGTGAGGTGTCCAGGCCAAACGCAGAGGTAACGTGGAAGAGAAACGGGGACGAGGTGGAGGACATGAAGAACATCTCGATCCTGGAGGAGGGAGTGTTGAGGCAGCTGACCATCCACGCTCTGTCTGAGGAGGAGGCGGGGCAGTACGTGTGCGATGCCAAAGACGACCTCATGGACTTCACTGTCACTGTCAAAGGTACGAGACTTTCACGTCTGACTATTTGTTTTTACAGTGTCAGGCTCATTGACCGGCGTTTTGTCAAATCACACTGTAAATGGAGTGTGCACCCTTTCAGAAAGGGGTTCCTCAGGGATCAGTTTTGGGTCAACACTGCTCAAACTAACTTTCTCAATTCACCTTGTAGCTTGGTGGATGCTGGACTGTTGAGATCAAAACTTGTTAGTGAGTCATCTGGACCATGTTTTGGAATTAATACTTTTTGACCACCATCTTGAATCATTTGACATCAAAACATAACACATAACCGATGAGATTTTGGGGGTTTGCAGCACGACGGACTCCAGGTACGGCTGGTGGAGTATTCAGAAGTTCTTTTATAATCTACATCCTCCTGACCAGGATGCCCACTCAGACCTCGTCGACTGCTCCTGACAGGTTAAACCCAGAGACACTGAAGAGTGGAGCAGATGTAGAGGACGCCTTTTCTACAGGGAAAATAAATTCTGCCTATAAGTTTATCCTATGAAATATTCTGTTTGCAGAGCCTCCAGTGAGAATCGTTGGCAAACCCGAGGGCCGCACAGAGAAGGCGTTCTGTGTGTCCGATGACATTATTCTGGTGTGTGAGATGTCAAGGGCGAACGCTGCAGTCACATGGAGCAAAGACGGGTGCCTCCTGGAGGAGAGCGAGCGGTACTGCACAGAGGAGCAGGGCGTGTTCAGGTCTCTGGTGGTTCTGAATGCAGAGCTGGGGGATTCAGGAGAATACAGCTGCCAGGCCGGAGACGACAGCATGGTCTTCCACATCACTGTCAGAGGTACGGACAAATAAAAGACCCCTCCTACTCCAGGGCTTATCTTTTATATGACAGGTTGGACGACCCATTTCACTCAAACATGGTAACAACATAGTAGTAACATTGAATTTCTTGCCTATTTTTCTCCTTGTTTGACAGATTTAGATATGTTTACAAATGGAACTCCTGCATAGGGGTACTTCCATAGCTGTTACCTAGATCACGTTGTAAACAAAGGCCAACATTTTCTTAAGTTACGCAATGATGATGTCTACGATGGCACCACAGACGGATGCCCTGGTGTTTTGATGCTGGGTCTGGATCATTTTTACCAGTGTCATAAGAAGGACCAGTGCATCCACTATAGACTTTACATGTAAACTGAACCTTTTGGACACTGCGGTGTGAATGCACCATTACAGCCATACAAAACTAGCATTCCTGCAGATCTAGTTCCAGGTTTTTTTTGTCGTCTACAGCAGACTTAGCTCTTTTTTTGGCAAAAAGAGTGAGACACCACAATGGAAGAGAAATCTGAGCCATGAACTAGCAAAGTAAACAGAAAGTTTATGAAATGCCTGGCCAGAGAGCGGAACACGCTGGATCACTATTACGCAACTGTTACAGACCTGGTTTAGTCTTGGTTTAGACCTAGTTTAGACCTAGTTTAGATTGACGGTAGTCCTGTTTAATGAAGCTCTTGTGGATGCTTTTAATATGGTTTGATCAGAGTTTGAACCTGGTTTAGCAAGCAAGCACAATTTTTACAAACATAATTAAAAGTACTTTAAACACATTAAAAAATAATTTAAAATAATAATCTCATTAAAATCCATTTTAGTCTTGGTTTTGACATAGTTTAGTCCTGAGTTTAGTCTGAACATAGTCCCCATTAATGCAGCTCTTCTATGGTGTATCAAACCTGTTTTAGGCCTGGTTTTGTGCAGCTCTTGAGGGTTGTCCCCTGCAGTGGTCAGCATCTATCAGAGAGGCTTTAGACTTGCTTTGAACCTGGTTTAGTTCCGATTACACCTGGTTTTGAATGGTGATAGTCATTCAGCTCTTGAGGTTTGTTCCAGATCTTCAGTATTTATCAGAAATGCTTTAGGCCTGGTTTAGACCTGTGATAGTCCTGGTTAATGCAGCTCTTATGGGGTGTCCCAGTCTGCAGTGGCAAAAGTTAATCACAGGTTTTCTACAGAAGGATCAGTGGTCATGAAGTAGGAGGTGTTTGACTTGGTTAGTGCTTGTGTTTGCCTGCAGAGCCTCCAGTTCAGATCGTGGGGAACTCTGGAACTCCGGAGCACCACCTGCTGTTGTGTGGAGAGGACCTGGTGCTGGAGTGTGAAGTGTCTCGTCCTGACGCAGAGGTCCGGTGGCTGAGGAACGGAGAGGAGCTGCGTCCAGATGAGAGAGTGACGATCCAGAGCTGTGACGTGGTGAGGAAGTTTGTGCTGATGAACCTGCAGCCTTCAGACTCTGGAGAGTTCACCTGCGATGCCACCGACGACAGGATGATCACCATCGTGGAAGTAGAGGGTCAGTATCCCCAGTATGTCACTTTTTAGGCAAACGTAGACTAAAATAAAGTCATGTTTTTTATTTTTTATGTTTTGTTGCACTGAAAAACATAGAAAAACATGAATCCTTAATGTGAGCTGCACCTCCACAAACCTGACTCGTAATTTGGTTGGAGGAATATTTCACTGTATGGAATTAAACCTATCCATCTCCATGAATGTTCCGAACTATGGTTTTAACTTGCTCCATTTATACCTTTGTCCTTCATTTGTTCAAGCTCCCTGGAACATGAAACGGGAAAACTATAACCTTCTTATTTTTATTTATTTTCATTCTGCAAAGAATGAGGATCAGTTTGTAAGCCAACAAATGCTCTATTACTGTCTGTCAGTCCTCCAACAACACCTTTACTTTAGATTCAGTTGTAGTCATCTGGACTCTGTTTTAGAAAAAACAAAACGTTTCAACTCTCGTAATGGAGGTTTAAGATTCAACCCTCCAGTTGTTTATAATGGTCTGCTGAAACCATGGAGACGCCCGGGGCATTCGGATGCTAAACAGGCACTCAAGGCGAGGCAGGGAACTACAGAACAAGAGGCCCATCCCAGTTTCAATGGGCCATTATCAGGAGGTCCCGCCCTGTGGGCAGGGCTCTCACAGAGTAGTATAAATACAGGAGTTCTCAGACTTGTTTCACAGATTGAGAATGACTCTTGGATGAGAGTTGAAACGTTTTGTTTTTCTAAAACAGAGTCCAGATGAAACAACTGAATCTTTTTCTACAAAAGAAGTTAAAATGATTAAAACCTGTCCAGATGACAAACTTTGTTACTTGGTTTGGGACAAGTCACAATTCCCGTGAGATGGACCTCTGCTGGATTAGAGACGACATCCACATAAACTGCACGACAATGGGACATTTGTTTATTCTCATGTCTGATTTCTCCTTCCAGAGCCTCCTGCCTCCTTCACAAACAAACCCTCGCACCCGTCCTCTCTCACGGCGTTCGAGGGCGAGAGCGTGACCCTGAGCGCAGAGCTGAGCCGCGGGCTGGGCCGAGGACAGGCCGTGCGCTGGCTGAAGGATGGGAAGCTCCTGAACGCAGAGAACATCCACATCTCCTGCTCCGGAGCAGAGCAGAGGCTGACGCTGAGCCCGCTGCAGCTGAGTGACTCCGGGGTGTACATGTGCGACGCCATCACCGACCAGATGAGCTTCAGTCTGCTGGTCAAAGGTACGGTCCAGAGACGGAGGACGCACGGCTTATCTGGCAACGCAGACACATGAAACTTCAGGCATTTGAACTCAGTTGTGAAGGTTTTAGATTAAAGGCTCATTTATGATCCATCTTGATCATAAATGAGATCTGTGCGTCCCAAGCTTAGTTAACGCCATTTGTACTTCCCACTTTTTCTGTCTTTCTTTCTTTTATTTATTCATTTGCATACTATGTTTTAGTAAGTAGTGAAAAGATGATAACTGAGCCGTTCCCTCAGGATAAATATCTTGTGGCCGTTTGTTAATATTTATTATATTATAATAATATTATATATATATATATATATATAAATAATAATAATATAATAATATAATAATATATATATATTATATATATATATATATATATATATATATATATGTTTCATTTTAGAGCATGTTAACTCTAAGTTGGGCAAGATAATGTTAGGGTTCAGTGCTGGGAGCACTCTGAGGCGTTACTTGTTGAGCAAAGTTTAGTAAGAAATGTTTTCTTGTTTCTTCAAAAACATGGCACAGTGAGGAAGCTACAACCACAATAACAGAGTAAACAAATAGACAAATGTAATGAGACATAAATTGTTTGGCTACTATTTATCCCACTGCATACTCCACACATACACATACACACTACAGATCTTAAAAAACATGTTCTTCTTGGAGTTCACAATGAAGGTGACCCGCTGTTTTATAAATGTCCACGGGGATCAGGGTTAGATGCTGCGGCTTCCTCTCGGATTCAGACTCTGGACCGACAAGAGAAATCTGACCGGGCCACAGCTCCTGACCTGGCAACGCTGACCTGGCAACCCTTGACGTGTTTCCATTTGGCAGATGGACCTGAGCTGCTGCAGATTACGCCCTAACGCAGAATCTGAACGAGTGTTCTCCTTTTACCTTGACACGTCTGTGAAATCGAAATGACCACATGACTTCTGTGTTTCTCATGTGCATTCTCTGCTCGAGTCGACTCCAGTCAGTGAAGCAGGGACTATCTCATGACTAAACCGCTTGGTCCTGGTTTACTTTTGCACTGATACTGTCCACACGGCATGTTTAGTGCCAGTTTCTTCTGGCGTAAGGAACACCACCAGTCTCTGTTTCCAAGGCCAGGTTCTTATTCAGCCTCAATTTGCTGCCTCTAACGATTGGAACTTGGCCCCAAGGTCACTCAGATTAGAGTGTTTTTGCTCTCTGATTTTATAATTTTATTTTTATTTTATTTTACTTGAACATTTTCAAGGCTTAACACATAGAAAACAGAACAACAACAAAAAAAAACATGTGATCTTGTGGTTCTCCACTGGGATGTTCATATATTTTTTCCATTCTTCTCTCTTTCCCATTTAATTTGAATGTCATTTGTAGAGTGGCTGCCTGAATTATTAATACGTTTATATAATTTAGATATTATTCACCATGAAAGCTCTTTCTCTGATTTTACTAAGTGATCATTTTCTGATAATAATTCTGAGTACTCCTGTATCCTTTCCCTCTCTTACTCCTGACTGCTCCAGCACTCACAAGCCAACATTGTTTTACCATTTGTTCTTACTATTTGTTCTTAATAATTTTCCTGGTAAAATAAATAATTTTACTACTTCTATTTCATGCATGATCATATTTATAAAACAATCAAATAAAATACAAAATATTTTTAAAACATGCAGTTTTCTAAAACATTTGACATGTTTGAAAAGGAGTAGGAGAAAGATCAATCTGCTATTAATATCATCACCAGGGAACTATTTTGTCACCGAATATTATTAAATGTGTCAAGCATAAATATCATTGCCTTCAATATACTTTTTTTTTTTTTTGGTCATATTATTTGGCTTCGATTTCAACAAACTATGCATAAATATGCTTTTCTTTAACCTAAAGTAAATTTTCCATACCTGTACCTTGTAAAGACAATTTGCTTAAAAATTGACTTATGTTTGGACTTGCGCATTATTTATTTAATGGCCAGTGCTTTTATTGCTGTAAAATCCCTTGAAAAACTCACATTTCTGTTCTTCATTGGGTTGAACCAGGTCTGACAAAGAATTACACATAACAGTAGTTCAAAGAAGGACAGAAATGTGAACCAAAATTCAGATAATATTTGAACAGCTGAAGAATCCACAAACCACCTGAAGGATCTCGTTCCACAGTTTGAGAAACACTGCACTACATCATCTACTTACAGTTTAGATTGTTTTTTGTGCTACTGTTGTTACCCATACTTTAAAGGCTAATCAACTTAGATTCACAGAATAACAATGATAGAATATTCAGAGTCTGATGGGACACCCTTGTCTTGTCCCTTTCCTCAGAGATGAAGGTGAAGTTTGTGCGTCCGCTGCAGAGTACGGTGGCCCTGAGAGGACACAGCCTGACGCTCCAGTGTGAGGTGAACAAGGCCAAAGGAGACGTGCAGTGGCTGAAGGACGGCAGGGAGGTGGCGCTGTGCCGCAGGTTCACCATTCGAGCCCTGGGGCGAGAGAGAAGCTTCACCATTCACGAGGTTTCAGAGGAAGACGCAGGAGAATTTAGCTGCGCATCGACAGACGACAGGACCACAGCCACGGTCACTGTACAGAGTGAGTCAGCCAGGGACACACTTTAGTCTAGTATGAGACCACTGATGTCTTTAAAGTGGACGCATTATACATTCTTGTGGCTTTAATTGGTTTTAAAATGTTTTTCCGTAACTTTTTGGAGCCCCTGAGAAATCTCTAGATTGGAATTCACAGTTTTAAAGGAGACAGTATTATCCCTTTTTCAATTCAATTCAATTTATTTTTGTAACACCCTAAATCACAACAGTAGTTGCCTCAAGGGGCTACAGTGGGAAAAAAACAGAATAAAAACAGAATGAACAATGTTCATAGGGACTTGGTAATGTCCCAGCATCCCGTTTCCTTAGATAGAGGGATGCTGACAGTTTCATGAGCTTAGTCTTGAACTACAACATAAATAGATCATCATTTTAGAGTGGGTTCATCTAAAACCCCAATATTGATCTAAAATGGCTTTATATGAGAGACAGGTCCAGTGACTTTCTGTTCAAAACTGCAGAACTGGTAAGCCCCGCCTCTTCATAGTGATAAACCCTGCCTCTTCATTGTGAGAAGCCCTGCCTCTTCATTGTGAGAAGCCCCGCCTCTTCATAGTGACATTTAAGAACTTCACTGTGTCACTTGGAATTTTAATGTTTCAAAATATTGTAACTACGTACAGGCTTGTGGGCGGGGCTAGGTGAAAACACTCAAGCCTCAGTCGCAGGACAAAACAGTTTAAAAGCTTTAAAAGTTTAAAATTTAGAATTTTTAGAATTTAAATTTAGAATTTTTTTACAGTTTTTTTTCTCTGCACAATCTAGCACTTTCTTATTTGTCTGAAATGCCTATATTGCACACTCTGGGCAGAGCACAGAGGTCAACTGAACTGCTCCTGGACTGTCCCAGGTCTAGCATTTTTAGAAGCACAAACCTGTGTCACAAAAAATGAGGGGCACAAATTCTGGGAGATTTATTTGTGGGTTTGGAGACAAATGATCCTTTCTTTACTCTTCACACTTTCATTCTATATCTTACCTGCAGAGGAGCTTGATAGTTCTGTTTTATCAGATGGTGGACAAAAAAATTATAAATGTTAAACAATTCTACTGCTTAACAGGTTTTAAGAATGTTAAACTTACAAAATTATCTTATCTAAAGATTGTTTTTTTGTACCGTCCATCTTAATCCAATGGTCCAGATGTTTTGTGTTTTCTGTTGCAGCTCCTCGTGTGGTGGAGTTCATCGCTGGCCTCAGAAACATCACATTGAGAGAGGGCGAGGACGCTGTGTTCAAATGTGTGGTGTCTCCGGAGGACGTGACTCTCGTGTGGCAGATAAACGGACAGGCACCCTCGAGCCAACGCGCCACAGCCACACGAAATGGCACCTGCCACACGCTGCGCCTCTGCCAATGCAGCGTGCGCGACTCCGGCAGGGTCAGCGCCAACGCCGAGGGGCAAGTGTCCACCGCTGAGCTGCAGGTGCAAGGTGAGAGGACTCCACCCCGCTTTCGTTTTATATAAGCCCGCCTCACAGCAAGATGGTCCCAGGTTCAGTTCTATTTCTCTACACAGTTTTGATATGCCATTATATTATAGTTTGCTATGATTTGAGCCTTTCTTTGATGAACCAGTGCCAATTTCAAAACAGGTTCTGATTCGACTCCAGTTCCAAGTGGGTCGAATCAGAAGTGGAATATTAAACATTAGCACCAGCCCAGAACGGAAACAGAGCCGGCACTTTGGTGGAAAAGGGCTAGAAGATCAAATCGAGCTGTTGAAATCTCATGTTGTTTTTTATTGTTCTGTGTTTGTGCAGCCCTTTGGCTTTATCTCTTTATAGAATGTGATATCTGACTCCACAGTTATTAAGAAATATCACTTTAAAATGTCAGTGATTTTTCCATAAAACTGTAGTAGACATTGTTGTAGATGTCTTGTGCTTTAGTGTTCAGTTTAGGCTAAAACACAAGAGTAATTAAAACACCACAAGGACAAATTCATTCACTGCCCTGTTTTTATATTATTTCTGAGAAAACGCCAACTATTTAATGTATAATCTTCATACTTTGTTAGTGCTACTTTGTCAGAATTATTCATAGTAACAGACAATAACCAGGGAAAAAAGGTTACTGTAAATGGAGTGTCCTCTACATGGGGGACATTCAAAGGCTTTCTCTGGACAAGGTCAAACTTTAAACCTCTGGGTGAGTGTGCACATGCTCGACCACTGAGCCACTGCTCATGACCCGGATTTTGGTTAGTTTAAACATGTTAAATAAAATATTGTAATAATTTGTTTAAAATTGTAATCACTTTTATTACATTTATTATAATGCAATAACCAAGAACAGACCAAAATAAACCTTTAGACATTTACTTTTATCTGACACTTTTGATAAATCCTCCTTTTATTATATGAAAGAATGTTGAATTAGGAAGAGATAAATAAGTTACAGGCTGCAGGTTTCAGCGGTTAGAAGGTTCAAGGTTCATGTGTTCAGCTCTGATGTGTCACATGTGCGTCCCGTGTGTTCAGCTCTGATGTGTCACATGTGCGTCCCGTGTGTTCAGCTCTGATGCGTGTGTCACATGTGCGTCCCGTGTGTTCAGCTCTGATGCGTGTGTCACATGTGCGTCCCGTGTGTTCAGCTCTGATGCGTGTGTCACATGTGCGTCCCGTGTGTTCAGCTCTGATCATGCGTGTGTCACATGTGCGTCCCGTGTGTTCAGCTCTGATGCGTGTGTGGTCAGCATGTGCGTCCCATGTGTTCAGCTCTGTGTGTACATGTGCCCGTGTGTTCAGCTCTGATGTGTCACATGTGCGTCCCGTGTGTTCAGCTCTGATGTGTCACATGTGCGTCCCGTGTGTTCAGCTCTGATGTGTCACATGTGCGTCCGTGTGTTCAGCTCTGATGTGTCACATGTGCGTCCCGTGTGTTCAGTTCTGATGTGTCACATGTGCGTCCCGTGTGTTCAGTTCTGATGTGTGTCACATGTGCGTTCCGTGTGTTCAGCTCTGATGTGTCATATGTGCGTCCCGTGTGTTCAGCTCTGATGTGTCACATGTGCGTCCCGTGTGTTCAGCTCTGATGCGTGTGGCACATGTGCGTCCCATAAGTTCAGTTCTGATGTGTCACATGTGCGTCCCGTGTGTTCAGCGCTGATGCGTGTGTCACATGTGCGTCCCGTGTGTTCAGCTCTGATGCGTGTGTCACATGTGCGTCCCGTGTGTTCAGCTCTGATGTGTCACATGTGCGTCCCGTGTGTTCAGTTCTGATGTGTCACATGTGCGTCCCGTGTGTTCAGTTCTGATGTGTCACATGTGCGTCCCGTGTGTTCAGTTCTGATGCGTGTGTCACATGTGCGTCCGGTGTGTTCAGTTCTGATGTGTCACATGTGCGTCCTGTGTGTTCAGTTCTGATGCGTGTGTCACATGTGCGTCCGGTGTGTTCAGTCTGATGTGTTCACATGTGCGTCCGTGTGTTCAGTTCTGATGTCGTGTGTCACATGTGCGTCCGTGTGTTTCAGTTCTGATGTGTCACATGTGCTCCCGTGTGTTCAGTTCTGATGTTGTCACATGTGCGT
Source organism: Chaenogobius annularis (assembly GCA_015082035.1). NCBI lineage: Eukaryota > Metazoa > Chordata > Actinopteri > Gobiiformes > Gobiidae > Chaenogobius > Chaenogobius annularis. The sequence continues at coordinate 255,177 of BJKM01000811.1, forward strand.
CCCGTGTGTTCAGCGCTGATGCGTGTGTCACATGTGCGTCCCGTGTGTTCAGTTCTGATGTGTGTCACATGTGCGTCCCGTGTGTTCAGCGCTGATGCGTGTGTCACATGTGCGTCCCATGTGTTCAGTTCTGATGTGTCACAATGTGCGTCCCGTGTGTTCAGTTCTGATGTTTCACATGTGCGTCCCGTGTGTTCAGTTACTGATGTGTCACATATGCGTACCGTGTGTTCAGTTCTGATGTGTCATATGTGGCGTCCCGTGTGTTTAGTTCTGATGTTTCACATGTGTGTCCCTGTGTGTTCAGCTCTGATGCGTGTGTCACATGCGCGTCCCGTGTGTTTCAGTTCTGATGTGTCACATGTGCTTCCTGTGTGTTCAGCTCTGATGCGTGTGTCACATGTGCGTCCCGTGTGTTCAGCTCTGATGCGTGTGTCACATGTGCGTCCCGTGTGTTCAGCTCTGATACCTGTGTCACATGTGCGTCCCGTGTGTTCAGCCTGCTGATGTGTCACATGTGCGTCCCGTGTGTTCAGTTCTGATGTGTCACATGTGCGTCCCGTGTGTTCAGTTCTGATGTGTCACATGTGCGTCCCGTGTGTTCAGTTCTGATGCGTGTGTCACATGTGCGTCCGGTGTGTTCAGTTCTGATGTGTCACATGTGCGTCCTGTGTGTTCAGTTCTGATGCGTGTGTCAGTTCATGTGTGTCACATGTGCGTCCCATGTGTTCAGCTCTGATGTGTCACATGTGCGTCCCGTGTGTTCAGCTCTGATGTGTCACATGTGCGTCCCGTGTGTTCAGCTCTGATGTGTCACATGTGCGTCCCGTGTGTTCAGCTCTGATGTGTCACATGTGCGTCCCGTGTGTTCAGCTCTGATGTGTCACATGTGCGTCCCGTGTGTTCAGTTTCTGATGTGTCACATGTGCGTCCCGTGTGTTCAGTTCTGATGTGTCACATGTGCGTTCCGTGTGTTCAGCTCTGATGTGTCATATGTGCGTCCCGTGTGTTCAGCTCTGATGTGTCACATGTGCGTCCCGTGTGTTCAGCTCTGATGCGTGTGGCACATGTGCGTCCCATAAGTTCAGTTCTGATGTGTCACATGTGCGTCCCGTGTGTTCAGCGCTGATGCGTGTGTCACATGTGCGTCCCGTGTGTTCAGCTCTGATGCGTGTGTCACATGTGCGTCCCGTGTGTTCAGCTCTGATGTGTCACATGTGCGTCCCGTGTGTTCAGTTCTGATGTGTCACATGTGCGTCCCGTGTGTTCAGTTCTGATGTGTCACATGTGCGTCCCGTGTGTTCAGTTCTGATGCGTGTGTCACATGTGCGTCCGGTGTGTTCAGTTCTGATGTGTCACATGTGCGTCCTGTGTGTTCAGTTCTGATGCGTGTGTCACATGTGCGTCCCGTGTGTTCAGTTCTGATGTGTCACATGTGCGTCCCGTGTGTTCAGTTCTGATGTTTCACATGTGCGTCCCGTGTGTTCAGCGCTGATGCGTGTGTCACATGTGCGTCCCGTGTGTTCAGTTCTGATGTGTCACATGTGCGTCCCGTGTGTTCAGCGCTGATGCGTGTGTCACATGTGCGTCCCATGTGTTCAGTTCTGATGTGTCACATGTGCGTCCCGTGTGTTCAGTTCTGATGTTTCACATGTGCGTCCCGTGTGTTCAGTTCTGATGTGTCACATATGCGTACCGTGTGTTCAGTTCTGATGTGTTCATATGTGCGTCCCGTGTGTTTAGTTCTGATGTTTCACATGTGTGTCCTGTGTGTTCAGCTCTGATGCGTGTGTCACATGCGCGTCCCGTGTGTTCAGTTCTGATGTGTCACATGTGCTTCCTGTGTGTTCAGCTCTGATGCGTGTGTCACATGTGCGTCCCGTGTGTTCAGCTCTGATGCGTGTGTCACATGTGCGTCCCGTGTGTTCAGCTCTGATACCTGTGTCACATGTGCGTCCCGTGTGTTCAGCTCTGATGTGTCACATGTGCGTCCCGTGTGTTCAGTTCTGACGCGTGTGTCACATGTGCGTCCCGTGTGTTCAGCTCTGATCTGTCTGTGTCACATGTGCGTCCCGTGTGTTCAGCTCTGATACCTGTGTCACATGTGCGTCCCGTGTGTTCAGCTCTGATACCTGTGTCACATGTGCGTCCCGTGTGTTCAGTTCTGACGCGTGTGTCACATGTCCCGTCAGAGCCGCAGGTGGTGTTCACCCGTCACATGTGTGCGGTGACGGCAGAGGAGCTGGGCGAGGCGCTGCTGGAGGTGGAGGTGAGCCAGGATTCAGGCGAGGTGCAGTGGATGAGACAAGGCGTCCTGCTCCACGCCGGGCCCAAGTACAGCCTCCTGAAGCGGGGTCGCACCCACAGCCTCAGGGTCCATCAGCTGCTCCTGTCCGACAGCGGCAGGTTCAGCTGTGAGACGCTGCACGACCGGACTCAGGCGCAGCTCACCGTGACGCGTGAGTACAGCCTGTGTGTGTTTGCATGTTCTGCTCGTGTTTCCAGTGTCCTCAAACAGCCTGTGTGTGTTTGCATGTTCTGCTCGTGTTTCCAGTGTCCTCAAACAGCCTGTGTGTGTTTGCATGTTCTGCCCGTGTTTCCAGTGTCCTCAAACAGCCTGTGTGTGTTTGCATGTTCTGCTCGTGTTTCCAGTGTCCTCAAACAGCCTGTGTGTGTTTGCATGTTCTGCTCGTGTTTCCAGTGTCCTCAAACAGCCTGTGTGTTTGCATGTTCTGCCCGTGTTTCCAGTGTCCTCAAACAGCCTGTGTGTTTGCATGTTCTGCCCGTGTTTCCAGTGTCCTCAAACAGCCTGTGTGTTTTTGCATGTTCTGCTCGTGTTTCCAGTGTCCTCAAACAGCCTGTGTGTGTTTGCATGTTCTGCTCGTGTTTCCAGTGTCCTCAAACAGCTTGTGTTTGCACGTTCTGCTCGTGTTTCCAGTGTCCTCAAACAGCTTGTGTTTGCATGTTCTGCTCGTGTTTCCAGTGTCCTCACAGAACCAGGACATCAGAGATGAACTGTGAAACTTTAAGCAGATCTGAAATCTATTGTGACAGATCTCTCCTCCTCTTCTTTTCTCTCCTCCTCTTCTTTTCTCTCCTCTTCTTCTTTTCTCTCCTCTTCTTTTCTCTCCTCCTCTTCTTCTTCTCCTCTTCTTTTCTCTCCACTTCTTTTCTCTCCTCCTCTTCTTTTCTCTCCTCCTCTTCTTTTCTCTCCTCTTCTTCTTTTCTCTCCTCTTCTTTTCTCTCCTCCTCTTCTTTCTCTCTTCTTTCTTCTCTCCTCTTTCTTTTCTCTCTCCTCTTCTTTTCTCCTCTTCTTTTCTCTCCTTCTCTTCTTTTCTCTCCTTCTTTTCCCTCCTCCTTCTTTTCTCTCCTCCTCTTCTTTTCTCTCCTCTTCTCTTCTTTTCTCCTCCTCTTCTTTTCTCTCCTTCTCTTCTTTTTTCCTGTTCCTCTTGTCCCTCTCTCTCGTTGCTTCTATTTTCACTCTGGGCTTTACTTTAAGCTTGTTGTCATCAGGTCTCCAAAATAAACATTTTCTTTTTTCCGCTGGGCCGGTGCGTGCGTGTGTGTGTGTGTGTGTGCGTGTGTATGTGTGTGCGTGCGCGCGTGTGTGCATGTGTGTATATGTGTGTGTGAGTGTGTCGTGTAAATCCAGCGCTTCATTTATTAAAAGATGGTTTTGAGGCCTGGTGAGTCTGTTTGTTTTATGGATTAAATGATCATCTTCAGCTGGAGTCAAATCAAAGCATCTGATCCTGTTTCTGTCTCACTCCATTCCTAGAGAGTTAACTAAAAACAATAAAAGTTTACGAAATAACAATAAGATAACGTAATATTAGAATCTGCCCCACCCAACATTAAGTTGCTAAAACAGTCTCCTCAGCACTGCCAAAGTTTTATTGATGATTTTACTGAGATGCTTTCAGTTGTATGCACAGGCTTTGATAGCTTGGTCATAACAGGTGATTTCAATGTTCATGTGGATAATATTTGGAGGAATGAGGTTTCGGTCAGGGCACAAAAAAGGAGGTGTCGCCGGGCCGAGCGTAAATGGTGGTTCAAAAAGAGATTTACAGAGAAGTTGTACATGTACAACCTCATCTTATGTAGAACTAGGGAAGGATATTTTTCTGAAATAATTGGAAGTAACAACTCGCGTGTGCTGTTTGCCACAGTAAACAGATGAACAAACCCTCCAGCTCAGCTGCCGTTAGAACTCATTTCCACATCCAAGTGTAATGAGTTTGCATTATTCTTTAGTGACAAAGTTCAGAGCATTAAAAATGCTATAATTCTACAATGCAAAAAATAACCCTCAAACCACCTACACACTTAGAGCTGACTCACTTTGCACCTGTAACTGACGAAACTGTCCAGGAGATCGTCACCAGCCTGAGTTCATCTACATGCTGCCTCCATGTGTGACCTCCAGATTTCTAAAGTCTGTGCTGAACAGTTTGTTAGCACCACTCACTCACATAGTTAACATGTCGCTTCAATCTGGAACATTCCCAATGTCTTTGAAAACTGCGGTCATAAAGCCTCTCCTAAAGAAGAGCAGTCTTAAAGCCGCAGTACTGAGTAATTACCGGCCCATCTCTAATCTGCCATTTTGGGGCAAAGTCCTTGAAAAGGTTGTTTACCAAACACGGACCGGCCTCCTGCTGGTGCCAGAGTCAGGACCAAACATGGACCGGCCTCCTGCTGGTGCCAGAGTCAGGACCAAACATGGACCGGCCTCATGCTGGTGCCAGAGTCAGGACATAAGACTGACAGGATTTTCTTTGCACTCTTCTCTTTGATGTTTTCCCGTTTGAATTGCCTCGTGTGCGTCTTGTCTTCATAACTTCACTCGTGTTCTCGCATGTTCAGGTGCTATAAAATAACAAGGTTTCATATAAAGGCATTGGTGATATTTCTGCACTGTTGTGATTCATTTCAGACAATTGTAGAGAGAACATAACTGTTACCAAGCAACCAAACTGCAAACAAGGAGCAAAGCTGGTCTAATTTACTCAGAAATGATTATTGGCCAAATACAAACACACGACAACGTCTTTATTTAGTTTAAACTGTTTAAACTTGTATTTGCTTGTTGACGACATGAAGGGATTCATTTTTAAAAACTCCTTTAATTGATTTATGTCAGACACTTTCCTTTTCTGTGAGGCTTTAAAATAAGGTTCCGTAGTAAACTATTTATAAGTCATTAATAAGCACTAGTTAAATCTACTTATAAGGGATAAAGGAGCATGAATAAGCGGCTTGTGTGTTAGCTTATTACTGCCTTATAACTTTACTAACCTTATTTTAAAGCATTAGCGACACTCTTCACAAACGGCCACTCGACTCATGTAAAACTATTATAAATTATATCCCATAAAACAAAGTCATAACGAGAAAAACCTGTTTTTAATACCACACTTTCTGTCCTGCTGCAGCGCGCAAGATCTCCATAAAGAAAGGCCTGTCCGACATCCGCACCACCGAGAGGGAGACGGCGTCGTTCGAGGTGCACATGTCCCACCCAGACCTGGTCGGGACCTGGTTCAGGAACGGGACTCGGCTCAAACCCAGCGCCCACTTCAGGATGAGCGCCAAGAACCTGGTGCACAGTCTGACCATCAGCCACCTGAGCGTGGACGACACGGGCAGCTTCATGTTCTGTGTGGACGAGCTGAAGACCACTGCGAGGCTCGTGGTCAGAGGTACAGAGAGTGTGTGTGTGTGTGTGTGTGTGTGCGTGTGTGTGCGTGTGTGTGTGTGTGTGTGTGTGTGTGTGTGGGCACGAGCTTGAAGACCACTGCGAGGCTCCGTGGTCAGAGGTACAGAGAGTGTTGTGTTGTGTGTGTGTGTGCGTGCGGACGAGCTGAAGACCACTGCTGCGAAGCTCGTTGGTCAGAGGTACAGAGTGTGTGTGTGTGCGTGTGCGTGTGTGTGTGTGTGTGTGTGTGTGTGTGTGTGTGTGTGCGTGCGCGTGTGTGCGTGCGTGTGTGTGTATGTGTGTATAGCGTGTGCGCGCGCGTAGTGTGTTGTGTTATGGTGGTGTTGTTATTGTTTGTGATAAATCCAGTGTGTGGTCGTTTCATTGGCTGAAAGTAAATTTTTAAAGGGGAAAATTTCAAAATGTGAACACTTTGAAATTGACCAATAAACATTTTCCAATCCTCTTTTTGTACTTTTACAAAGAAACTAACTCCTTCTCCGTCCGTTGTCCTGGACTCGGACCCTCTCTGATCCGAACCGAGCTGGCGACGGTCCTGATAAACCCCGGTGGGAGTAGGTCAAAGCATTGTCCAAATGTTCAATATGTCCAGGTTCACTAGCCAGCGCCAGCTTTCCTAGGCTCAGGTTTTCAGGACAGAGAACCAGACCTTTCGTCCAGTGAATTCTGTCTGCTCTGAAGCAAGCTAATCCGGTCGGGACCCCTAAATATTCAGCCATCGCCGTTCCAGTGCGTGTGACCCCGCGTTCATTGTGTTCCACAAGTCCTAACCACCATCCTCCCCTCAGGTCCTAATCTCTCCTGGCTCTACCTGCCTGCTCTCCTCGCTTCTCGCCTCACTTCTCCTCCTGCCTCTAGGGGTTCCGTCCTCGTCCTGCCTCTCTCGTCTCTCCCCTCCTCCTCGTCCCCTCCTCTCCTCACTAATCCTGGCTCTCCTCAGTGCTCTCATACCTTCTCCTCGCTGCCCTCCTCGTCCTTCTCCTCTGCCTCGGTCCTCCTGCTCTCCTCGTCCCTCCTCGCCTCTCCTTCCTGCTCTCATCCTCTCCTGCCTGCTCTCCTCAGTCCTGCCTTCTCTCCTCCTCCTCTCCTCGTCCTCTCCTCCTGCTCTCCTCCTCTTCCTCCTGCTCTCATCCTCTCCTCCTCCCCTCCTCGTGCCTCTCCTCCTCCCCTCCTCGTCCTCCCTCCTCCTCTCTCTCATCCGCTCTCCTTGCTCTCCTCGTCCTCTCCTCTGCTTCCTCGTGCCTCGCCTCCTGCTCTCCTCGTCCTCTCCTCTCCTCCTCCTCCTCCCTCTCGCTCCTCTCTCCTCGTCCCTCTTCCTCCTCTCCTCCTCCCCTCGCTTCCTCCTCCCCTCCTCGTCCTCTCCTCGTCCCTCTCCTCTCCTCTCTCCTCCTCGTCCTCTCCTCCTCCCCTCCCTCCGTCCTCTCCTCCCTCTCTCCTGCTCTCCTCCTCCCCTCCCTCGTCCTCTCCTCTTCCTCTCTCTCCTCGTCTCTCCTCTCCTCTCCTCGTCCTCTCCTCCTCCCCCTCCTCTCCTCCTCGTCCTCTCCTCCTCCCCTCCTCGTCCTCCTCCTCCTCCCCTCCTCTCCTCCCCTCCTCCTCCCTCTCCTCGTCCTCCTTCCTCCTCTCCTTCTCCTCTCTCCTGCTCTCCTCTCCCCCTCCTCTCCTCTCCTCGTCCTCTCCTCCTCCCTCCTCGTCCTCTCCTCCTCCCCTCCTCGTCCTCTCCTCCTCTCCTCGTCTCTCTCCTCGTCTCCTCGTCTTCTCCTCTCCTCCTCGTCTTCTCTCCTCTCCTCCTCGTCCTCTCCTCCTGCTCTCCTCATCCTCTCCTCCTGCTCTCCTCATCCTCTCCTCCTGCTCTCCTCTGGCTGTCCTTCTGAACTTGAGTGTCACGTTTGTGATCAGATGAATATAAATAAGTGTTGTTGTTGCAGAGCCTCCAGTGTCGGTCTTGAAGAAGCTGGAGGACCAGAGGTTTCCTGAAGGAGCCGTGATCTCCATCGAGTGTGAGCTGTCCAGGCACAACGTGGACATCAAGTGGCTGAAGGCGAGACTCAGACACACGTTTCACACACGGCTGCTTTTTAAAAAAAATATAAAACACAAAATATGGAACAAACACAGAGCACAACTTTAAAATGAAAATGTCGTAATCAAATGAATCAAAAAGTCCATTCAGTCCAAAGTTTATCAAATTTGTCCATTTCCCAATTTAGCCTGAATTCATTTGTTCCATTTGCCTGATGTCTGTTCCCTATCTCGGGCCCAGTCCTTGATCATTAGGTGATGTTTGTGTCATTCCATATTCTTTGTCATGCCTTTTTTCCTGCCACCAAAAGTACATTTCCAAAGGTATCCATGTCTTGTGTCCATGGCAGGAGTTCTGAGGCCCAAGTTCAGAGTTCTAAAGTTCAGAGGGAAATGTCAAAAACAGTCTGCAGAGCGCTGTGAACTTCAGTCATATATTTTCTGAGCAACAGGACAGTCCCAGAACACGTGAGAGTGGTTTGCCTCCTGGTGGCGCTGTTTCTCCAACAGTTGCATTTCCCTGTGAATAATGAGCACTTTGACCTGGAGTTATGAAGAAACGAGACACATTTTCCCACTCTTCATCTGTCCAAACAATTACCTTTTTATATGGATATTATTCCCCTTGAAATCTCTGGTTTCCAAGCCTTGATAAAACATCTCAGTCAGAGGGTTCTAATGTCATGACTTTTGTTTAATGTCTTATAAAAACCTATAAAAGTCCTGTTTCTCCAAGTCAAAAGATTCTTTCAACATTTCAAATCTTTTCATGTGATTCTCTTTTACAATCTGGTGAAAAACCTTTAGACCTTTTGTAATCCAGACCTTGAGTCTCAGGTCAGTTCTATTTGGTACAAAACCTTGGTCATAAACGACCAGTTTAAGATTTGAACCTCTTTGTTTAGTTTGTATGTTTTTGATCAGCTCCTTCCATGTTGTAAGCACAGATTTTACCCAGGGATTCTTCACTTCCTCCAAATGACCCAAGCGTCTGTCATCATAATTGTAGAGTTTTTAAATCAGATTCGAAACACTTCAGCCACTTTGGTTTGTAAAGTCGAGACGGTGTCCCTCAGGCCAGAGACTTCCTCCTCGACCTCTTCTTGGATTCTTGGATTTCAAATCACGCATTTCTGTCAGCGCAGTGTCTGTCTTTGCGCCGTCATAACCACCGGGTTTATCGTCCGCAGATGAATCGGATCTGGAGCTGGACCCGAAATGTGAGATTTCCAGGTCATAATGCGTCTAACATGATCAAAAGCAGTGTGTCCTGAGACCCCCTAAAGCGACCCGGTCTGTGTAAACTGTGTGAATCTGATCTTCTGTTTGACTCTGCCTCCTCAAACGGTTGTGAGAAGTGAAGCCAGCTAAAGAGCTGAGGATCTACGCTATGGGCCGGAAGAGGTTTCTGCAGGTCATGAAAGTGTCGACTGAGCGACTCTGGAGTTTACACCTGCGACGCTGGAGACGCCTCCACTTCCTGCAGCGTGAGAGGTCTACGGTGACAAGAACACACAAAATACACACAGAATACACACCTCCTGGAGTGTGGAAGTCTATAGATTATAACGTTATCACTTTTCTCTTACAAAACAAACTGTTTCAGAGCGAGAGCTGGTGATCGTTCAGGAGCTGGAGGATCTGGAGATCGAGGAGGACCAGAACGCCGTCTTCCATGTGTGACAGTGTCTGTGGAGGACGTCCAGGGAGAGTGGGACAAGAAGAACGAGAAGATCCAGAACACGAGCCAGCATCAAGACCCGACAGAGGTGAGTAGGGAAGGAGAGAGGAGAGAGAGGAAGGAAGGGAGGAGAGAGGAGGAGAGCGGAGGAGGAGAAGAGAGGGGAGGAGAGAGGAGGAGAGAGGAAGGAAGGGAGAGGAGAGAGGAAGGAAGGAGGGAGGAGAGAGGGGAGGGAGGGAGAGGGAGAGGAAGGGTGAGAGAGGAGAGAGAAGAAGGAGGGGAGGAGAGGAGAGAGGAAGGGAGGGAAGGGGAGAGGGGAGGGGAAAGAGAGGAGGAGAGAAGGGGGAAGGAGAGAGGAGGGAGAGGAGAAAAGGGAGGAGAGAGGAGGAAGAGAGGAGGGAAGGGAGGAGAGGGGTGGAAGGGAGAGAGGTAAGAGGAGGAGAGAAGGAGAGAGAGGAGGAGAGGAAAAGGAAGGAGAGAGAGGAGGAGGAAGGGGAGGAGGAGAGAGAGGGAGAGGAAGAAGAGGAGGGAGAGAGGAGGAGAGAGGAGGAAGGAGAGCGAGGAGAGGAGAGAGGAAGGGAGGAAGGGGAGAGGGACGGGAGGGAGAAGAGAGAGGGGAGAGGAAGGGAGGGAGGAGAGAGGAGGGAGAGGAAGAGAGGGAGGAGAGAGGAGGAGAGAGGAGGGGAGGAAGGGAGAGGAGGGTGAGGAAGGGAGAGAGAAGGGAGGAGAGAAGGAGGAGAGAGGAGGGAGAGGAAAGGAGAGGAGAGAGAGCAGGGGAGGGAAGGAGAGAGGAGGAGAGAGGAGGAGAGGGAGGGAAGGGAAGGGAGAGGAAGGAAGGAGAGAGGAGGAGGAGAGAGAGGGAGTGAGAGGAGGGGACGGTGGAGGAGTAGGGGGGAGGGAAGGAGAGAGGAGGGGAGAGGAGGGGAAGAGGAGGAGGAGAGAGGGGGAGGAGGGAGAGAGAGGGAAGGGAAGGGGAGAGAGGGAGGAGGGAGGAAGGGAGAGAGAGGAGAGGAAGAGAGAGGGAGGGAAGAGGAGGAGGAGGAGAGGAGAGAGGGGAGGAGAGAGAGAGAGAGGGAGAAGGGAGGGGAGGAGGGGAGGGAGGAGGCAAGGGAGAGAGGAGAGAGAGGAGGGGAGAGAGAGAGGAGAGGAGGAGGAGAGGAAGGGAGAGGAGGGGAGGAAGGAAGGGGAGGAGAGAGGAGGGAGGGAAGGAGAGAGGGAGGGGAGGGGAGAGAGAGGGGAGAGAGAGGGAGAGGAGAGAGGAGGAGAGGGGAGGAGGGGAAGCAGGGAGGAGAGAGGAGGTAGAGAAGGGAGGAGGGGAGGCAGGGATGAGGGAGAGGAGGGGAGGATGGAGAGAGGGGGTTACCTTCTGAGTAGTTTCATAGAGTAGTTCAGTTAGTTCTGGGTTCAGTTAGAGTTAGTTCGTTCAACGAGTTCTGGTTCAGTTTGGTTCATACGTTAGTTCTGGGTTCACAAGTTAGTTCTGGGTTCATAAGTTAGTTGGTTCATAGAGTTAGTTCTGGTTTATAGAGTTAGTTCTGGGTTCCAGCTGGTTTAGAGTTATTCCTGGGTTTTATAGAGTTAGTTCTGGTCATAGAGTTAGTTCTGGGTTCATAGAGTTACTGGGTACTTGTCTAGTATAGTCTGGTTTATAGTTAGTTCTGGGTTTTGGTTAGAGTTCTGGTTCATAGTAGTTCTGGTTCATAGAGTAGTTTTGGGTTCAATAGAGTTAGTTCTGGGTTCACAGATTTCTGTGTTTATAGAGTAGTTCTGGTTTATAGAGTTAGTTCTGGTTCATAGAGTTAGTTTGGGTTTACAGAGTTCTTAGTTAGTTCTGGGTACATAGAGTTATAAGTTCTGGGTTCATAGTTTCTGGGTTTATAGAGTTATTTTCTGGTGTTTATAGAGTTAGTTCTGGGTTCATAAGTTAGTTCGGTTCAAGAGTTAGTTCTGGTGTATGAGTAGTTATTCGGTGCATAGAGTTAGTTCGGTCATAGAGTTAGTTCTGGGTTCACAGTTAGTTTCTGGGTTCACAGATTAGTTCGGGTCACGAGTTAGTTCTGGGTTCATAGAGTTAGTTCTGGGTTCATAGAGTTTAGTTTGTTGGTGGTTATAATTAGTTTCTGGATTAAGAGTTAGTTCTGGGTTTATAGAGTATTTGGTCAGTTAGTTTGGTTCCGTTCAGTTTGGTTCCAGGTTAGTTCTGGTACAGAGTTAGTTCTGGGTTCACAAGAGTTAGTTCTGGTTCATACGATTAGTTCTTGGGTTATAGAGTTAGTCGGGTTAATAGAGTTAGTTCTGGGTCATAAGAGTTAGTTCTGGCTATATAGGTACTTCTGGTAATAGAGCTATCGTTACTGTGTTCATAGAGTATTTCGTGCTGTGTATAGAGTTATTCTTGTTGAATAGAGTTAGTTCTGGTTCATAGATCTCGCTTTCCATAGTTCTGGGTTCACAGAGTTAGTCTGGGTGTCATAGAGTTAGTTCTGGTTCATAGAGTTAGTTCTGGCGATCAAGCAGTGGTCTTGGGTTCACAGTTGAGTTCTGGGTTCACAGAGTTATTCTGGGTCAACAGTTAGTTCTGGGTTCATAGAGTTAGTTCTGGGTTTATAGAGTTAGTTCTGGGTTTATAGAGTTAGTTCTGGGTTCATAGAGTTAGTTCTGGGTTTATAGAGTTAGTTCTGGGTACATAGAGCTATTTCTGTGTGTATAGAGTTAGTTCTGGGTGTATAGAGTTAGTTCTGGGTTTATAGAGTTAGTTCTGGGTTCATAGAGTTAGTTCTGGGTTCACAGAGTTAGTTCTGGGTTCACAGAGTTAGTTCTGGGTTCATAGAGTTAGTTCTGGGTTTATAGAGTTAGTTCTGGGTTCACAGAGTTAGTTCTGGGTTCACAGAGTTAGTTCTGGGTTCACAGAGTTAGTTCTGGGTTTATAGAGTTAGTTCTGGGTTTATAGAGTTAGTTTTGGGTTTATAGAGTTTGTTCTGGGTGTATAGAGTTAGTTCTGGGTACATAGAGTTAGTTCTGGGTTTATAGAGTTAGTTCTGGGTTCATAGTTAGTTCTGGGTACATAGAGTTAGTTCTGGGTTCATAGTTAGTTCTGGGTTTATAGAGTTATTTCTGTGTGTATAGAGTTAGTTCTGGGTACATAGAGTTAGTTCTGGGTTTATAGAGTTAGTTCTGGGTTCATAGTTAGTTCTGGGTACATAGAGTTAGTTCTGGGTTCATAGAGTTAGTTCTGGGTTCACAGAGTTAGTTCTGGATGTATAGAGTTAGTTCTGGGTTCATAGAGTTAGTTCTGGGTTCATAGAGTTAGTTCTGGGTTTATAGAGTTAGTTCTGGGTTCATAGAGTTAGTTCTCATGTGGATGTTTTTTCAGGCACTAAACACTTCCTGCTGATGTGTAACGTTCGTCCTGAAGATTCTGGACAGATCAAGTTTGCGGCTCGAGACGTTGAGTCGGTGGCGTTTCTCGACGTGGAAGGTACGACTCAACACGAGCCTCGGTCCAAGTAGTTTAGTCTTTGGTTTAGTTCGGGTCAAATGAATCCCGCTGAGTTTAGATGGGTTTACTTTGAAGGCGAGGCAGCAGCAGATTCCTGGTAGTGTGTCGCCCCCTGCAGGACGCCACGGAGACACACAGTTTAATGCCATTTTTTTTAAAGTCAGGTCTTTTCAAGGTTTTAGAGCAATAAATACACTTTTTTATTTTAGTCTATTTTTTGGCTGAAATCTTACAGAGGGGCTTCAAGTCTTTAGTCTTGTTTAATTTATTTTAGTCTTAATAAATCACGTAGTCTTAAACTAAACCAAAGACTCTAAACTAAAGACTACGTGATGATAAACTATAGATAAAGTTGTGGTTTATTACCTGTAAATGTAAGATTTTGTGTGACTGATAAAAGCACTTGAAGCGAGGGGGAAAATGGCGGCGTGTTCTGGTTCCAGAGCGCCCCGTGAGCATCGTGAAGCCGCTGCAGGACACGACGGCGGTGGAGAGAACCCGCGTGCTCCTGGACTGCACCGTGTCCAACCCGCGCTGCTCCTGCCGCTGGTATCGAGGCTGCAGCGTCATCCTGCCGTCCGAGCGCTTCGAGATCTGCAGTGAGGGCTGCACCAGGAAGCTCATCATCCAGCAGGTGGCGCTAGAGGACGAGGGGACGTACAGCGTGCAGGTGGGGGAGCACAGCTGCTCCGCCAGGCTCAGTGTGGAGGGTAAGAACCAGGAGACCAGGGGAACATCTGCCTGCGCGTTATGTGGCAACGTGCTAATGCTCTGGAATGAACCAATTAATCCTTTGATTAATGAGACAATCAGTTTAATGATCGGTAATCGTAAATACAGAGCAAAAATAGATGAAGAAAAACATTACTTATCAGTTATGACCACGCTGCCATCTGGTGGTGAGCCGTGTTTTACGGGCCACCGCAGCGCCGTGGCTCAGGTCTGACCACGAGCAGATTTAGATCATTCTCATGTGGACAAAATACTGGTTCAAACTCCTGTGGTTCTGAGGGCCAAAGGATGGACGGACACCGGGCTCCACTTTAAGGTCACACGTGGAACATGGAACACAGAGCGAGAAACACAAGACAAATAACAAATGGCCCGAGGCGTAAACGTATTGGTCACATATTGGTCCAAAGTCTGTTCCGTGTGTCCAGTCCGTTTGTCCGTCCAGTCCTCGGTCGTCGGCGCTGGTTGTGTCTTCCGTTTCCTTTGTGATGGCCTTTTTTTCCTGCTGCCAAAAGTGTGCTCCAAAGGTATCCATTGATTGTGTCCATGGCAGGAGTTTTAAGGCCCAAATACAAAGTTCTGACATCGGAATGGAAATACAAATGTTGGTTGACCAAGACCCAGGAGAGACGTAAAGAAAGTCCAGCTGTGCCTGGTTTTATTCTCGCTGGATCTGTTTTGGACGTCTCGCCGTCTTCAGAACTTCAACACGAGTAAGTCAGGAGTGTGTAAAAGTGTGTGTGTGTGTGTGTGTGTGCGTCCTCAGCCCAGTCCGTGTCTCTGGTCCGCGGGCTCTCCGACGTGCAGGTCCTGGCCCCGGACGACGCCTGCTTCGAGGCGGAGGTGTCTGCCCCGCTGCACAAGTCCCCGGTCTGGACTCTGAACGGCGAGGCGCTCCAGCCCGGCCCCCGGGTCCTGATGGAGACGCTGGGGGGGACGCTCCACCGACTCACGCTCAGGCAGACGTCGGCGGGGACGGGCGGAGACGTGGAGTTCGTCGGCGGGAAGACGAGCAGCAGAGCCAGACTCGCCGTCGTCGGTGAGTCCGTCCGCGTTTACGCCGTTCGCGGCGTCGGACGATGACCGCGTGGCGTTTGTGAGCCCGGTTTGAGCGCCGTCCGATCCGAGGGACGAAGACGGGCACATTAGACCGAACATAACTGCTTACGATCGTTTAAGGCGAGACAGAACCAACACAAGGATTTGTTCTGATTCTGAGTCTCATTTATGACACTTTTGAGTCAAAGAAATGAGGCACATTTTCAGACAGAGCTAGTTTAGTCAAAAACCAAATACTAAGTCCAAAGTCCGCTCTGTAAATGTTTGTGTCTAATATTTAAACCTGCTCTGTCCATTTTTCACGTTCATATACAAATTTTGCAGTTTTTACACATAAAAAAACCGCCTCATTTCGTACATTTCTGTGAGTGAACGGCAGAAGTTTGTCCCTTTTCATCTGCAGCGTCTGGATTTATTTATTTACATATTGTATTAAAATAAATAAAAATCATAGCTTAATCATAAATCATAACTTATTGGTCCTAAAATAGTTTTTGAAATGTAATAATTGAATTGGGTTTTTATTGTTTCTAACTTGTCCATTATAAATACAAATGTCAGGGATAAAGAAGAATAAACTTTATACTTTTTAAGGTTATTATCTGTAAATTAATGATGTATAAATGAATATTCAAATATTCATGTGAAAATACACTCAATCAGAAGGTTCAATTCTACTCTAAATATGAATGCATCTGTCGTTTTCAGCTTTAGTCGTCGTGTTTTGAACTATTGTTTATTTGGTGTGTTTTGACCTGTTGCAAATAGAAATCGCAGGAAGTGACATCACACTCGCTCCGCCCAGAGTTTGTGCAGAATTGACTAAACAAACGACTTTTGACGCTCTAAACGTGAATTCAAGTAAATAAAGTCGCTCTCATATATTTGTATTCGTCTAATAAATAAATAAATAAATGTTGACATTAGTTGAGTTTTGGCCCAGTGTTTTCTGGGTAATTTTCTAGTGTGATGTCATCAATCAAAAACAGGAAGTAAAATTATCAACCTAAAGAAATGTGCTATTCTGGGATGTAGTTTAGTTTAAATCTATTCATCTTAAGCGTATTTAGTTGAATGATCGGTCCAAACGGATCAATAATCACAAAACTGAACCAAATGCAGCTCTAAACTCGTACTTTCTCACAGAAACATTGATCAGAAGTTTGGCTTCGTCGTGGGTTTGACCTCAGAGTACGAGTCTGAAGGAAGTCGTTATTACAAGGACAAAAGCTCATTTACATAAACTCACTGATGCGCTATATGCACGGATGTCCACTAGAGGGCAGCGCTGCCTCTAAACGCACGATGATGAACAATAAACATTACTTCTGTGCACTGACTCTGAGCTTTATCTCCACAGCTGACCCCGAGTGACCCCTGTCCGCACCCCCGAGACCCAGCGAGATCCAGAGTCTCAAGTCCTGGTCCAAGATCCGGTCCCAGGTCCAGAGCAAGGTCCTGGTCCTGGTCCAGAGCCAAGAGCGTAAAACTAAGTCCAGAGTGACCGAGATTCTCCTGTCGACGCCTCCTTAGCCCTGACTCAAGACCCCCCCCGACACCCCACCCCGAGTCCAGGTCCAGAACCAGGTCGAATGTAGACCCTGGTCTGTAATTCAAGACCTCCCAGCACCCCAAATCCTGGACCAGACCTAAGTCAAGATCCGAATCCTGAATTACAGATCAAGATCGAGATTCTCCCGTCGACGTCTGTCCCAAGAGTCCGGGCCCAGGTCTAGACCCTGGTCCAGACCCCACAAGCAGGTCCTGCACGGGATTCTCCTGTCAGCACCTCGTCAGCGCCCAAGACCCCGGGTCCTGGACCAGACCCAGACCCAGACCCTGAGCCTGTTTATGGTTTTCTTCAGACATTTTCACAAAGACTAAAATGATATAAATAATGTAAACCAGGACTGACCTGAGACCTGAGACCTCGTAGGACCCCGAGTCCTTTTCCAAGATCTAAGTCCTGGTCCAGACCCTGTGGACATTCTGGTGTTTGTTTTAAAACGGTGTATTTAAAGACGACGTATTGTGCGGCTCTCAAGTGTTAGTTTATATTTTGGACGTTTTAAATTTCACAATTGATGTAAAACTCAAAAAGACACGACTCCACAGACGTGCCTCGTTACGGCGCGCCGCATTTGGGACGGAACGGAGAGCGTCGGCGCGAAGAGGAAACGTAAATACAAGTTCAGGAAAAACGTGGTTAAACGTGTTGCATAACGTGACGAGTCTCAAATAATCTGAAGAAATACAAAAAAACAATGTTAATATTCTTTGCTCGTGCGGCGGCCGCGCTTTCTTTGTGCAGTGTTTGTGTCTCCAAATTATGTTTCTTTTTAATGTTATTTTATCTGCTTTTGTTGTAAATAATTGTCTGAGTGAAGTGTGTTTCTTTACATCTTCTGTTTTTCAGCTTTGATTTTATCACAGAAACATTTTCCCCGTTAAAAATGTTCATCTAAAATGAATCTCTCGTAAATCTAAATCCTGCCGCCGTTTGGATCGTGGACACATTGGTTTTAGTCATGTGATTTTGACCTCACAAAAAGAGCAGAAAACACTGTGAAAATGAATACACACAATAAAAGATTATTTTCTTGTTTCCTGATCATTTCATTTGAAATAAAGAACAGAAACGTTCACGTCTCGTGACTCCTCTGTGGTCGCATGTCGCGGACGTCACGTGACTCCTCTGTGGTCACATGTCCCGGACGTCACATGACTCCTCTGTGGTCGCATGTCGCGGACGTCACATGACTCCTCTGTGGTCGCATGTCGCGGACGTCACGTGACTCCTCTGTGGTCACATGTCGCGGACGTCACATGACTCCTCTGTGGTCACATGTCGTGGTCGGACTCGCGGACGTCACATGACTCCTCTGTGGTCACATGTCGCGGACGTCACGTGACTCCTCTGTGGTCACATGTCGCGGACGTCTCGTGACTCCTCTGTGTCGCATGTCGCGGACGTCACGTGACTCCTCTGTGGTCACATGTCCGGACGTCACATGACTCCTCTGTGGTCACATGTCGCGGACGTCTCGTGACTCCTCTGTGGTCACATGTCGCGGACGGCACGTGACTCCTCTGTGGTCGCATGTCCCGGACGTCACGTGACTCCTCTGTGGTCGCATGTTGCAGATGTCACGTGACTCCTCTGTGGTCACATGTCGCGGACGGCACGTGACTCCTCTGTGGTCGCATGGTCCTTCTCTACAGCGGCGAGTCGCTGGCACTTAAAAGACAAACTTTTGTGGACATTTCCATCTGCCTCTTGTTGTCCACACGCCCTCCGCCCCGGCACGCCCTATGTTGTAAAACTCAATCTACTCCCAGAGCAGTAGGAGGCGCTACAGCCACTTCCCTCACACCTCCAGCCCTCTCCTCCAGCCCTCTGCCTCCAGCCCTCTGCTCCAGGCCTCTGCCTCCAGCCCTCTGCCTCCAGCCCTCTGCCTCCAGCCCTCTGCTCCAGCCCCTCTGCCCGCTCTCTCCAGCCCCTCTGCCTCCAGCCCTCTGCCCGCTCCTCCAGCCCTCTGCCTCCAGCCTTCTGCCCGCTCCTCCAGCCCTTGCCCGCTCCTCCAGCCCTCTGCCCGCTCCTCCAGCCTCTGCCCGCTCTCCAGCCTCTGCCCGCTCCTCCAGCCTCGCTCCAGCCCTCTCTCCAGCCCTTGCCTCCAGCCCTCTGCCTCCAGCCCTCTGCCCGCTCCTCCAGCCCTCTGCCTCCAGCCCTCTGCCTCCAGCCTTCTGCCCGCTCCTCCAGCCTTCTGCCCGCTCCTCCAGCCCTCTGCCTCCAGCCCTCTGCCCGCTCCTCCAGGCGCCAGGTCACCATGCAGCATGAAAAAGCTTTCACAGTGTTTGTTTTATTCTGACTAAATAAGAAAGAACTTTTCTGTTCTTTAGAGCATCAGCCAATCAAATCGCTGCATTGTTCTGGGCAAAGGAATGATGAGCCCGCTCATCATGTGACGTATAGCCCGCTCATCATTGACGTATAGCCCGCTCATCATGTGACCTACAGCCCGCTCATCATGTGACCTACAGCCCCCCCACATCATGTGACCTACAGTCCGCTCATCATGTGACTACAGCCCGCTCATCATGTGACCTACAGCCCGCTCATCATGTGACGTACAGCCCGCCTCATCATGTGACCTACAGCCCGTCATCATGTCGATCCATGTGACCTACAGCCCGCTTCATGTGACCTACAGCCCGCTCATCACGTGACCTACAGCCCGCTCATCAGTGACGTACAGCCCGCTCATCATGTGACGTACAGCCCACTCATCATGTGACGTACAGCACGCTCATCACAGTTGACCTACAGCCGCTCATCACGTGACGTACAGCTCGCTCATCATGTGACGTACAGCCCACTCATCATGTGACGTACAGCCGCTCATCACGTGACCTACAGCCCGCTCATCACGTGACGTACAGCTCGCTCATCATGTGAACCTACAGCCCGCTCATCACGTGACGTACAGCTCGCTCATCATGTGACGTACAGCCCACTCATCATGTGACGTACAGCCCGCTCATCATGTGACCTCAGCCCGCTCATCACGTGACGTACAGCCCGCTCATCATGTGACCTCAGCCCGCTCATCACGTGACTACAGCCCGCTCATCATGTGACGTACAGCCCGCTCATCATTGACCTACAGCCCGCTCATCATGTGACCTACAGCCCGCTCATCATGTGACCTACAGCCCGCTCATCATGTAACCAACAGCCCGCTCATCATGTGACCTACAGCCCGCTCATCATGACCCAGCCCGCTCATCACGTGACGTTACAGCCCGCTCATCATGTGACGTACAGGCCCGCTCATCATGAACCAACAGCCCGCTCATACTGTAACCAACAGCGCTCATCATGTGACGTACAGCCCGCTCATCACGTGACGTACAGCCCGCTCATCATGTGACGTACAGCCCGCTCATCATGTGACCTACAGCCCGCTCATCATGTAACCAACAGCCCGCTCATCATGTGACCTACAGCCCGCTCATCATGTGACCTACAGCCTGCTCATCATGTGCCTGAGACAATCTGCTTGCACATAAACACGAGTTTAACTTGTACATGAAATAATTACTTTAACAGAATTATATTTACGTCAAATCAACTTAAAAAACATTTAAATTCAATTTGTTTTAAAACCATCATTCGACAATTAGATGTAAAATAAATTTAATTGGTCAATTGTAAAAGTATGTTATCATATACAAGTGTAATAAACGACTTGGTTTATTAAATCTTGTCCTACTCGCTCTACCATCTTTTTTTTTAATTAAATCAATTTAAGGTGTTATTTTTTTTCTGCTAAATCTGCTAAATAATAATATATTAAAAAAATTATAAATGATGGAAATGCAATGCACAAAACCACATTTGTTTGAATAGAACTTTATTTTGCAATGAAAGGTACAAACAGTGAACCACATGAACAGAAAAATACACAAGCTTTATTCAAAACAAACGTCAAGTATAAATACAAATGAAGTATTTCCTGAATACAGCGACTTCTGCTACAGTTTTGTGCAAAGCTTCACGTCTCCATAAGAAACACATGGGGCTTTTCTTTGGCTGAAACTTCACTTCACTCAAACTATTTCACAAATTCAACATAAGAAACAGGGATTCACGAGACAGCGACAAACGTCTGACGTGAGGAGGAAACACTGTACCCGAGATATTTAGAGTAACGTACTTCAATTGATTTGAGTAGTTAAGTGTAAAATGTAAAGGAAAAACTGAATTTGAAAATGTAAAATTAAAAACCCTTAAATACTGCTAAAAAATACTGCTAAAGTAAACGAAACATGTCAAAACGACTAAAATCTTTCATTGATATTAATACATCCTTAATATTAAACCAATATATTAATTACAATCATAAAATTCAAGACATTTAAACTCATGTAGACTTTATCAAGACTCAAACTTATAAACATCTCATTCTGCACTTTAGTAGTTAAAGTAGGGTTATCTTTAGCTTTAGCTTTAGCGTTAGCTCGGCTAAGGATGCCCCTTACTGTGAAATGAGTTGTCAGTATATGCAATGTGGTCCGATTGTTGGGAGCAGGTTGGAGCCTCCAGCCCCTCTGCCCCATGGCCCCTGAGTGTTAGCTGTGTGTTAGCTGTGTGTTAGCTCTGGTGTTAGCCGTGCTTTTAGCTCTGGTGTTAGCCATGCTTTTAGCTCTGGTGTTTGCTGCGATTGTCATTACCTGAGTTTTAACTCCTTTAAACGTGTTTATTCTGTGTCAGTTTGAATGTAGTTGTATCAAAATGTGACTATTTCACGGAGTTTAATCTTAGAAAAATAAACAAAAGTGATCATTTTAGCTCATTATCATCAAAGTTAGCCGTTTTACATCTTAAGTCAGACTTTACTCAGCTCTGCTCCGTTTTCTACTGTTAATTAGTAAACGGTTCAAATGTGTTTTTTTGTTCTTTGAAAACAGATTTTAAGCACTTATTTGTCAGGTAAACAGTTTATATTCCAAGAAGAAATGAAATTGAACAAATCTCAAATATAAGGTTTGTCCCATGTCAGGTTACTATTGACCTTATTCCGCCCCGCCCACGTTTGCCTCTTTTTGCCATGGGTTAGCGCTTCCGTTGTAACCACGCTTCCGTTGTAACCACGCTTCCGTTGTAACCACGCTTCCGTTGTAACCACGCTTCCGTTGTAACGACACTTCCGTTGTAACGACACTTCCGTTGTTATGACGCTTCCTGTTGAGCGTTCACTTAAACGGAGAACGAGGGAAAAGTCTGGGTCTAAAGTCGATTGATTTGTGTAAAATGTCCAATGATCATGTGACCAACAACCTGAACACGGCTTTTTAGTCTGTGTAAAACTTATTTTCTCTGAGGTCACAGCCCTGTGTTCACTAATACAACCGGAAAGAGGATTACGTCGGATGGCGGCGCTCAGGGAAACGTCTGGAATAAGATGAATAGCAACTTCAGCACATGTGCCAAAGTCTCTGAGCCTGAGCAGTTTGAAAATCATGACAATCGGGTAGGGTCAGGTAATGTTAGCTGTGCTGTTAGCTGTGCTGTTAGCTGTGCTGTTAGCTGTGCTGTTAGCTGGGCTGTTAGCTGGGCTGTTAGCTGGGCTGTTAGCTGGGCTGTTAGCTGGGCTGTTAGCCGGGCTGTTAGCCGGGCTGTGTTAGCTGGGGTTAGCTTTGGTGTTAATTGTAATCTAGAGCTCAGGATGGTCAAAAAAGGTCCGTTACCATGGAAATCCGCCATGTTTTTTGCTGTTGTGCTAAATGTGCATAGAGATATATTGGCCAAAACATTGACAGAAAAACTGTGGAAGAACCTGGCAAACGGCTGAGCCACTGCTGGTAAATACATTTATCAATCTGCAGTGTTCAAATACTTTTTAATGAACACTAAGTTAAGTAATTAGCATCTTTAAATCATTAGGCTAACTGAAAATGTTATGATGTGTGATGTCACTATCCTGAGCTCTATTATGCTGCGTTCCAGTTTTCCTCGGATATCGTATTTTCCAGTTCAGAGCTGTAAAATCACACTGGAACAATCAGACTAAAATCTCAGAATGTCTCCTTGGACAACATTTCAAAACCCAAAGTTTGTCCAACTGGTGGAATTAATTTCATGTTAGCTGTGGTGTTAGCTGTGGTGTTAGCAGTGCTGTTAGCAGGGCTGTTAGCAGTCAGTGCTGTTAGCAGTGCGGTTAGCTGTGGTGTTAGCAGTGCCGTTAGCTGTGCCGTTAGCTGTGGTGTTAGCTGTGCTGTTAGCAGTACTGTTAGCTGTTGTGTTAGCAGTGCGGTTAGCAGTGCTGTTAGCTGTGGTGTTAGCAGTGCTGTTAGCAGTGCTGTGAGCTGTTGTGTTAGCAGTGCCGTTAGCTGTGCCGTTAGCTGTGCCGTTAGCAGTGTCGTTAGCTGTGCTGTTAGCAGTGCTGTTAGCAGTGCTGTGAGCTGTTGTGTTAGCAGTGCGGTTAGCAGTGCTGTTAGCTGTGGTGTTAGCAGTGCTGTTAGCAGTGCTGTGAGCTGTGTGGGCGTTGCTGCTGCTTCAGGGCGGGGTACACCTCCTGTTCCAGGCTCAGACTCTCAAAAAACGGGATCAAGTCCAGAAGTTCTGTGTCTGAGACATCATCAAACCACGAGGCCACAGGAACCTGCAGGAACAGAGAGGAAAACTGAAATTAAACTGTGCTCTAAGGTGTTTGTAGCAGTGCAAAGGTCTGATGGTGTCGCTCTGTATTGATCTGAACCCATGGATCTATTCAAATATCTGGATAGGGTATTGCTAACTTAAACCCTACGTTAGTCGTCACTGGTGGCAATCCACTGAACTTTTCTCAGTGATCAAACCTGTGTGCTTTTGGATTGAGTTAGTTCATTTCTTTAATCTGGAGGCTTTGTTGGTTTATTTCCAGGAATATGTCAATTTGAACACCACTCCTTAGTGACATGTGCATAAGCCTGCTCCTGTCGGCTCCTCTGACTCGGCTCCTCTGACTCTGCTCCTCTGACTCGGCTTCTCTGACTCTGCTCCTCTGACTTGGCTCCTCTGACTCTGCTCCTCAGACTGCTCCTCAGAAGAGAGCACATTACGCCGGTGCTCGAGTCTCTTCACTGGCTCCTGTCGAATTTAGAATCACATTTAAACTTCTCCACCTGACTTACAAACCATAAATGACCTGGCCCCATCCTACCTCAAAGAGGCTATAGTACCTTATCATCCAAACAGAGCACTTTGCTCTCAAAATGCTGGACTTCTGGTGGTCCCAAGGGTCTCTAAAAGCACACAGTAGGAGGTAGAGCGTTTAGCTCCCAAGCTCCTGTTGTGTGGAATCAGCTCCTGTCCATGTTAAAGAGGCCGACACAGTCTCTTCATTTAAGACCAGGCTTAAAACGTTCCTCTTTGAAATTGCTTATGGTCAGGCCAGTCAGGAACAGAAATAAAAACCTACAGTTTCAGCTCCGCTGCCCTAGGAGCAACTCTGGGGAAGTCTGGCAGCTTGAGCACTATCCTCTGATAAAGACTACTTTTACTTACAACTATATTTAATATTTAATTTCACTTGCAATCTGTTCATTGCTTTTCCTTCTTCTTCTCCCACTTCCCTGCGGGGAGTGGAGCAGGCACATCGATGACCTGTGGATCCAGATGCTCCTCAGCCGCCTGGAGAAACATCTCTACCCCAGATGAACGGTTCTTCATTTCTTGTGATTTTGGGCGTTACAAAAATAAATGTAATTTAATTGAAATTACTCTGCTCCTGTCGGCTCTCTGACTCTGCTCTGTCGCTCCTCTGACTCTGCTCCTGACGGCTCCTCTGACTCTGCCTCTTCGGCTCCTCTGACTCTGCTCCTGTCGCTCCTGTCGGCTCTCTGACTCTGCTCCTGTCGTCTCCTCTGACTCTGCTCCTGTCGCTCCAGTCGGCTCCTCTGACTCTGCTCCTGTCGGCTCCTCTGACTCTGCTCCTGTCGGCTCCTCTGACTCTGCTCCTGTCGGCTCCTCTGACTCTGCTCCTGACGGCTCCTCTGACTCTTCTCCTGTCGGCTCCTCTGACTCTGCTCCTGTCGCTCCGGTCGGCTCCTTGACTCTGCTCCTTCGGCTCCTCTGACTCTGCTCCTGTCGCTCCCGTCGGCTCCTCTGACTCTGCTCCCTGTCGGCTCCTCTGACTCTGCTCCTGTCGGCTCCTCTGACTCTGCTCCTGTCGGCCCCTCTGACTCTGCCCTGTCGGTCTCTGACTCTGCTCCTGTCGGCTCCTCTGACTCTGCTCCTGTCGGCTCCTCTGATCTTGCTCCTGTCGGCTACTCTGATTCTGCTCCTGTCGGCTCCTCTGACTCTGCTCCTGTCGCTCCTGTCGGCTCCTCTGACTCTGCTCCTGTCGGCTACTCTGATTCTGCTCCTGTCGGCTACTCTGACTCTGCTCCTGTCGGTTCGTCTGACTCTGCTCCTCTGACTCTGCTCCTGTCGTTCCTGACGGCTCCTCTGCTCCTGACGGCTCCTCTGACTCTGCTCCTGTCGTTCCTGACGGCTCCTCTGACTCTGCTCCTGACGGCTCCTCTGACTCTGCTCCTGGCTGCTCCTCTGACTCTGCTCCTGTCGTTCCTGACGGCTCCTCTGACTCTGCTCCTGACGGCTCCTCTGACTCTGCTCCTGAAGGCTCCTCTGGCTCTGCTCCTGACGGCTCCTCTGGCTCTGCTCCTGGCTACTCCTCTGACTCTGCTCCTGACGGCTCCCTCACTCTGCTCCTGACGGCTCCTCTCACTCTGCTCCTGACGACTCCTCTCACTCTGCTCCTGACGGCTCCTCTCACTTGCTCCTGACGGCTCCTCTGACTTTGCTCCTGACGGCTCCTCTGACTCTGCTCCTGACGGCTCCTCTGACTCTGCTCCTGACGGCTCCTTCTGACTCCTCTGACTCTGCTCCTGACGGCTCCTCTGACTCTGCTCCTGACGGCTCCTCTGACTTGCTCCTGACGCCTCACTCTGACTCTTCCTGACGGCTCCTCTGACTCTCTCCTGACGGCTCCTCTGACTCTCTCCCTTAGGCCGTCTCCTCCCCTGACGGCTCCTCTCACTCTCTGCTCCTGACGACTCCTCTCACTCTGCTCCTGACGGCTCCTCTCACTCTGCTCCTGACGGCTCCCCTCACTCTGCTCCTGACGGCTCCCCTCACTCTGCTCCTGACGGCTCCCCTCACTCTGCTCCTGTCCTGTAGGTGGAACACTCACGGCGTTGTCCGGATGGAAGATGTAGGAGACGGGGGAGTTGTCGATGATGATGACTCTGCTCAGGTCTCGTCCCAGGCGGCTCAGATCTTTGACGTAGTTTCCTTGGTGGAACACGCATGCTTCTCTGAAGAGCCTGGACCTGAAGGCTCCAGAAGAGTCCAGAAGGTCGGACACTGGGTCTGCGTACTGAGAGAGAGAAGCACAGAGCTGGGTGAGAAGAGGCTGAAGGAGAGAGATCAATGTCAGCGCTTTGGAAGGTAAGAACGCAACGCAACACACCATTAGATAAAACTATTTGAGTTGGGGCTCCCAGCCTCTTCTCCAGGACCTGCAATGCATTGTCCACGCTGCAAGTATCTCTAAACTCTGGGTTTCTACAAATACATAGGTTTACTAGTGGTACATTGTCAGTTATATATAATATTGTAGAATATAATAATATAATATATATATTTTTGTGTCCAAAATCCTCCAAATGGATGAAGAGTACCTTGGATAAGCTGGCGGTGAAGAGCACGCACTCGAACAGCTCTCCCATCCTCTGAAGAAACTGGTCCACGTGAGGCCTCTTCAGAACGTACACCTGAAGGTTAAACACAGAGCATGGAGGTTAGGTGACCAACCTGGACCTCCCTGTGGCTCCACGAGGTCTTCTTCTGTGTAAAAGGTTTAACTCTTTATAGTATAGACCTCTCAAACATGTTCAGAGTGGGAAATACACAGCAGTTCAGATTTCAGTCTTCTCTCAAATTGTAATGCTCCTGAGCTTGGACTGTGACCTGAGAGTCGAGTGAATATTTGTGTTCATGTGCCATCACTACCTACGTTTGCCAACATTCAAGGTAGTCCTGGTTTAGTCCTGGTTGAGTCCTGGTTTAGACCTGGTTTAGACCTGGTTTAGACCTGGTTTAGTCCAGGTTTAGTCCTGGTTTGGTCCTGGTTTAGTCCTGGTTTAGTCCTGATTTAGTCCTGGTTAGTCCTGATTTAGTCCTGGTTTGGTTCTGGTTTAGACCTGGTTTAGTCCTGATTTAGTCCTAATTTAGTCCTGATTTAGACCTGGTTCAGTCGTGGTTCAGTCCTTGTTCAGTCCTTGTTCCGTCCTGGTTCAGTCCTGGTTTGGTCCTGGTTCGGTTCTGTTTCAGTCCTTTTTCTTGGTCTTGGTTCAGTCCTGGTTCGGTCCTTGTCTAGACTTTAGACTTCTTTAGAGTTCTTACCTGGTGAATGGTTCCTTCGATTTCCACTGGAATGACAAAATCAGCCTTGTTCATCGGCTGCAAAACAAAACACAAATCCACATTTTAGACCTGGAAACAGAGGTGTAAATATAGCATTAGCGTTAGCTCGGTCCAGCCACAGCAGCGTTCTTCTCTTTCCTTCCGACTGTAAATAACTCATGTTTGAGTGAGAGATACTTTTCAGAAACTGATTTATTCAGATGAAACTCAAGTCTTTCTGCGGCAGACGGAGCTAAACCTGGAGCAGTATGCGTTCACCCGCGCTGAGCTCATGGAAGTATCTGCTGACGGACACCGTGTGCGGCCAACACACCAGGGTTAGGCTTAGGTAGGTGTGTAAGCTAGGTCATGTCACGGCTAAATCCTGTTGGAATGGGGTGGAAAGGCTCTGGATGATCTCTCACTTTGTAACTACAATTTTATGAACTCATTTATTAACTAGCATGCTGAGAATCTCTACAAAGCATTCGAATATCTACAAAGTTTGTGAATCTCTTCACAGCGTGTGAATCCCTCCACAGAGTGTGAATCCCTCCACAGTGTGTGAATCTCTTCACAGCGTGTGAATCTCTCCACAGAGTGTGAATCTCTCCGCAGCGTGTGAATCTCTCCACAGAGTGTGAATCTCTCCACAGCGTGTGAATCCCTCCACAGAGTGTGAATCTCTCCGCAGCGTGTGAATCTCTCCGCAGCGTGTGAATCCCTCCACAGAGTGTGAATCTCTCCGCAGAGTGTGAATCCCTCCACAGAGTGTGAATCTCTCCGCAGCGTGTGAATCCCTCCACAGAGTGTGAATCTCTCTGCAGTGTGTGAATCTCTCCGCAGTGTGTGAATATCTACAAAGCGTCTGAATCTCTCCACAGCGTGTGAATGTCTCCTGTCTCTCCACAGTCTTTACATCCCAGTGCCTCGTGTGTTAAAACCGTAATCAAACACGGAGCTGTTCACTCCCACCAAACGCTCGGCTCCAGTGACGCCGTTAGCGTTAGCTTCACACGCACCGGCTCAAACATGCCTTTGTTATGTAAGCGCCGCCCAAACCGCCAACGGTTACTTAAACCGTTGCCAAAAATGATACAAATGTTATCCCAGAATAGCCATTTTTGATGTAATTGATGACATCACACTAGGAAATTACCCAGCAAACACTGGGCCAAAATTTGAAGGGGGGACCTGTAGAGACAGAACGGTCACGACGAAAAGTGTGTCGTTGTGTGCTCCGTGAGACTATCGCAAATCTAATCGCAAAACTCGTCCGAAAAAACCACGCCACACGAGCCGGCAGCAGACATGTCTTTGACCTTTTAGGAATCACACGAAGTACAGGGATGTGGGCGGGGATAAGTGGTGGGTGAAAACTAAAATTATCTGAGCACTTGAGTCTGAATTAATCTCGGCCAGTTCAGCTCTTAGGGTCAAAATGAGACCGCCGCAGCGCGTCATCGTCCGAGAACCAGGAGGTGCACTGTTAGCATGCTAGCTGTTGTTAGCTTTACCGTGACTCGCTCTGGCCTCTGAAAGTTGTGAGAAATGAGCTCAAGGTGGAGAATACACTTTTGGATCGCTGCTTAAAAGGAGTTCTTTAGTTTAAAGTAAAAGCCTTTAGTCCATTGTGGCATTTCTGATTCCAAACAAAACCGTCTGATCCGTCTGATCCGTCGTGTGACAGTTTGAACCATCAAGAACGAGCTCAGGTTCCCTTTAACTTGGCCTGGCCTTTTGACATGTTGGAATGTTGCTACCTCATCAAACACATGGACAGATCCGTGTTTTATTTCAGTCACAGGTTTGAGTAATACGGCATTTTTAGGCCGTCTACATCTGCGAGATTATTTATTTATTTGATCACCATTTTATCCTGGGGTCCAAGTAGAGAAATGAAATCATTACATTATCTATAAAAGGGTTCTACCAAACTTAAAACATTTCTCAAAAATACATCAATAGATCAATAGAATTCCATTGTAGCGCCTCCATGTTGAATATGTTTAAGTTGCCCTTAAAACACAGTTGGACCTGCTTTGGTCAGACCGCAGGAGCTTTGTGAAGCACGTCTGGCGTTAATGCACATCTTTGTATATTTGTATATATATTTTTGCCACTGTATTTGATTTGGACTTCTCATATTAAATACAGAGTTTTATCTGGGGTTGGGTGTTAGAATGTTGTTTAACAGTATAGAAAAACATTCAGTTGTTTCATGTGAACTCTGTTTTAGAAAAACAAAACGTTTTGACTCTCATCCAAAAGTCATTCTAAATCTGTGAAACAAGTCTGAGAACTCAGGTTTATATCCTACTCTGTGAAAGCCCTGCCCACAGGGCGGGACCTCCTGATAATGGGCCATTGAAACTAACTGACATGGGCCATCTACATCCTATTCCATTCCGGACGTGTTTTTCCTCTTTCCTCTTTCCCTCCCCTTTTCACGTCCAGAATGCTCTCTCAGCCTGTGGATACCCGACTTGGGCTCTTAACAAAATGAAGAGAACCAAAAAGCAGGACGAAAGGGACAAAAGGGAAACAGAACCAAGAAGAAAGTCTCTGTCCCTTATGTCTCGTGACTGTCAGAAAAACTGCAAAGATTTTTTAGACAACACAAAGTCCCTGTTTATTTCAAACCAGGAACACGTTAAGACAAAAACTGGTTCACCCTAAGGACAAGATGCCGACACAAAAACCGATCAATGTAGTGTATTCTATCCAATGCAGTGAAGACAGTTGTAAAGAGCGCCACAGAGTGAGACTAAACAGCCACTTCACAAGAGGCTTTATCAACACAGAAGACACTCGAGTTCAGGACCCCAGAGCGCCGTGCATCTTCATCTTAAAGCCACAAACCACTCTATTGAAGACAGTGAGGAGAAGGTTCTGAGCAGGAGAAAAGATGGTTTGAAAGAGGAGTTAAGGAGGCCATCTTTGTTAAAAAAGAGAATCCTTCCTTAAATCGTAATGGAGGTTTAAGATTCAACCTTCCAGTTGTTTATAATGGTTTGCTGAAACCATGGAGACGCCCGAGGCATCCGGATGCTAATAAAGGGAGCCAAGGGAGCCAGGGAGGAGGGAGCCAAAGTCAGTGAACAATAGGCCAATCCCAGTTGGTTTCGATCGCCCATTATCAGGAGGTCCCGCCCTGTGGGCAGGGCTTTCACAGAGTAGGATATAAACCTGAGTTCTCACACTTGTTTCACAGATTGAGAATGTTTTGTTTTTTCTAAAACAGAGTCCAGATGAAACAGCTGAATCGTTTTCTACAATGGAACCCTCCTGGACGAATGAGGGATTACACCAAAACGTTGTTTAACAGTTCAGTTCCTTTTGCTGATGCATAAAGTGTAGCGTCATCAACATAAATAATGATCTGAGCTCTTTTTAAAACTGTCTTGTTCTGTCAGAACAAGACAGAAGACAACGTCCTTGTGGAACACCACATGATAGTGTTTGTATGTTTGAACGGGAGCCATTAAAAGGACAGAATGCTGTCGACCAGTGAGATAACAGTCTGTGGTCAGTCACAGACGAGTTTTGTCTCCTCAGAAAGAGTTGTTGGTGCTGTGGCTGCTGAACGCCGTGTGAGCATGAGTTAAGTGCTTGTAAAGTCGTTCTGTATTAGCTTGAACATGACCTCTAATAGCCTGCTTATAACAGGTGGGACATGATTGACATTATTGACAAGGAAACAACAATATAACATAAAGTGACCGTCATATTGGCCCTTTAAACGTGTGAAAAACACCAACGTCGACTCCAGATTCCCATCGAAACTGCTGCAGACGTCAGTCAAACACGATGAACTCAGAGCCTGAAGAGCTCATGTTTTTATGTATTTATGGAAGTGGTGGTTATAAATAGTCTTGAGTCATGTGACGCTGCTCTGTAACACGAGGCGCACTCGTCCCACATTTAGAGACTTTACTCTGACACGAGCAAACAAAGTGTTTGTGTCGAATGTGTCGTTTACGGGAAACAGAAGCCGAGGCTTCGTGTGATAAAAGTGTAAAACGTTTTCAAATAATGATTTAGTCCAGTCAATTAAAGGGTTTTAAACTTTTAATTAAGCTAGGATATGATAAAAGAAATTAATCACGAATCATGATTTTACTCATATCAATCGATCACGATTTAAATATTCAAACATTTTCACATTAGAAATGTCTGACTCTTGAGCTCTACTTTTACTATATGAAGCCTTTATGTTTGAACATAAAAGTAACATTTACTGACAAAATGTGTGAGATCAACGTTCAAACTCTGGTGTAACGCACTTTTAAATGTGATTGTCTGGTTTTATGTGGACCACTAAGAGCAGTTATAACTGCAGAAATCAAACCTTAAATGAGCTGTGGACCAGCGTCTCGTCCAGGTCGATGACCACACACATCTTCCCCGAGTCGGAGGAGTGAAGCTGGGGCAGCAGCGGCTCGCAGAGGCCCTGGAAGAGATGGACCAGAGCTAAACCTTTCAGTCTTCATAAACAGGACTTCATTCTAAAATCTGGTGCAGTTTCAGTAGCTCCAAAGCACCGGAGCTGTTTTAGCCGCGACCCGAGACGCGACCGCGACCACACAACATCAGCAGAGTTCAAAAACATCTCCATGTGTAGAATTATTCATGTCAGTGATCGAAATGAGCATAAAAACTGACGACGAGGCTGTAAACGATGCTTAAATCTAACATTCTGCGGGACAAACAGGCACCAACACTAAAGCGCCACAAATGGGTGTGGTCTGTCGTTATGGGCACGTTGGTTCTCTGCACCGTCTACAAGCAAAAATAATTCATGTTTTTATTCTGCCGTCCCGTGGAGCTCAGTGACCGCTGCGTTCCAGAAGTCCCACTCATTCCCAAAAGCGTTTCCAAGAAAAGATACGACTAAACGTTTTCTTTGGGCTGCGTTCTGGACATTGGAGCTGCGACAAACAACTACAAAGAACAAACGTTTGATCCCGTTCACTTTAATGAGGCGGCAAAATAAAAACATGACATATGGTGTTCGCAGACGGCATGAACAAATGATGGTCGCTAACTGCAGTGCGACGCGTGCCGCAGTTTGAGAAACACTCTCTCTTTAAACATTTTGGCGCTTTATTGTCCAGCACAAAGTTAGATTTAAGAAATATTTATTATAAGACCGTTAGCATGTGCGCTAAGTTTTGTGGCGCTAATTGCTCACGTTAGTCATCGATGCTTAACACTTTTACACGTGTTTCTAACTCTGCTGCGGTGCTACTCTCGTGGGCACGTGGTGGGTCCTGGTGTTTCATAGTTTGGACGCTAACGCTAACACTAACGTATGGAACCGTAGCTTCTGGTCCCAAACACGACGTGCCAGAGCGTGAAGGCGAGTCGACAACGCACAAACCTGCGTTTGTAAAAGCTTGTTCTTGTGCGTGTCGTGGGTGTCGTGTGTGTCTATCGAGTGTGTGTGTGTATATCGTGTGTGTATCGTGTGTGTGCGTGTCGTGGGTGTCTATCTAGTGTGTGCGTCGTGCGCATGTGTGTGTGTGTATCGAGTGTCTGTGTGTGTGCGTGTAGTGTGTGTCGTGTGTGTGTGTGCGTGTCGTGGTGTGTGTGTGTGTGTGTGTGTGTGTGTATCGTGTGTGTCGTGTGTGTGTGTAGTGCGTGTTCTTGTGTATGTGTTGTGTGTGTAGTGTGTGTGTATGCGTGTGTATCATGTGTGTGTGTGTGTGTGTATCGTGTGTGTGTGTGTGTGTGTGTTGTGTGTGTCCATCCTCTCTGCTCTTTCTCTGTTTGGAGGTGTTAAACTGCAGCTGCCATGTTCCACGTGTTTCGACTGAGACGCTTCACTCATCACGGATCTGTCAGAGCACATTCTGCAGCGGGGGGAGAGGGGGGGAAGGGGAGGAGAGGGAGAGAGGAGGGGAGAGAGGAGAGAGAGGAGGAGAGAGGAGGAGAGAGGAGGAGGAGAGAGGAGAGAGAGAGAGAGAGAGGGAGGAGAGGGGAGAGAGAGAGGAGAGAGAGGAGAGAGAGAGAGGGGGAGAGGGGAGGAGAGAGAGGAGAGAGGGGAGGAGAGAGAGGAGGGGGAGAGGGGAGAGAGAGGAGAGAGAGGAGGAGAGAGAGGAGGGGAGAGGGGGAGAGAGAGGAGAGAGAGGAGGGGGAGAGGGAGGAGAGAGAGAGAGGGAGAGAGAGAGGAGGGGAGAGGGAGAGAGAGGAGAGAGGGAGGAGAGAGAGGAGGGGGAGAGAGGGAGAGAGAGGAGAGAGAGGAGGGAGGAGAGGGAGAGGAGAGAGAGGAGAGGAGGAGAGAGAGGAGGGAGAGGGAGAGAGGAGAGAGAGAGAGAGGGAGGAGGAGAGAGGAGAGAGGAGGAGAGAGAGGAGAGAGAGGAGAGAGGGGGAGAGAGAGGGAGAGAGAGGAGAGGGGAAGAGGGAGAGAGAGGAGGGAGAGGGGAGGAAGAGAGGAGGGAGAGAAGGAGAGAGAGGAGAGGAGAGAGGGAGAGAGGAGAGAAGGAGAGAGGGGAGAGGAGAGGGAGAGAGGAGAGAGGGGGCAAGAGAGGAGAGAGAGGAGGGAGAGGGAGGAGAGGGGAGAAGAGGGGTAGAGAGAGGAGGGTAGAGGAGAGGAGAGGTGGGGAGAGAAGGAGAGAGGGGGAGAGGGAGGAGAGAGGAGAGGAGTAGAGAGGAGGAGAGGGAGAAGAGGGGGAGAGAGGAGAGGGGAGAGGAGAGGAGGTGGGGAGAGAAGGAGAGAGGAGGAGAGGAGGAGAGGGGAGAGGGGAGGAGAGGAGGAAAGGGAGGAGAGAGAGGATGGGGAGAGAGGAGGGGGAGAGAAGGAGAGAGGAGGAGGTGAGGGAGAGGGGAGAGAGAGGGAGAGGAGGTGGAGGAGAGGGGGGAGAGGGGGGAGAGGAGGTGAGGGAGAGAGAGGAGAGAGGGGGAGAGAGGAGGAGGAGAGAGAGGAGGCGGAGAGAGAGGGAAAGGGGGGAGAGAGGAGGAGGGGAGAGAGGGGAGAAAGGAGGAGAGGAGGGGAGAGTGGATGGGGAGAAAAGACAAATGAGGTAGCGCAGGGACAAAAGGGGGAGAGAAGGGGGAGAGGAGGGGGAGAGGAGGGGGAGACACGCGGCCCACTGCTCAGACTTCTCTCTAGTTCATTTCTCTGTAAAAACCGCCCAAACGACCCAATGACGAGATGTGATTTTTGGTGTTTACGGCACGAGAAATGACAAAATGACAAAATGAAATATCTTCAAATTCTATCTTTCACACAATCCTTTTTCAGTCTCGTCTCTGTCACATTTGTTTTCCCTCTTTTGTCAAAACCTGCTCAGTGTGAACCGTCAGAGAGTAATCAGATTACTCCCATCACATTCAGCCACTGTGAGAAAAAAGAAAAAAAGTTGTGAATAATTGAATTTATGTTTATTATTATTCTTAATAACTAAGCAAATTGTACTGTACTAAATATTATTTTTTTCATTCATTCATTTTCTACCGCTTGTTCCCGTTAGCGGTCGCGGGTGACTGGAGCCTATCCCAGTGCCTTTGGGCCTTAGGCGGGGTACACCCTGGACAGTGGCCAACTCGTCGCAGGGTTTTTATTTTATTTTATTTATTATTATTATTATTATTATTCTCTTTTCTTTATTATTATTTTTCATTATTATTATTATTCTCTTTTCTTTATTATTATTATTTTTCATTATTATTATTATTATTATTATTATTATTATTCTCTTTTCTTTATTATTATTATTTTTCATTATTATTATTATTATTCTCTTTTCTTTATTATTATTATTTTTCATTATTATTATTATTATTCTCTTCTTTATTATATTATTATTCTCTTTCTTTATTATTATTATTTTTTCTTATTATTATTATTATTCTTTTTATTATTTATTATTTTATTATTATTATTCTCTTTTCTTTATTATTATTATTTTTCATTATTATTATTATTATTATTCTCTTTTCTTTATTATTATTATTTTTATTATTTTTTCATTATTATTATTATTCTCTTTTTATTATTATTATTTATTATTATTATTATTATTATTATTATTATTATTATTTTTATTATTATTATTATTTTCATTATTATTATTATTATTCTCTTTTTTTATTATTATTATTTTTTATTATTATTATTCTCTTTTCTTTATTATTATTATTATTTCATTATTATTATTTTTCATTATTATTATTATTATTCTCTTTTCTTTATTATTATTATTATTTTTCATTATTATTATTATTATTATTATCATTATTATTATTATTATTATTATTATTATTATTATTCTTTATTATTATTATTTTTCATTATTATTATTATTATTATTATTATTATTATTATTATTATTTTTCTTTATTATTATTATTATTATTATTATTCTATGATTAATTATTCTTTTTTATGACATGGACGTCCCAAATGCTCCAGATCATTCTTCTTCTGATGTTAAGAGAAGCTTCAACTCTGAACCCGGTCAGGCTCAAAAGTGGATTGACTTATCGCGTTCTCTTTTTGGCGTTGGTTCATGAAAACCCTCGTCCCAGTTTAGAGCCGGCCCATATTCGGACCGGTCCCGCTGTAATTTAGTTTGGGTCGGTCCCGGTTTAGTCTGACAGAATTCCGCGGCTGTAACGAGTCCAAAGGGGGCCGCTCGCTAATCAGTCCCGCGGAGACCGAGCGCTCCAGCTGGCTTTTGTTTGGGTCCCGGCGCCATCCATGCCCCGCCCCTGACCTACATGTGCCCATGTGTCAGCGGCAGGGCATCTGATACAGACGGAGGATTTCATTGGACGAGTCAGCGCCGAGATACCGGAGCGAGGAGCCATCTGAGGCTAATTAGGACGAGCCGTTTGGGAGGGTACGTTATGATTACTTTTCTCACTGCAGTAAGAGTACACAGCAGTGGTACTTTCACCTTCACACGCAGTACTGGTGGTTCAAGTACCCTTCTCCTCGAATAAATCTATACCCGATTCTCAGAGCCCACCGACCTTTGACCTCCGAACCTTGAACGTGACGAAACGTTTTGTGTCGTTTTTAATGTTTTGTCCTTAAAAAAAGTTCAAAGTGTAAATCAGACCAATCAGCTTCAGGGAAGAGCCTCGCACACTGGACCTGAAGTCCTCACACTACAAGGAATCCAAACCAGGACTAAAGCGGGTCTAAAGCGGGTCCCAACCGACGGTCTACAAAGGTGACCCGGTCTAAACCAGGACTAAAGCGGGTCTCATAACACCAGGAACTTACATCATCAACGCGACCAGCAGTCTAAACCAGGACCGCTAGAAATCCAGGACTAAAGCGGGTCTAAACCCGGGTCTAAAGCGGGTCTAAACCAGGACTAAAGCGGCGTTCTCCCAACCACCAAGCCTGGAGTGTCTAGCGTAAAGCTGTGCTAAACACCACACACAAAATACTAACAGTTCTCTCATCTCACTCACGCTCGACTAACAGCGGGTCTAAAGGACCCGGGGGTGCGTAACGGTGGTGTCTCGAACCAGGACGTAAAGCGTCTCTCATAAGCGTGGTCTAAACTACAGGACTAAAGCGGGTCCCAACCGGGTCTAAATGTGGGTCTAAACCAGGACTAAAGTTGTCTAAACCGGTCTAAACCGGTGACTAACCAGGTCTGAAGGTGGGTCTAAACCAGGACTTAAAGCGGGGTCTAAAGTGGGTCTAAAACTAGGATACAAGCGGGTAGCCCAACCGGTTCTACAGCGAGGTCTAAACCAGGGGACTAAAGCGGGTCTAAACCGGTCTAAAGCGGGTTCTAAACCAGGACTAAAGCGGGTCCCAACCGGTTTCAAAGCGGTCTAAACCAGACTAAAAACCGGGTCTAACCGGGTCTTAAAGCTGGAGGGTCTAAACCAAGACGTAAAGCGGTCTAAAAACGGGTCTAAACCACAGGACTAAAAGCGCTGCGATCTACGCGCGAGAAGCGCGCGAGTGTCTAATGTCTGCGGCGCATAAACCAGGACTAAAGCGGCGGGAATCTGCGCCTCCATCATCCACTAAACCAAGGACCTAAAGCGAGCACGACGTCCGCAAACCGGGTGTCTAAAGCCGCGCCTTGTGGTCTAAACAGGAACTCCAATTAACGCTCAGGTCTAAACCAGCCGACTTAAACCAAGATCTTATACATATCCCCACGCGTCTAAACACCCTAGGTACTCTAAACCGCGAAAGCTCTAAACCCAGGACTTAAGACACAAGTCTTCACAACCACGATCCTAAACCAGGACTAAACCAGATCTAAACCCAATCTAAAACCAGGGACCTAAAACCAGGACTTAAACCAGGCTAAACCAAGGACTAAACCAGTCTAAAACCAGGGACGTAAACCAGGTCTAAAACCATTTCTAAACCAGGACTAAACCAGATCAAAACCAGGACTAAACCAGGACTAAGCCAGGTCTAAAACCAGGTCATAAACCAGACTAAACCAGGACTAACAGATCTAAACCAGATAACCTAAGGACGACTAAACCAGGTCTAAACCAGGTCTAAACCAGGACTAAACCAGGACTAAACCAGGACTAAACCAGGTCTAAACCAGGACTAAACCAGGTCTAAACCAGTTCTAAACCAGGACTAAACCAGATCTAAACCAGGACTAAACCAGGACTAAACCAGGTCTAAACAGGTCTAAACCAGGTCTAAACCAGGACTAAACCAGATCTAAACCAGATCTAAACCAGGACTAAACCAGGACTAAACCAGGTCTAAACCAAGATCTAAACCAGATCTAAACCAGGTCTAAACCAGGACTAAACCGGGTCTAAACCAGGTCTAAACAAACCAGTCTAAACCAGGTCTAACCACAAACCATCTAAACCAGGTCTAAACCAGACTAAACCAGGACTAAACCAGGTCTAAACCAGACTAAACCAGGACTAAACCAGATCTAAACCAGGACTAAACCAGGTCTAAACCAGGACTAAACCAGGTAAACCAGTTCTGAACCAGGACTAAACCAGATCTAAACCAGACTAAACCAGGTCTAAACCAGGTCTAAAACCAGGACTAACCAGGACTAAACCAGGACTAAACCACCAGGTCTAAACCAGGACTAAACCAGGTCTAAACCAGTTCTAAACCAGACTAAACCAATCTTAAACCAGGACTAAACCAGGACTAAACCAGGTCTAAACCAGGTCTAAACCAGGACTAAACCAGGACTAAACCAGTCTAAACCAGACTAAACAAGTCTAAACCAGATCTAAACCAGTTCTAAACCATGTCTAAACCAGGTCTAAACCAGGACTAAACCAGGGTCTAAACCAGTTCTAAACCAGGACTAAACCAGATCTAAACCAGACTAAACCAGTTCTAAACCAGTCTAAACCAGGACTAAACCAGGACTAAACCAGGTCTAAACCAGGACTAAACCAGATCTAAACCAGCTCTAAACCAGGTCTAAACCATGTCTAAACCAGGTCTAAACCAGGACTAAAACCAGGCCTAAACCAGGTCAGTGATTTACTTTTTTTCTCATGTTTCAGTTGTTGTCATGGATCGTCCCGCTAACGACGTTCACCTCAAATTAGAACTCAAATCGTTGGCACGGACAGTTTCTCTCACAGTTTGCCGTTTCCCCACAGACTTTTGTTACTCTTTCCAAGTCCTTTCTTGGACCACTACTTTGTACTTAATATTCTGAAGTACCCGTCCTCTTATTTCCTTCGCTCCACCACCGCTTTGGCCCATAACCTTCAAAACGAGCTCTTTTCCCGCCCGTTTTCCCTCACCTGCTCAGTGGGCGGGACACAGTACTCGCAGTCGCACTCCTCCGTCTCCTCCTCGCTCTCGTCGTCCTCCGAGTCGCGACATTCCTCCGATTCGGACTTTTTCACGCTCTCGGGAACGCTGTGGATCAACCCGATGGGAGGAGCCACTTCTGCTGCCGCCCGGAGCGAGCGCTGCGATAACCTCGCCGCCAAATCCGTCACCAAATCCTCGATAAATCCATCCGAATCCGTCCAAAACGCACCTCGAATGTCGCTCTTCAACACTACGTCCAACAAAAAGTCCCGTAAAGCTTGCTGCGACGACGTCTGCACACTCCGGATCTCGAGCGCGTAGTAGTAGTCCTCCACGTCTTCCTCAAAATCGTCCCTCCCCTCGTCCGTCTCCAGAAGCGCCCAGTACGGCTCGCTCTCCGAACACGCCGAAAACGCAACGTCTTCGCCCACGCAGAACTCGTCCTCGAAATCCTCCGTCAAGTCGCTGACCTCCGAAGAGTCGCAGTAGGCGTCGCCCTCAACGGAGATGTCCTCGACGCACGGCGCGCTCAACACGTTTTCGTCCAAGTTTGAGTTTTCGCAGAGTTCTGAGTCTTTTTCTTCGGCGTAATCTTCGTACGAATAAGAATCGGGAATGTCCTCGCCGCG
Source organism: Chaenogobius annularis (assembly GCA_015082035.1). Classification (NCBI taxonomy): domain Eukaryota; kingdom Metazoa; phylum Chordata; class Actinopteri; order Gobiiformes; family Gobiidae; genus Chaenogobius; species Chaenogobius annularis. Next base: position 294,217 of record BJKM01000811.1, read on the forward strand.
TTCGATAAAGTCTTGGTAAAAATCCTCCGGCGGCTGTTCCGTTTCATCGAAATCGCTGTTCGCATCGGCATCTTCCTCCTCGTAAACATCGTCACAAAAAATCTTCAGCTTCATAAAGTTCGTCTGGTTCTTCTGTTTCCTCGTTTTCCTCACTAAATTCTTCGAGTTCCAGGTTGATCTCCTGCTCTTTCGTCTCCTCTTGAACTTGCTCAAAGTCGTGTTTGTTTTTCACGTTTTGCGCCTTTGTCTGAAGATGTTCGTAATGCAAGCGATCGTGAACATCTCCTCCGTCGAAACACGAAATGTAGTGCTGCCTCTGCGAATTCCCGCGATGATCGTCGCGGTCAAAGAAATCGTAGAACTCCTCGACCACGATGTCCGTCACGCTTTTCTTTGGCTCCGGCTTCACGCTATTTCGCACGATTTCTTCCGCTTGCTCGTCCTCCTCGAAAGATTCCCACTGCGTTTGGTCGTCGCTCGAATCGTCTTGTCCACTTTTTTCGGAAACGCCGGAGGAATCGGAGCACGGCAGGGACGGGACGCTGCCTTCCGGACACGTTTTGAAGGATTTGGACGAGCAGTCGGACGAATCGTCTTCCGAACAAAAGATCACGTTGATGGAACTTGTGTCTTCTGAGTGTTCGCGTTCTTCAACTTCAACAACTTCAGCCATTTCTGAAAAAGTATTTAACTCAAAATGATCGTCCTCTGTTGAAGCATTTTCCTCTAAATCTTGCACGATATTGTCTTCTGTAGATTCTTGCTCGTCAAAATTGGAATTACGCTCGAAAGTTTCGATCATTTTAAGATCTTCAGTTGGCAATTCTTCTATATCTTGCTCGAAATGATCTGGCATCTCACACGACAAACGTTCTTCGATTTCTTCAGCCTCAAATTCTACAACGTCGCAATCTTCAGTTGATATTTCTTCGTCACAATCTATTTCGGACGAATCGAGTAACTCACTGTCGCCTTGTGAAATCTCTTCCAAATTCTCAAACGTGTGATCTTCAGGCAATCCGCCATCGTTTATATCTTCGAAACAGACGTCTTCGGTGAAAAACGTTTGATCTCCGAATTCTACTCCGTCTGTCGACTCTTCTAAACTCGTCTCGCTGTGACTAGAAGTTTGATCGTCCTCGCAAAAATCCTCACCAAAGTCATCTAGCGAGTTCAAAGGTTCCTCCAAACCGGTTTCGTGGCTTCGCTCTTCGTGCAATTGCTCTTTTGGCGTCTCTTCTTCTCGCTCGGACGCGTCGAACGCCCACGAATTCTCCTCCTCACTTTCGCGCTCCGCTGTCAAATGATTTGTCTCCGTTTGGAAAGACAAGAGCGGATCATCTGGCTTACATTGTTGGGATTGGTCGAGGTGTTGTCCGCGGCGAGGAGCACGCGGAGACGCTAAGCTAAGATTAGCGCCGGACTCGCACGGTTCGAAACACTCGCATTCGTCAAATCCTCGGCTTAACCCTGAAGCCTCGCACTCAGCGGCGGAGGTCAAGAGTCCATTGTTGTTGGCGCCGGAATACTCGCGTCGGCCAATGGCGTCGTTTTGCCCGTAGATAGCGCTCGACTCCATTCCTTTGCGTAAATCTGCAGGTCGTTGGCAAACCGGAACTTCTCCCGCAGGTTCTCCATTGGCTTTGGCGGGTTCGGAGTTTTCCAAATGCATCCTGGTGCAGAGCTTTTTCACAGCCTGAACATGTCTTCTGCGGTTGGGGACGCGGTGGGGGACGCGGTGGGGGACGCGGTGGGGGCGTCTACACTAACGGCGTATTGAGCTACTATCATTCATGGTGGTTAGTTCTTATCACATGGGGACCGGTTGTGGCGGGTAACGTCCTGGTGGAGTCCTGCAGGAGCGTGTGTCGCTGGCCCGCTGCTCGGGCACATTGCACACACATTGACATCGTGACAAGTTGTCGCAACAGCAAAACTGACAGTAAGAACTTGACCGGGTCCCTCCCCGTCCTCTGCCCCCGTCCCTCCGCCTCTCTCCCCCAGTCCCTGCCCCCTCTCTCCCCTCCTCTCTCCTCCTCCCTCTCTCTCTTCCCTCCCTCTCTCCCCCTTCTCTCCACGGTTGCACTCTTTTTACACACGGGCCTTTTGGCTTGTGCAAAGTCACAGATCGAATTCAGCGTTTTTACGAGCCGGTGTAGTCACTTTTTAATTGAAAACTGCACTTCGTCGTGTCGATCCGTTTTTCACCATACGTTTTGACTACTTCTCTGCGATCTTTCAAACGTCGCTCCATTTCCGTTGTTCCTTGTTTGGGACTCCTTCCTCTTCGTAAACTTGATCACAAAGGTTCCAGATTGGCCTCCTGCTCGGTTCCTTTCGTCTTGAACTTGCTCAAAGTCACGTTTTGCTCTTTCGTCTGGAGATGTTCGCCGTGACCAACCGATGGCGGAACATCTGTCGCGCGTCATGATTTCGATGACTTGATGATATATTTGTTCAGACAGTTTTCTCTACTTCAGTAGTAGTTCCCCCCCCGCCCAAATACTTTGTACATGTGTAATGATATGTGGCACTGCAGTCCCCACCGCGTAAACCCTCCTCCTCTCGCTCTCTCTCCCAGACACATGGGAGACTTATTTTGGGTCGCTGTGGGTGAGACGCGACGAATGCCCAGAGCCAGATCGGGTTGGTCTATGAAAAGGCTGAAGTCAGGCGTAAAACTGCCAGAGACGCCCCGTGCTCTGTAACGCGGCGCGAGCAGAACCGGGCCGAGCGCTGGTGGCACCGGGGGACGGGGGGGGGCACCGTGGGGGGGGGGGCACCAAACGGTTATTGGAAAAGAAGGTACGGTTCAGACGCGGCCAAACAGACATGTGTCAAAGATGCGCCTGAGACTGTCACTGGATGTGTTTGTGGTGTTTGCTTTGTGTTTGTGTGTTTGTGTGTTTGTTTGTTTGTTGTGTGTTTGTTTGTGTGATTGTTTGTGTGATTTGCACGAGCAACACTCCACCACACACACACACACACTCACTCACTCACACACATGCACACTCACTCACATAGACACCACACACACGCACAAACACTCACACACACCACAACTCACACACACGCACAAAACACACAGACACACACACAAACACTCACACACATGCACACTCACTCACACGCACACACAAACAACTACACACACACACATGCACACACACTCACACACATGCACAACTCACTCACACACACTCTCACCACACACACCACACACAGACACTCCACACACACACACACACACACACACCGCACGCACGCACACTCACTTCA
>BJKM01000811.1:299995-380300 GCA_015082035.1 Chaenogobius annularis
CCACCATGTGACATCATCAGGTGGTCCCCTTCACCAGACTCATATGAACAATTCAACTCAAATCGATGCGCGGCCGAACAAGTTTGGAACGTTTCATCTGGACTCAATGTATATGCTATTATACTGAGCTCTGATTGGACCTGCTCGAAGGGGAGGAGCATTTGCACTGAGCTCTGGTTGGCCCCGCCCAAAAGGGGAGGAGTCATGACTGTTGTTGCTGATGAGCTGCGACTCGTTTAGAGTAAGATGAACGGCTGATTGTAAACCTGAGTGCGAGTGCCTTCTGTGTGGGCGGGCTTTTGTGCAGTGTTTGTTTGGTCTCACAATGTAACTATTAAGAATACACACACACAATCACATTTACCGGCTGTAGAACGCTCCATTAAAAGACACGAGCTGAAGTAGGGGGGGAAACCATGACGTCACATGACCAAGTTAAATGTCACGGTTTCATTGGTCGTTGCGGCTGAGAGCAGCGCCCGCGAAGGGTCCAGCTAAAAGTCTGTGTGTCTGTATCTTTGTCCGTCGTGGTTTCATCTGTTCTTCTTTGGTGGCTCTCGGGTTTGGCCTGTAGATGGCGTTTGCTCATCATAGACCTGACCTTTATTAATGTTCAAGTTTAACACAATAACATGAGCCTCACTGTAAAGTACTATAAAACGTCAACATTTCAATATCTCTTCCTAAAATGACCAAATTATTGCTAAAAACATCTTTTGGGGAAAAAATGTATCTCCACAGATCTGGCATGTAACATCACCTGCTTGTCTCCATGGAGATAAACTTGAACATGTGGAACGTTCCAGGCAAAGCAGTAACATCTCCATGGACCCTGTGCCAGAAAAGTGGCACAGTGACCCTTTAAAACCTTAACAACATCCAATACGAGACCCAATCATCCGTCCCACACCCGTCCCACACCCGTCCCACACCCGTCCCACACCCGTCCCACACCCGTCCCACACCCGTCCCACAACCCGTCCACAACCGTACACGGTCGAGCGCAGTGGCCCATCGCAGTCATCCGTCCCACACCCGTCCACGCGTCGAGCGCAGTGGCCCATCGCAGTCGTCCGTCCCACACCTCGGTCGAGCGCAGGGCCCAATCGCAGTCGTCCGTCCCACACCCGTCCCACGGTAGAGAGCGCAGGGGCCCATCGCAGTCGTCCGTCCCACACCCGTCCCACGGTCAGAGCGCAGGGGCCCATCGCAGTCGTCCATCCCACACCCGTCCCACGGTCGGAGTGCAGTGGCCCCATCACAGTCATCCGTCCCACACCCGCCGGTCCCACGGTCAAGTGCAGTGGCCCATCGCAGTCATCCGTCCCACACCCGTCCCACGGTTGAGCGCAGTGGCCCATCACAGTCATCCTTCCCACGGTCGAGCGCAGTGGCCCATCGCAGTCGTCCGTCCCACGGTCAAGTGCAGTGGCCCATCACAGTCATCCGTCCCATGTTCGAGCGCAGTGGCCCATCGCAGTCGTCCGTCCCACGGTCAAGTGCAGTGGCCCATCGCAGTCATCCGTTCCCACGGTCAAGTGCAGTGGCCCATCGCCAGTCATCCGTCCCACGGTCAAGTGCAGTGGCCCATCGCAGTCATCCGTCCCACGGTCGAGCGCAGTGGCCCATCGCAGTCATCCGTCCCACGGTCAAGGGCAGTGGCCCATCGCAGTCATCCGTCCCACGTCGAGCGCAGTGGCCCATCGCAGTCGTCCGTCCCACACCCGTCCCACAGTCGAGCGCAGTGGCCCATCGCAGTCGTCCGTCCCACAGTCGAGCGCAGTGGCCCATCGCAGTCGTCCGTCCCACAGTCGAGCGCAGTGGCCCATCGCAGTCGTCCGTCCCACAGTCGAGCGCAGTGGCCCATCGCAGTCGTCCGTCCCACAGTCGAGCGCAGTGGCCCATCGCAGTCGTCCGTCCCACAGTCGAAGCGCAGTGGCCATCGCAGTCGTCCGTCCCACAGTCGAGCGCAGTGGCCCATCGCAGTCGTCCGTCCCACACCCGTCCCACAGTCGAGCGCAGTGGCCCATCGCAGTCGTCCGTCCCACAGTCGAGCGCAGTGGCCCATCGCAGTCGTCCGTCCCACAGTCGAGCGCAGTGGCCATCGCAGTCGTCCGTCCCACGTCGTCGAGCGCAGTGGCCCATCGCAGTCGTCCCGTCCCACGTCGAGCGCAGTGGCCCATCGCAGTCGTCCGTCCCACAGTCGAGCGCAGTGGCCCATCGCAGTCGTCCGTCCCACACTCTTCTGAGGGTTTGCACAGAGAATCATCTTTTCTCATTTAAACCTCTGCATCCTCTTCATTCACACCAACTCTGTATTTATTGATGTATTTATTTGACACTGCACAGACCAGAGAAAGTGATGGCCCCTCATCAGCAATCCAACTGCAGATTTAAACATCTACCATTGACTCACTAATGAGTCCACAGTCAGGTTCTTTGTGGGAACTAGACAAACCCACTGTGACTAAAGTGTTTTCATGTGCTCCAGGTTCTGTCCTCGGTGTAGTAACATTACATGCAGCAGTGACAGATCCTTCACACCGTCGTTAAAGTCTTGGCCTGTTTCAAACTTTTCCGAGCCGCGACCTTTTCTGACCCCTTGGCTCTGGCCCACTTTGAGCAGAGTCAAACATCTGACCCAGTTTGGAGCTGAAGTCCATAATTCTGCCACTGAGCGCGTCCTTCAGCAGCACTAAGCCCGCTCCTCTCCCCAGGGACGGGTCATTACGCCGGGACACGCTGTCGGACATTCTCCCCCGTGTCCTCCTGGAGCTCCTGGAGAGGAGATCTGCCCCTTGAAGGCACTCCGATCCGGGGCAGAAATAGAGCCTGGGGGGGGGGGGGCAGCTGCTGACAGTGGTAATGATGAAGCAGGAGGTTTAAATTTAGAAACAAACTCGTAACGGCGCAAACATCACGGACGAAACGGGTAAACAACCAGGAGAGAACGGGCGAAGGAGCACGCCATCGAGCGTTACAGACGTCCTCACGATGTCTTTTTTTTATGTATTGACCTTTGTGGGCCAAATGATGATGATTCGGACCCCCATGAGCTTCCTGGGGTCCTTTTTAAAAACACAATGAGTAGTGTAAAAGTATCTTCATTGAACTATACAAAAATACAAACTGCAAGTACACATTCGCACTGTAGAAACGCCATGAATACGTATATTTGAACTGTATTTCAGTCGTAGTAAATGTATTCTTCACAAATTCTTGAATTCCTTTTCCAAAATGTTGAAATACGACGTCAACACGGAATAAAAGAATAAAAGACCATTTGTGAAGGTTAGCATTTGCTTTGGGAATGAAAAACACGCCCTCCTGGTGCCTGACGGGTTTTTGAAACGGACTTGATGCAAATGTTGGGTTTTTGAGTTGTAAAATCACTTTGTACTTTTATTTTACAGTTTACTACTCATCTCTCCTCAGCTCGTTTGGTTGCATTGTCATTGTCCACTGCAAACGCACACTTTTGTATGTATACACACTTTGCATATCTTCAAAACAACATTGTAATTGCACGGATCCGATAGTCACAGCGCAGTCGATGGGCCGCGCGTGTCCCTGATTGGCTGATCCACATGTTAGTCACACATCTGAACCCGGCACCAGAGACGCGGCTTTGTGATGTTCTGGAGAAACGGGCCAGATCTGCGGAGAGGCGAGCCCGCGCAGCAGAACGGGGTCAGTCCGCGCTCACCAGATGGTGGGCGTGGCCTGTGTAGCTCTGTGGGGGATTGTTTTGGCTCCACAAACTGGGCACATTCATCTTCTCTCTTAAAGTCCTTTCTCTGACGACGATCACGCCTTTGGAGGTGAGAACGGCAACACTTTCTGAAATAATGTGACAGAGAAGACAGTTTGTGTTTCATGTGGACAGAACCAGTGATCACAGAGACGTGAACCCTAAACCTGACCTCTGACCTCTGACCTCTGACCCTGACACACAGAGTTCACCTGACGATTCTGACCCTGACTCAAGCTCAACTTTAAAATAGAAGTTTCAGGGAAATGTTTCGCTGCTGTGAATCTGAAACAGACTCTGGACCGGGTTTAGGGACGGGTCTGGTCCAGGTTGAAGGTCATACGGTCCAGTTCTGTAGGGGGTCTTCCAGGACCAGAGTCCAGAGCAGAGTCCAGAGCAGAGTCCAGAGCAGAGTCCAGTCCAGAGTCCAGTCCAGAGTCCAGACCAGAGTCCAGGCCAGAGTCAAGAGTCCAGAGTCCAGACCAGAGTCCAGGCCAGAGTCAAGAGTCCAGAGTCCAGGCAGAGTCCAGAGTCCAGGTCCGGTTTCAGCTGGTCTTCTCATGTTGTAAATCTGTGAAACTGAAGCTTCAGCAAAAACAGCCGCGTCCTTCAAAGAAAAACACTGCCCTCTTCTGGGGAAACGTGCACAATACACTACAGAAAGGGATTTTCCCATTTAGTCAAAAAAGATTCAGTGGTTTTCGTCTGGACGCTGTTGGACATCCAAGAGTCATTCTCAATCTGTGGAACTAGTCCGAGAACTCAGAGTAAGCTCCACCCACCGGGCGGAGTTGTTAGTTTTGTTTTGACCTGGAACTATACTAACAAATAGATAAACAGGACAGGCTAGTTCACGGACAATGACAATACACCTTTTTCTGATTTCTGCTGTAGAAAGCTAACGCTCTAAAGCTAACGCACTAAAGCTAACGTGCTAAAACTAACTAATTTTATTTCATATTACAGGTATTCATGTTTTTCTATCAATCATGATTTTGGTTCGGTGGGATTGTCAAATTTTGTTCCATACTAAAGTGATCTGTTCGTAGTTCCATACTAAAGTGATCTATTCGTAGTTCCATACTAAAGTGATCTGTTCGTAGTTCCATACTAAAGTGATCTGTTCGTAGTTCCATACTAAAGTGATCTATTTTGTAGTTCCATACTAAAGTGATCTGTTCGTAGTTCCATACTAAAGTGATTCTGTTTGTAGTTCCATACTAAAGTGATCTGTTCGTAGTTCCAGACTAAAGTGATCTGTTCGTAGTTCCATACTAAAGTGATCTGTTCGTAGTTCCATACTAAAGTGATCTGTTTGTAGTTCCATACTAAGTGATCTAGTCGTAGTTCCATACTAAAGTGATCTATTCGTAGTTCCATTACTAAAGTGATCTATTCGTAGTTCCATACTAAAGTGATCTGTTCGTAGTTCCATACTAAAGTTCGATCTGTTAAAGTGATCGTCGTAGTTCCATACTAAAGTGATATGTTCGTAGTTCCAGACTAAAGTGATCTGTTCGTAGTTCCATACTTAAGGTGATCTGTTCGTAGTTCCATGCTAAAGTGATCTGTTTGTAGTTCCATACTAAGGTGATCTAGTCGTGGTTCCATACTAAATTGATCTGTTTGTAGTTCCATACTTAAGGTGATCTAGTCGTAGTTCCATACTAAAGTGATCTATTCGTAGTTCCATACTAAATGTGATGTTCGTATTCCAGTAAAATATCGTTCGTAGTTCCAGACTAAAGTGATCTGTTCGTAGTTCCATACTAAGGTGATCTGTTCGTAGTTCCATGCTAAAGTGATCTGTTTGTAGTTCCATACTAAGGTGATCTAGTCGTGGTTCCATACTAAAAGTGATCTATTTGTAGTTCCAAACTAAAGTGATCTATTTGTAGTTCCATACTAAAGTGATCTATTCGTAGTTCCATGCTAAGGTGATCTGTTTGTAGTTCCATACTAAAGTGATCCATTCATAGTTCTATATTAAGGTGAATCTGTTCGTGGTTCCATTCTAAAGTGATCTGTTTGTAGTTCCATACTAAGGTGATCTATTTATAGTTCCATGCTAAAGTGATCTGTTTGTAGTTCCATACTAAAGTGGTCTGTTCGTAGTTCCATACTAAAGTGATCTGTTCGTTAGTTCCATACTAAAGTGATCTGTTCGTGTTTCCATCTAGTTGATCGATCTGTTCGTACTAGAGTGATCTGTTCGTAGTTCCATACTAAGGTGATCTAGTCATTGTTCCATACTAAAGTGATCTATTCGTAGTTCCATACTAAAGTGAATTGTTCGTAGTTCCAGACTAAAGTGATCTGTTCGTAGTTCCATACTAAAGTGATCTGTTTGTGGTTCCGAACTAAAGTGATCTGTTCGTAGTTCTATACTAAAGTGATCGGTTTGTAGTTCCATACTAAAGTGATCTGTTCATAGTTCTATACTAAAGTGATCTGTTTGTAGTTCCATACTAAAGTGATCTGTTCGTAGTTCTATACTAAAGTGATCTGTTTGTAGTTCCATACTAAAGTGATGATGAAGGGTCTAAAAACAGGCGCGTCTCCTCTGGACAGCTCCAGTCTTCTCTGGACAGCTCCGCCTCCCAATTAAGAGGTAATGATTCCCGGGCCGAACAGTTTTGTTTTAATGTCATATTTAATCAAATGCATTGATGCTTAAATCAAGGTTTTCTTAAAACAAGAATCTACTTAAGAATGCATCACCAAATATAAGAAATAAATATTGTACTCGAAATAAGCAGATTTGAATCTTTTTTAAACAGTAATTGTTTAAATCAAGCATAAATCTGCTTGAAATTAGATTAAAAAATCTAAAAAAGAGATCTTAAAATAAGATGTGTAGCTTTTCTATAATCGCGTCCTGTTTGAATAAAAACTCAAACTCTGATCTTGACATAAGACCTGCACCTCTTTTTTGGCCTGTTTTATCCTCCTGCTGCACAACTACAGCCTTTAACTGTTCAGTGTGTTTAATTGCCCCCTCTAGTGGTCAGCGTGGGGCCAGCGCGTCATTTTCCCCCCATTTGCATAAATTTGAACTCTCAAAAGCACTATTTAAATTGTGAATATTGATAGACCTTTTTAAGGCTCTGCGTCAGTGTCAGAACGTAAATCTGACCTCGCACAGGTGAGAGAGGGGGGTCAAAGGTCAAGGTTTACGGGAGGAGGGGGAACGCAGGTCAAAGGTCAAGGTTTACGGTTCTGCTGATCTGCAGATTCAAAGAGGCTGGAAAAAAACACCACAAACTTAAATTGTGTGAAAGACTTTCATGAGATAAACGAAAAATTTTTACGTTTTAGTTGTTTTCTTTTTTATTATGAAGAGTTTTCATATTGGCCAAAATGTCACATATTTGGGACATTTAAATCTGAAAAAAAAAAGGAAATGGAATATGATTTGAGTAAACTAGATCTGACTGAAAAATTGTGGGAAAATTCTATTTAATTTGACCTCATTTTTTAGACTTTAGAGTGTGATAAATGAGGCTCAGACCTTGTGTGGTTCTGGACTCTCGTACAGTTTGGTGTGTGTAGGAGCCACTTTAAGGCCTGCTCTTTACGTCTTCAGGAGCAGATTAGATTCTTCTGTCGTTTCAGGTGAACGTTTTAATGTCGAGAGAGAAAACGAACCAAAAAACAAACTTCTGCAGATTTCTCATCACTCAAAACCCCACGGATAGTTCCTCCAGGGCTGCCACTTTCCAGTGCAGATAGAGAAGATTAATGCCCTACTGTGTAACATAGCGTGTGCGTGTGTGTGTGTGTGTGCGTGTGCTTCTCTCTCCATCAAACCCGTTCATTTCAGTTCGTTTGGTCTCTGGTTTGGCAAGTCAGTTATTGTTACTAAGGAACATATTTTGAGGAATAAAATAATCGTTTGTGGAGCTTTGTCTGATTTCTGAACCACATTAGGCTGTTTGTATAGCGCCCCCTACAGGTCGGACGACTCATTGAACTAAAATGCTGTTAAGATGAATATATTTTTAATTCAGCTAAAAATGATAAAAATGTTACCACAGAATAGCACATTTTTTAGGTTTATGATTTCACTTCCTGTTTGTAATTGATGACGTCACACGAGGAAATCACAATTATTTTATTTGACGAATACAAATATATGAGAGCGACTTTATTTTGTTGATTGAAAGTTTAGAGCGTCAAAAAAAGTTGTTTCTTTGTGTAAATTCTGCATAAAGTTTGACTGGAATGAGTTTCACTGCTGTGATGTCACTTCCTGTCATTTTTCTAAAGATTAATCATCGTTTTCTCCACAAAAACCTGCTCGATCGGTGTAAAACTCATTTAGATGTACGACAGGTACAAACACACCAAGTAAAATCAACATTAGAACATCGTAAAACCTGTCAGAGGCACTTTAATGGAAACTTTATTTATAAAACACAGATCCACAAAGTCCTGACTGAACGGACGTGACGTAACTCAGGGCAGACGTACACCGTTTTGAATATTAATGAGCTCAAATCAACAGGTAAAAAAAAGAAAAAAAGTGGTTTTGCGCAGGCGCAGAAGTGAAAGAGGCGCACATCTGGACCAGGCGCGTGTAACGTGACGAAGGCCGCATGATGGCGCTGTTTGCGCGTGCCCGGGCCCCTGGTGCTTGTCCCCTCCTCCGCTGCGGCCCCCGGGACCCCTCACCTCTCCCCCGCCGCCGCCGCCGCGCGCTCTCCACTCGGACTCTGCGCCTCATCAGCGGCGCCTCTCCCGGTTCTTTCCTTCCCACGGTCGCACACAGTCACGCGCGGACACGGACACGGACGCGAGGATGGGCTCGAGGAGGTACGGCACGGCCCGGTTCGGCTCGGGACCTCGCCGCTCCGGGACTAACCGAGCTGTGCGCTGTGTCCGCAGGTGTCTCCCGGGTTTGGAGCTCATTTTCGGCGGCGTCCTGCTGCTCGCGCTCGGTCCCGGTCCCGTGGCTCCGCAGCGGTGGACAGGTAACGATACAAACCCGATCTCCCGCTGCGGCGGCGGCGCTTTCTCCGTCGCACTTGTTGCTGCTTCGTTTTCGCTGTTTTCTGACGTTAAACGCGTTTAAAAAGTTGTGAAATTGTTGCGGTTTTGTTCATTACGCGTTCACGTCTTTGTCCGCCTCGCGCCGCTCGTGATTGGCTGCCGTGGCTCTTTGATGGACAGGTAGCGGGGGTCCGGTGCCTGTCCGGTGCCTGTCCGGTGCCTGTCCGGTGCCTGTCCGGTGCCTGTCCGGTGCCTGTCCGGTTGGTAAGTGCATTAACGGTGGCTGCTTTTGACTGGGCAAAGAGGTTTGCGCGACGCGGACACACGCGTCAGAACCGGGACACGTGCACGTCGTCTTCAGGGTCCCGGTCCTGATGGACTAAGGTCACAAATGTGTGACCTTCTTAGAGTTTTAGAAGATTATGAGAGATTGTTGACTTGTTTACAACATTTCACATTTAGATCTGGAAACATTCTTTAGATGTTTATTTCATGTTTGTCTGAAGTTATTAGAGCCCCCAGGAGTCTGAGGCAGGGTCTGAGTCTGAGGCAGGGTCTGAGGCAGGGTCTGAGGCAGGGTCTGAGCAGCAGGTCTGAGCCAGGGTCTGATAGCCAGGTCTGAGGCAGGGCTGAGCTGGGCAGGTCTGAGTCTGAGGCAGGGTCTGATGGCAGGGTCTGAGGCAGGGGTTCTGAGGCAGGGTCTGAGCAGGGTCTGAGGGCAGGTCTGAGCAGGGTCTGAGTCAGGGTTTCGTGAGGCACGGTCTGAGGCAGGGTCTGAAGTCTAGAGCAGGGCCGAGGCTGGTTGTCTAAACTTCTAAAATGGCTCTTCTGCTGAATCACATTCACATTGTTTGTGTCCAAAGTTAGTTAATTACTGCTAAATAAAATACTTTCTGGCAAGGAACAAATTGAAAATACTTGTAATTAAGTTACCAGTTACCAAACAAGAATACATTTCAGTTACTTGTGACGGCAAACACACAAAGGAGGACCACAGAACGCACACTTGCCTGAACGCGCACGGCCTGAACCGCGGCACGGCCTGAGCGACGCGCAGCTGAACTGCGGACGGCCTGAACCGCAGCACGGCTGAACGCGCACTGCCTGTAACGCGCACTGCCTGACGCCGCACGGCCGAACGCGCGACGGCGCTGAACGCGCACGGGCCTGAACGCACTACGGCCTCTGAACGCACACTGCCTAGACGCGGCCGAACGGGCACACTGCCTGAAACGCACACTGCACTGTGAACGGCGCCTGGAACATGCCCTGAACGGCACACTTGCCTGAACGCACCACTGCACTGGAACGCCGGCCTGAACGCACACTCTGCACTGAACGCACACTGCCTTGAACGCACAACTGCCTGAACGCGCACTGCCTGTACGCGCACGGCCTGTACGCGCACGGCCTGTACGCGCACGGCCTGAACGCGGCCTGAACGCACCACGCACTGCTATGAACGCACACTGCACTGAACGCACACTGCCTGAACGCCACACTGCCTGAACGCGCCTGAACGACCACACTGACTGAACGGCACACGGCCTGAACGCACATCCCTGAACACACGCGCGCCTGAACGCGGCCTGAACGCACAACGGCCTTCTGAACGCACACTCCCTAACACCACGGGCCTGAACCGCCTGGGAACGAACACACGCTTGAACGCACACCGGCTCTGAACGCCACACGCCTGCAACGCTACACGCCTTCCTGAAACGCACACTGCGCTAGCGAACGCACACTGCCTGAACGCACACTCCCTGAAACACGCGGCCCTGAACGCGGCCTTGAACGCACGGCCTGAACGCAACGCCTAAACACGCCTGAACGCACACGGCCTGAAGCACCACCGCCTGAAAACGCACACTGCCTGACGACACACGGCCTGAACGTACACTCCCTGAACACACACTCCCTGAACGCGGCACTGAACGCACACTGACTGAACGCACACGGCCTGAACGCACACTCCCCTGAACACACGCGGCCTGAACGCGGCCCTGAACGCACGCGGCCTGAACGCACGCGGCCTGAACGCACCACTCCCTGAACACACGCGCACTGAACGGCTAACGCGGCCTGAACGCACACTGACTGAACGCCATCGCGGCCTGAAGCACGCGGCCTTGAACGCACACTGGACTGAAACGCACCACGGGCGACTGAACCGCACACTCCCCTGAACACAGCGGCCTGAACGCGGCCTGAACGCACACGGCCTGAACGCACACGGCCTGAACGCACACTCCCTAACGCGGCCTGAACGCACACGGCTCTGAACGCACACGCCTGAACGCACACGGCCTGAACGCACACGGCATCCTGAACGCACACTGCCTGAACGCACACTGCCTGAACGCACACTGCCCCTGAACACCACGACCTCTGAACGCGCCTGACGCACACGCCTGAACGCACCACGCCTGAACGCACCACGGCTGAACGCACACTGCCTGAACGCACACTGCCTGAACGCACACGGCCTGAACCACACTCCCTGAACCACCACACTCCCTGAACCGCCGCCTGAAGCACACTGACTGGAACGCACACGGCCCTGATACGCACCACTCCCGAACACCACGCGGCCTGAACGCGGCTGAACGCACGCGCGCCTGAGCACGCTGGCCTGAACCACGCGGCCTGAACGCACGCGGCCTGAACGCACGCGGCCTGAACGTGCAGCCGGCTTAACCGCACACTCCCTGAACGCACCACCGGGGCCTGAACTGCGATTGCGATTGATTGATTTTGTTGGTTGTATTTGTGGTAAACAAATGTGCAGCATTAAATCTTTATCACGTTTGTTAAACAAATAAAGTAGAATTGATTAAATGATAAAAGTTAGAATAAGACCTGGAGTTGCACAGATCTGTGTCAGACCTGGTCCTGGCCTTCGTTTAAAGCCCAGTACGGGAATTTCCTGGTTTACTCTGGTTTACTCTGGTTTACTCTGGTTTACTCTGGTTTACTCTGGTTTACTCTGGTTAACTCTTTGTTTTACTCTGGTTTAATCTGGTTTGGTTTAATCTGGTTTGGTTTACTCTGGTTTATTCTGGTTCGGTTTAATCTGGTTTGGTTTACTCTTGTTTACTCTGGTTTATTCTGGTTCGGTTTAATCTGGTTTGGTTTACTCTGGTTTATTCTGGTTTAATCTGATTCATTCTGGTTTGGTTTAATCTGGTTTGGTTTCCTCTGGTTTCCTCTGGTTTCCTTTGGTGTTCTTTAGTTTCTTTGGTTTCCTCTGGTTTAATCTGGTTTGGTTTATTCTGGTTTGGTTTACTCGGGTTTAATCTGGTTTGGTTTAATCTGGTTTATTCTGGTTTGGTTTATTCTGGTTTGGTTTACTCGGGTTTAATCTGGTTTGGTTTAATCTGGTTTATTCTGGTTTGGTTTATTCTGGTTTGGTTTACTCGGGTTTAATCTGGTTTGGTTTACTCGGGTTTAATCTGGTTTGGTTTACTCTGGTTTATTCCGGTTTGGTTTATTCTGGTTTGGTTTACTCTGGTTTATTCTGGTTTTCTTTGGTTCCCTCTGGTTTAATCTGGTTTCTTTGGTTCCCTCTGGTTTAATCTGGTTTCTTTGGTTCCCTCTGGTTTAATCTGGTTTCTTTGGTTTCCTCTGGTTTAATCTGGTTTTCTTTGGTTTTCTCTGGTTTAATCTGGTTTTCTTTGGTTTCCTCTGGTTTAATCTGGTTTTCTTTTTGTTTCCTTTGGTTTCCTCTGGTTTCCTCTGGTTTCTTTGGTGTTCTTTAGTTTCTTTGGTTTACTCCACGTTTGCTCTGTGTTTTTCTCACTCGTGAAGTGTCCGGTAAATCAGATGCCCTGCCCGAACTAAATGGACAAAGAGCCGTGTTTGTGATTAGAGGCCGGAGAAAGGTGTGTTACAGACGCTAATGATGAGTGCAGAGAGGCTTCTTAAGCGGAGGGACTCGGACCACAGCAGGGCCAAGACCCGAGCCGGGTTTAGTCCAGGTAAAGTCCAGGTAAAGTCCAGGTAAAGTCCAGGTAAAGTCCAGGTAAAGTCCAGGTAAAGTCCAGGTAAAGTCCAGGTAAAGTCCAGGTCTTAGACATTTCAGTTCTGGCTCGATCCTGATTCTAGACCTGGTTAAGTCCCACTTTAGTCCTGGTTTCTTCCTGGTTTTGCGGTCAAGGTTAAACCCTGATTTTCCCCAAACGGTGCAGCCCTTATGTTCCCTAATCCTGTATGTAGTTGTTTGCAGTTGTTTGCAGTTGTTTGCAGTTGTTTGCAGTTGTATGTAGTTGTATATAGTATATAGCTGTTTGTAGTTGTATGTAGTTGTATGTAGTTGTTTATAGTTGTATGTAGTTGTATATAGTATATAGCTGTTTGTAGTTGTATGTAGTTGTATGTAGTTGTATATAGTTGCATATAGTTGTATATAGTTGTTTGTACTTGTATATAGTGTTATGGAGTTGTATATAGTTGTTTGCAGTTGTATGCAGTTGTATGTAGTTGTATATAGTATATAGCTGTTTGTAGTTGTATGTAGTTGTTTATAGTTGTATATAGTTGCATGTAGTTGTTTATAGTTGTATGTAGTTGTTTATAGTTGTATGTAGTTGTTTGTAATATATAGTTGCTTGTAGTTGTATATAGTTGCTTGTAGTTGTATGTAGTTGTATGTAGTTGCTTGTAGTTGTATATTGTTGTTTGAAGTTGTATATAGTTGTATGTAGTTGTTTGTAGTTGTATGTAGTTGTTTATAGTTGTATGTAGTTGTTTGTAATATATAGTTGCTTGTAGTTGTATATAGTTGCTTGTAGTTGTATGTAGTTGTTTGTGGTTGCATATAGTTGTATGTAGTTGTTTGTAGTATATAGTTGCTTGTTGTTGTATATAGTTGTTTGTAGTTGCATATAGTTGTATGTAGTTGTATATAGTTGTTTGTAGTTGCATATAGTTGTATGTAGTTGTTTATAGTTGTATGTAGTTGTTTGTAGTATATAGTTGCTTGTAGTTGTATATAGTTGTTTGTAGTATATAGTTGCTTGTAGTTGTATATAGTTGCTTGTAGTTGTATGTAGTTGTATGTAGTTGTTTGTAGTTGCATATAGTTGTATGTAGTTGTTTGTAGTATATAGTTGCTTGTAGTTGTATATAGTTGTTTGTAGTTGCATATAGTTGTTTGTAGTTGCATATAGTTGTATGTAGTTGTTTATAGTTGTATGTAGTTGTAGTATATAGTTGCTTGTAGTTGTATATAGTTGTTTGTAGTTGCATATAGTTGTATATAGTTGTTTGTAGTTGCATATAGTTGTATGTAGTTGTTTATAGTTGTATGTAGTTGTAGTATATAGTTGCTTGTAGTTGTATATAGTTGTTTGTAGGATATAGTTGCTTGTAGTTGGATGTAGTTGTATATAGTTGTTTGTAGTTGCATATAGTTGTATGTAGTTGTTTATAGTTGTATGTAGTTGTTTATAGTTGTATGTCGTTGTATATTTACCTCCGTATTATGAGCACATTTGTGTCGTTCAGATGTTGTTCACGTTCCATAACTTTGGTTTTATTGATGAGGAGCTTCTTCAGGTCCAGGACGCGGTCAGAGAAAAGTGACCGAACCCACACTTGACCCGTCTGCCTGATTCTTGTCTCTTTTTGTGATGCAGTTTTGGCCTCAGGGGGATAAAGCCCCCGCCGGGACATTTAATGACTGTGACTTTTGTGCTGCGTAAAATTTACAGTGACAGAAATCTGCTTTGATCCCGACCGACCGTAATTGGACCGAATTGGACCGAATATTCATTTAGGTTAAAGTTTAGACCGAGGGAAACTTCATCGTGTCACGTTTGACCCAAATCCAACCGGTCAGGACTCGGGACTGGGTCGGGACTGGGTCAGGACTCGGGACTGGGTCAGGACTCGACAGGACTGGGTCAGGACCGGGACTGGGTCAGGACTCGACAAGGGACTGGGTCAGGACTCGGGACTGGTCAGGACTCGGGACTGGGTCAGGACTCGACAAGGGACTGGGTCAGGACTCGGGACTGGGTCAGGACTGAACAAGGGACTGGCCAGGACTGGACCGGGACTGGACCAGGACTCGGGACTGGACTTTTCTCCATAAACTTTCCAGTCTCAATCTCAAATTTTTTTTATTTTTTTTCTTTATTATTTGTCTTTATTCTTCTTTATTTTTCACACTCGTTTCCCTTCGACTTTCAGCTACAGAAGAACTTTATCTTTCATTTGAAGCACATTAATTAGAACGGAAAGGTTTTGACGTAACTGTGATATTAATGAAAATCAGAAACCGATTAGAAAACGACCAGACCATTACTTTTGCTGTCGGCGAGTCGTGGTTATTCGCCGTAAATCGTTGGCGAAAGCTGAAATCCCAGTTTTCTTCAGTGTTTTTGGAGGCGATGGAATGTCGACATGTGTTTATGGAAGAAGAAGCTTCAACTCCAGGTTTACACCGACGACATGAAACGATCTGACCACATCTGACAGTCTGACCACATCTGACCACATCTGACCAACATCTGAACCACATCTGACCACATCTGACCACATCTGACCACGCTCTGGACACGCTCTGACCACGCTCTGACCACGCTCTGACCACGGTCTGACCACGCTCCGACCACGCTCCGACCACGCTCCGACCACGCTCCGACCACGCTCCGACCACGTTTCGGACCCAAACTGCACCAATGATTTAAGATATTTTTATTATTCTAGCCACAAAGTCACTAAAGTATCTCCAAACTGAATCAACTTTGGCCCGTGTTTGGCCCAAGTTTGGCCCAAGTTTGGCCCATGTTTGGCCCGTGTTTGGCCCGTGTTTGGCCCGTGTTTGGCCCATATCTGGCCCATATTTGGCCCATATTTGGCCCGTGTTTGTCCCGGGAACAGATGGTTCTGTTTGGTAAACCGCACCACATCCTGTTCTCCAAAACGTTACCAAATCTGGATCTTTTTTATTTTGTCCTGGATTAAAAAAAACATTTCCTGGATCAAAACATCTGCAGCACAGACCAGGTCTGAAACCAGGTCTGAAACCAGGTCTGAAACCAGGTCTAACCCAGGTCTGAAACTAGTTCTGAAACCAGGTCCAACCCAGGTCTGAAACTAGTTCTGAAACCAGGTCTAAACTAGTTCTGAAACTAGTTCTGAAACCAGGTCTAAACTAGGTCTGGAACCGGGTCTGAAACCAGGTCTGAAACCAGGTCTAACCCAGGTCTGAAACCAGGTCTAAACTAGTTGTGAAACTAGTTCTGAAACCAGGTCTAAACTAGTTGTGAAACTAGTTCTGAAACCAGGTCTAAACTAGGTCTGGAACCGGGTCTGAAACCGGGTCTGAAACCGGGTCTAACCCAGGTCTGAAACCAGGTCTGAAACCGGGTCTAACCCAGGTCTGAAACCAGGTCTGAAACCGGGTCTAACCCAGGTCTGAAACCAGGTCTGAAACCAGGTCTGAAACCAGGACTAAACCGGGAGTGTGTTTTAGGTAAATATGGGCCTGAGTGAAACAGATGTTCTTCAGTTCTCTGTCATCAACTGTCCACAACATCTGCCCACGCTCCAAACAGGACCAGAACCCAAGACCAGGGCCAGAACCCAAGACCAGGGCCAGAACCCAAGACAAGGACCAGAACCCAAGACCAGGGCCAGAACCCAAGACCAGGGCCAGAACCCAAGACCAGGGCCAGAACCCAAGACCAGGGCCAGAGACAGAAGTGAATATTAGATTAAATATGTTCATGTCACAAAAAACTTAATCGAGACAAAACTAACAAAAATCACAAAATCAAGGCTGATTTAGACAGAATAAGGCAAAATAAAGTAACCACTTCATTTGAATCCGTTAAAGTGTGTTCATGTTTGTACTCACTACAGTTAAGATCATACATACACGCATTTCAAAGTTCTCCTGGATTATCGGCCCCTTCGTGACCATATGGAAACTGTAGTGAAACTGTAGTATTTTAGCACGTTAGCGCTTTAGCACGTTAGCGCTTTAGCGCGATTTGCGCCGTAGTTGCTTCCTACCGGTTAAAGGTGTTGTTATTGCAGCTTTCCTTTTGCTTGTTTTGTGTCCGAGCCGAGACGCGGCAGAAGACCAGGACCTGAACCTGAACCTGAACCTGAACCTGAGCACGCACTGTACCATGTGAGAGAAAAAACAGCAAAGGATTATGGGAGTTTAGACAGAAGCAGAAGGTGGTCCGAGCGTATGCGCTTTGGGAATGTTTCATTTATGAGTTAAGACAGAACGTAGCACATAGTTGTGAAGTTAATATTTGAAAAGAATGTCGTCCTTACGGTTTATTGTGTTAAGAATTATCATGGTCCTAATCTAGAGCCCTGGTTTATGGCGTTAGGGGGCGCTAGTGATGTGCACACAGGACAGGCATGTTGTGTGTGTCCAGGATCAGTTTGTGTGCGGTTTGGACCCTGCTTTGACCTGCTTAGACTGCTTTAGACTGATTTAGTCCTGGTTTAGTCTTGGTTTAGATGCTGCTTTCGACCGGTTTAGCCGGCTTTAAGTCCTGCTTAGCTGCTTAGTCTGCTTTAGTCTGTTTAGTCCTGCTTTAGTCTGCTTTAGTCCTGCTTAGTCCTGCTTAGACCTGCTTTAGACGCTTTAGTCCTGCTTTAGTCTGCTTTAGACTGCTTTACCTGCTTTAGTCCTGCTTTAGACCGCTTTAGTCCTGCTTTAGACCTGCTTTAGACTGCTTTAGACTGTTATCTGCTTTAGACTCTTTAGACGGCTTTAGTCCTGCTTTAGTCCTGCTTTACCGGCTTTAGACCTGCTTTAGACTGCTTTAGACTGGCTTTTATTCATACGGAAATGTACTTTATTTGCATTTATTTCCATGTAAAAAGATACAGATGAATACACTCGACATTCATCCCAGGAAACTAATACATTACCGTCATCGTACCATCGACTAAACGACTGAAGGCCGATCAATAATGGAGTCGAACTGCGGCTGGTCTCGACATCTTGTCTCGCGCATGTGACGAGTATTTACACTTTGTACTTTAATAAACACAAAAATTATTTCTGTTGTTGATTTCTCCATTAAGTTTGACCTGTGCTAATCACCAATGCTAATCGTGTTAAGCATTTTCTACATTTGTTTTAAGTTGTATATCTTTTCTTTTGTACGATGTCATTTGTTGTTGTAAACGTCGGTTCTGATGTTTGAGCGGGTCATGCGGAATTCCTTTGGCGTTTACATTTGTTTCACATCAGGACCAGAGCCAAGATGGCCGCCGGTGGCACAGGTCATGTGACAGTGTGGGGAAACAATGTCGCTCGCTCTGATTGGTCCAAAAAGTCGTCGTCTCGTCTTACTCGGGACTAAAGCCGGTTCGGTCCCGGTTCGGTCCCGGTTCGGTCATAGTTCGGTCTTTGTTTGGTCCCAGTTCGGTCCGAGTTCAGTCCCGGTTCGGCCACGGTTTGGTCTTTGTTCTGTCCTGTTTCCGTTCCGTTCTGTCCCCGTCCTGGTTCCGTCCCGGTTCCGTCCCGTTCTCGTCCAGTTTCCGTTCCGCGTTCCGTCCTGGTCCGTCCCGTTTCGGTCCCGGTTCCATCCGTTTCCGTTCCGGTTCCGTCCTGGTTCCGTCCCGGTTCCGTCCCGGTCCCGTCCCGGTTCTGTCCCCGTTCCGTCCTGGTTCCATCCCGGTTCCGTCTCGGTTCCGTCTCGGTTCCATCCCGGTCCCTGCAGCAGCTCACGTTCACAGAGGTGAAGAGGGACAGTTTGTTTGTGGAACATGAGCCTTCGTCACGCGCTCAGACGCCAGCTGCACTTTGTGAATGGGCTGAAATAGGACAGAGTCTCGTTTGGGTCAAATGACGATCACCCGGATCTGTAACTCTTTCCTCTGTATTGTTCTGCAGAAGAACCTGTAACGCGACACTTTACGGTCCTCATTTGCATAAATAATCTGCACAATAACGGCGCCATCTTTTCGGATTATTTCATGTATTAATTGTAGGTCGTGTTTTGAGCGTTTGTAGCGTGCGTTTGAGCGTTTGTAGGGTCGCGTTTTGAGCGCTTTTGTAGGTCGCGTTTTGAGCGTTTGTAGGTCGCGTTTTTGAGTGTTTGTAGGTCGCGGTTTTGAGCGTTTGTAGGTCGTGTTTTGAGCGTTTGTAGCTCGCGTTTGTAGGTCGCGTTTTGGTTGTTCATTGGTGGTGTTTTGGCTGTTTGTAGGTCACGTTTGGAGCGTTGTAGGTCACGTTTGGAGCGTTTGTAGGTCGTATTTTGGGCGTTTGTAGGCCATTTTGTTTTGAGGTGTTTGTAGGGCGTTTTTGAAGCGTTTCTAGCTCGTGTTTGTAGCGTTTGTAGGTCACGTTTGGAGCGTTTGTAGGTCGCGTTTGGAGCGTTTGTAGGTAGCGTTTGTAGGTCGTATTTTGAGCGTTTGTAGGTCGCGTTTGGAGCATTTGTAGGTCGTGTTTTAAGCGTTTGTAGCTCGCGTTTGGAGCGTTTGTAGGTCGTGTTTTGGGCGTTTGTAGGTCGTGTTTGGAGCATTTGTAGGTCGTGTTTTAAGCGTTTGTAGCTCGCGTTTGAGTCGTGTTTGGCGTTTGTAGGTCGTGTTTTGGGCGTTTGTAGGTCGTGTTTTAAACGTTTGTCGCTCGCGTTTGGAGCGTTTGTAGATTTGTGTTTTGGGCATTTGTAGAGTCGTGTTTTAAGCGTTTGTAGGTCGTGTTTTGGGCGTTTGTTGGTCGCGTTTTGGCGTTTGTTGGTCGTGTTTTGAGAGTTTGTAGGTCGTGTTTTAAGCGTTTGTAGCTCGCGTTTGGAGCTCGGGTTTGTAGGCGTTTGTAGGTCATGTTTGGAGCTTTTGTAGGTCATGTTTTGGGCGTTTGTAGCTTGCGTTTTTA
This sequence comes from Chaenogobius annularis, assembly GCA_015082035.1. Classification (NCBI taxonomy): domain Eukaryota; kingdom Metazoa; phylum Chordata; class Actinopteri; order Gobiiformes; family Gobiidae; genus Chaenogobius; species Chaenogobius annularis. The sequence continues at coordinate 319,597 of BJKM01000811.1, forward strand.
GGTTCTGTTTTGGGCGTTTGTAGGTCATTGTTTTGGGCGTTTGTAGGTCGCGTTTTAAGCGTTTGTAGCTCGTGTTTGTAGGTCGTTTTTGGGCGTTTGTAGGTCGTGTTTGGAACATTTGTTAGGTCGTGTTTTTAAGCGTTTGCTAGCTCGCGTTTGTAGCTCGGGTTTTAAGCGTTTGTAGCTCGGGTTTAGTGACGCTACAGTGGAATCCAAGTTATTTTAAGTATTCCGATCAGCCGCCGTTTTGCACTAATCCACGGCTCGTATTCCAGAATGTTCCGAGGAGCTTCAGTCAATAAAAACGCTTATTTCCGAAACCATCTCCGTCCAGAAGCTTCAGTCGCAGATTCACACCGTTTAAAAACGTGTTTAAAAAGTCTCGTTTAAAATAATTGTTGTTGCCGTAGCATCTGTAAATCCAGAGAGAACGTTCCGGTGGTGCAGCAGCTGGAGCCGAGCACAACCTGAGATTAAAGACCAGCAGATCATTATCATTATTTTAGTGTTCGACAAACGATTATTTCTGTCGAACACCGAGACTTTTGAAACGCATTTGGACCAAACAAAGGTATAACTCTGTGACAGAAGCTTCTGGAGAGACAATCTTGATGAATAAAGTGCGTTACTGGTGTAAAATCAGATCGTTTTTTGACATCCGTTCACGCTGCAGGTCGAAGCCGATGTTTTTGCCCAAATGGGACCTGGACCTGATGATTTCAGATTTGCCCCGAAATCTGATCCGAATCTGATCTTCTGCAAAGTGACCTCAGTCTGAACAGGAAGGTCACATGACTTCTGACTTCTGCTTGGAAAAGACATGAATCAAACAGATAAATCCTTCAAATGACGACGACAGCGAAAAAAAAAAGACTTTTTACGCTGAATATCTTTGTTTTGTGGCGTGTGGAAAAGATGAAAAATCAGCTTTTGCCGTTTAAAGACAAAAGATAACGATGAATATAAGATGACTAAATGAGTCTAAATGTTGATGGTAATAAATATACTGAGAACTCTTTGTAGAAACAATAACAGTACTTTCGTTTGTGTCGTATACTAGTTCTAATAAAGCTCAGGAGCGTTTGAACGTTTGTTTTAGGGTCGATTTGTGTCTGGTTTTCGATACATTTGAGAACATTACTGCTGTAGAAGGTCTTTTCACGTGTGTTTTAGAGTCAGGAGAATGATTAAATGACATGCTGTGATTGTTTTAATAGTTGACTGGTCGAGTTGTGTCGCGTTGAGTCGCGTTGAGTCGCGTTGTGTCGCGTTGTGTCGCGTTGTGTCGCGTTGAGTCGCGTTGAGTCGCGTTGAGTCCGCGATTGTGTCCCTTATCTGTTGTCAGTCGTTAGCGCAGCGCGGCTCCAAGGGAAAATAAGCACACGTTTCTTTTTGGCATCGTCCTGCAGAGTTAAATCCTCACAGAAACACAAAGGGAGAAATCACAAGTGTTTCAGCCCTTCACCCCAAACGGAGCTCATCTTCAGCCTCCTCCAGGGACCCCGGCTCAGAGAAGGGCCCCTGCTTTGGCCCCTGGACCCTGCTTTGTCCAGGTCGGGGTCTTCTGTGACTCGTCCTCTGAATTCTTCTCATTCAAACGTCCTTCACGTCCTCAGAACTGTCCTCGGCTCAAAACCAGGACAAAAGAGGGATTAGACCCGGCCAAGACCTCGCAAGGACCTGGGTTTGAAGGGCGGGCCGAGGTCCGGACTTTGTTTTGTAGTCCCGGTTTAGACTCGGTTTAGAAGTTTAGACCTGGTTTAGACTCTGTTAGACTCTGTTTAGACTTTGTCTTGTAGGCCTTGGTTTAGACCTGGTTTAGACCCTGGTTTGACCTGGTTTTGACCTGGTTTGGACTTGATTTGGACTGGTTGGCCTGGTTTGGACCTGGTTTGGACCAGGGCCTCCTCTCTCGTTCTGCCCCAGTCGCTGCTCTCCTCTGGGCTGTGAGGTGGAGCAGACCCCCCTCTCCTGGAGCTCTTTGGGGACAGATTATGGTCCCGGTTTGAGACCAGGACAAAAGAGGGATTAGACTCCTCAAACCTAGACCAGTGAGGATCCTAAATCTGCGTCAGATGCCCTCCCACCCTCTTGTGTAGACGTGGTTTAGATCTGGTTTAGTCCTGCTTCAGTCTTAGTTTTGCACGTGTCTAATCCTGGTTTAATCCCAGTTTAGTCATTGTTTGGGTTAGACCTGGTTCAGACCTGGACCTGGTCCAGACCTGGTTCAGGCCTGATTCAGGCCTGGTTCAGTCCAGGTTCAGGCCCCTGTAGACCTCTGGCAGACCCCTGAGTCCTGGCCAGGTTCCAGTCTTTCTGGACTAGGCCCCGGTCAGGACTTTGTAATTAGAGAGTTTTGAGCCAGTCTGCATTTCACAGAGAGGCCTGAGTCAGCACCAGGAACCGGCGTCAAACCAGGTCTAAATCAGGCTCAGAACTGGTCCAGTTTGATCCTTGGAGCAGATGCAGACGACGTGTTTTCTCTTTGGGGACAATGTCTTTAAAGTTCAGAAGCTTTAACCTCCATTCTGACCACATACCAGTCTGACCACATATGACCAGTCTGACCACATGACCAGTCTGACCACATGACCTGTCTGACCACGACCATCTGACCACATGATCCTGTCTGACCACAGACCTGTCTGACCTCTTCGCTCCAAATTTTGTGAAAGTTTCAGGACTCAACGTTTGGTCCTGTTAATCTGCTGCAGCTCCCAGACAAAGAACAGAGCATGATGTCATCAGAGTAGAGCGAGAGAGGGGGAGGGGGGGGAGGGGGAGGAGGGGGAGGGGAAGAGAGAGAGGGGAAGGAAGAGGGAAGAGGAAGAGGGAGAAGAGAGAGAGAGGAGACAATGAGTTCTTCAGGAAGATGACACAATACGAGAAGTTCATTAGAGCGGTAGAAGAGGAAGAAGGGAGACGGAAGAGGAAGCGGGAGGGAGGAGAGGAGAGAGAGGGGGGAGAGAAGGAGAGGAGGGGGGAGAGGAGAGGAGGGAGGAGAGGGAGGAGGAGAGGAGAGAGGGAGGAGGGAGGGAAGGGAGAGGGAGGGAGAGGAGGGAGGGGGAGGGAGAGAGGCGAGAGGAGGGAGGGGAGAGAAGGGGAGAGGAGAGAGAGTAGGGAGAGCGAGGCGGCGAGAGAGAGGTGAGGGAGATAGAGGGAGAGGAGAGGATGAGGAATAGGGGGAGAGAGGGAGGAAGAGAGGAGAGAGGGTGCGGTAGAGGACAGAGTGGGAGAGAGAGAGTGAGGAGAGGGAGGAGAAGGCTTGTGGACGAGGAAGAGCCGATGGAAATGTCCACTGAAGTCTTTAAGTGCTTTGTGTGTTTTAAAGTTCCGTTTTAGGGTCTTGTTGACCCCACAGTCCGACAGAGAGAGGCGAATGTGAAGCAAGTGTTCAAACTTCCCTGAACTTTGAACCCCGATGGCTTTGCCCTCAGCCGCTATCGAGAACGCGTTAGTGACCTCAAACCTGGTGAGCGGACCCTTCAGGCGTAGCACGTTGGCGGCGGCGTGTTTACGGCCGCAGACGTCGGCGACATTTTTGAGGAGAATCAGAAACTGTTTATTATTTTTTTTGTCTCTTTGATTTAATAATGCCCCTGTCTTTCTCGTTAAAAGGGTCTTTAGCCACATTTTGGCTCTGATTCCCCGGAACGGTTCACTTTAAAACGGCTCTTTTTAATGTGGTCTGCGTTTCCTGCTCAGGTTCAGGCTCCTCCTCCTGAGACTGTGACATCACACAAACATAATCCTCCTGAACGATCCTTTTTTAATACAACAACAACAACAATAAAAAAAAACAACACCATCACCACCACACACATTCGCATTAGCATTAGAATTAGCATTAGCATTAGCATTAGCGGTGCCCCCCCGTCTCTAAACCTGTATTTATTTGGCCATAAATTGTGTTTGTGAGGGAGAATCTGAGGAATGTAGGACCCCGCAGACGGACCAGACTTGAACCAGGTCCAAGCCGGGACTTTACGAGGTCTGAGCGTGGTCCAGGAATGCGGCCCACTCGGACTCTGGACCCAGGACGTGTGAGGACAAGCCCCCGCCTGCACTTTACCTGGCGTTTACTCTCCTTTTTCGCAGCCCGAACCCACACGAGCAGCTGCCGAGGTCCGAGTCACTAATTGTACTTCCTGGTTGGACGTGAGCACAAATATGACACAGGCAGAGGTAATTCCATGTTACCTAGCAACCAGACTGTAAACAAGAGCCCAAATCCACATAAATGACACAAACAGTTCTGATCTGAAACACAATAATACAATAGAACACATTTATTTAGTCCAACGACGGTTTAAACTGTCAGTTAGTGTGTCAGTTAAATGTCATCTGTCTGTGTCGCACACTGATGACATCACAGAGGGAGTCCTGTCATTTTAAACACTTATTTTTCAAAATGTCCTCACAAACTGCAACTTAACGGAAGTAAAACTGTGATAAATATTTAGCACAGGTTCTATACAACCAACCTGAGTAAATTCAAACTCAGAATGATAAAAAACAGAAGCTTCAGATGGACTTTAATCATCGCTAAGCAACAACAGAAATAGTCACATTTTCTTCCTCTAAAGTCTGAACGGATTTTTTACCATTTTAGCAATGAAAATACCTGTGAGTGAATGAATGAATGAATGAATGTTACGTTTAGTAGAAAAACAAAATGGCGACAAGCAGCTCATGTTCTCCGCAGAAAGTGACTTATTGCACCTTTAAATGACAGTCGGTGACGAGGGAATGATTAAAAGAAACGTGACCTGACGGTGAATGCGGCGCGCGAACCCAGTCCTCGGTCTGAACCTGTCGGGACGCGCTGCTCTCAGACGGCGAGGGAGGCTTTCCACGGTTCGAGTGACAGACGAGGACGAGGCCAAGTTCTGAGACGTTGTGCTCGCGTTCTCCTTTTCCCGTTTGATGGTTTCCAGCGCTCAAAAGGCCTCGTTTACCTCATTTTAACTAAGACCATTTCAGTCATTTAAAATATAAATGTGAGAGTTTTTTTCTACCCCATGTTTGCTTTTGTTTGTCACATCTCCAACATTCTCACATCCAAATCTACAGGTCATTTTAGAGCAACATCGTTTGTGTGGTTTTATGTCTGGGCTGCTGCTAAATGATATATGGAGTAAGTCGTCTAGTTAAAAACTCATTGGCGTAGTTATGTGGCCTAAACCTAACCCTATTGTAGATGTAAACCACATTATCGATCTGACACAAACAGCAGCTGCATCCGTCACTAAAAGAACCAGTTCCTCCTGCAAACGACGGACAAGAACCCTGACCAACAGCACGAAATAAAGCGAACGATGAAGAAACGCTTGTGACGAGGTTAAAAGCTCAATGTTCCTCCTGTAAAACGCGGCATTTTTAGTCATCTCATTTCAAGTGTTTTAAGCTGCAGTTCAGGAGGTCCGTGCAGATTTGAGGGACACGTTCTGTCGTGAGCGAAACCTGCAGGAGAAACGTCTCGAGTCATTTGTCTCTCCGAAGGCGACGCGTCCTCACGTTTGACCCTCGCAGACCCTAACGTGTCCGAGCAGGTCCCCGGGCGAGCGCAAGAGGATCCGAACGCCTTTCGCAAGCGCGCATTCTTCCCTCGGCAGAACCTCGGCCTCGAGAAGCAGACAGACGAGGAAACGGCACTCCGTCTGGAAAGAATGTGACGGACATCGATGAGAAGACGCCGAGGCAGGTCCCCGACACAAAAACGCAGCGCGCATTCTCTGCTCCGCCGGTGTTATGAGCGCACCGGATCGGCTATCGCGCGCGGCCTCATTTGCACTGCCCCTTTTGCGTGAGACCTTTCCTCAGGTGAGCAGAGTTATGTGACCTCAGAGCCTCCAGTCGCAGGTAATAGAACCGTCAGACGGCCTCAGTCTCTTTATGACAGCGAGGTCGGAGGTCGGAGGTTTGGAGGTCAGGCAGGAAACATGAGAGAAACAATTAAGACTATTTTACAAGTGCAAGTGAAAGTGTTGGAAAGTATTTATCGTCTGACAAGAAGTTCAAAGAATTCAGCCGAGTCGATCTGAGCGATCGACAAAAAGACTTTAGTAATTAGCAAAAAGCAACAAAAACACAACAAAACTAAACAGAAGGCGTTACAAAAAGCAACTACAAGCACCTAAAAGTGATAAAAATGTGACTAAAGTGATTACAAAAAGACGTTTAGTCATTACCAGTGTGGGTGTGTGAGGGCGTGGCCTAAAGCTAGCGTGCACAGGAACAGTTTTGCCTCATGTCTTTGCCTTGGTGTGCAAAGCCTCTACGGCCGCGTTTGAAACCTCTCTTTATGGAATGCTTTGGCTTTGGATCATGTCAGACGCATTAAGACCTGGAAATATCACATTTTGGCTCTTGACAAAGCGAGTGCCGCGCGGCGACAACAGGAAACAGCTGTTGCTAACGTGCTTTGCTAGCTTTGTGTTGCTAAGGCTCAACATGTATGTTAGCATCAGTGGAAACACGGCGCTTTAGCACAAGATCAAGTCAGAGTTTAGAGACAAATGATATATTTTGCGTTCTCTGCTCTTTGCTGTCTTGTTTTGGCCTGAGTCTGCGTTCTCCTCATCCAATCATCTGGCTGCGCTGCTGGGCGTCCTCCTCTGAGCTAAAGTCCACCTGGAGCCCAGAGCCAGACCGCTTTGGGAGGTAGAACCTCTCAAGTCCACTTTGGGTCCAAGACACGGACCAGAGACTTAAGACTGTGAGACACTTTAGGGCGGAACCAAAGTGAACAAGTGGAAACGTGGCTTATCTACGACAGCTACAGTGAAAGAGTAGTTCAACGTGTAGTATATGGAGGATCTCGTGTAGTAGATGGAATGGATCTCGTGTAGTATATGAGGAATCTCGTGTAGTATATGGAGGATCACGTGTATATATGGAGGATCAGTATATGGAAGATCAGTATATGGAGGATCTCGTGTATAGTATAGTGGAGGAATCTCGTGTAGTAATATGGAGATCACGTGTTAGTATATGGAGGATCACGTAGTATGGGTATATGTGAGTGATCACGTGGTAGGTAGATTGGAGGATCAACGTGTGTATATGGGGATCTCGTGTAGTATATGGCGGATCCACGTTTAGTATATGGAGGATCACGTTAGTATATGGAGGATCACGTGTAGTATATGGACGGATCACGTGTATATATGGAGGATCTGAGTATATGGAGGATCATCGTTGTAGGTATATGGAGGATCACGTATTGGAGGATCTTGTGTAGTATATGGATAGGATCAACGTGTAAGTATCTGAGGGATCAGTAATATGGAGGATCACGTGTAGTATATGGAGGATCACGTGTAGTATGTGGAAGATCACCTGTAGTATATGGAGGATCACGTGAGGTATATATGGAGGATCACGTAGTATATGGGGGGAGCTCACGTGTACGTAATATGGAGGATCAAGTGTAGTATATGGAGGATCACTGTGTAGTATATGGAGGATCACGTGTAGTATATGGAGGATCACGTGTAGTATATGGAGGATGACACCTGTAGTATATGGAGGATCACGTGTAGTATATTGGAGGATCACGCTGTAGTATATGGAGGATCACGTGTACGTATAATGGAGGATCACGTGTAGCATATGGAGGATCACGTGTAGTATGTGGAAGATCACCTGTAGTAATGTATGGATCACGTGTAGTATAATGGGATCAGACAGTATATGGAGGCTCACGTGTAGTATATGGAGGATCAAGTGTAGTAATAATGGAGGATCACGTGTAGTATATGGAGGATCACGTGTAGTATATGGAGGATCACCTGTAGTATATGGAGGATCACCTGTAGTATATGGAGGATCACGTGTAGTATATGGAGGATCCAGTGTAGCTATTGGAGGATCACGGTGTAGTATATGGAGGATCACGTGTAGCATATGGAGGATCACGTGTATATATGGAGGATCACGTGTAGTAATATGATATTAGTATATGGAGGATCACGTGTAGTATATTGAGTATCGTAATACTTTTGCATCCTGAGCGACTGGTTTCTGCTGCTACTTGACACTTTTACCACATTATACTTTCAGTCGTATTATCGCAGCTTGTACTTTTCCTTCTAAAACCATAACTCGCAGGTGAAAGTAATTGATCCCTACAGATTTGTGAAGACTTATGACTGTGTGAATATTCTTCTTTTACCGTAAGTCCTCTAGAAGACTTATGACTGTGTAAATATTCTTATTTTTACCGTAAGTCCTCTAGAAGACTTATGTGTGTATAAATACGTGGTTCATTCCTCCAAAGTAAATCAGAATATTAGTGTGCACCAGGGCCAGATGTGTTTGTACAGCCTCCTCTTCCTCCTCCTCCTCCGCTCGCCCTCACCCACAGGAGCGCGGGAGGGCATCTGACACGCAGCGGTAGTCTTTCTCTCTGGAGGGCGTCGTCGTTTGTCTCCGTCTCGTGCGTTTGTTTTGGCTGAATGCTTGCGTTTCCCGACAGGCCGCGGCAGGTTTCCGCCGTCGAGCTCTGAATCTTCATTTGCCATTCGTAACAGTTGCAAAGGTCACATTTAAACGCTCCCGGAACGATCTGAACGCACGGAAAATAAACGGTGAAAATGCAAACGGCAGCGCTCGCGTTAAAGGGCACGGTTTTTGAGCTTGAAAGGGGCGAATGAGGTTTTCACGATGTTCCAATGTTGACTTTACTTGGTGTGTTTGTACCTGTCGTACGTATAAATGATAGTTTTACACCGATCGAGCAGGTTTTTGTGCAGAAAACGGTGAAACATCTGTAGAAAATGACAGGAAGTGACATCACATACTCATTCCAGTCAAAGTGTATGCAGAAGTAAAAAATGGTGACATTAGATGAGTTTCGGCCCAGTGGTTGCTGGGTAATTTCCTAGTGTGATGTCATCGATTACAAACAGGAAGTGAAATGATGAACATAAACGATGTGCTATTCCGTGATGACATTTTTTATCATTTGATTGATCTTAACTGCGTTTGAGTTCAACAGTTTAATTGATCCTGTTCACGAGCTCGTCCGCGCTGAGCCTCACAAATCGCTCCGTTTCAATTTCAAATCTCTTTTAAAGATGCACTTTTATGGCTTTAAATCGAGATGAACCTAAACATTTAAAAAAAAAAATATTATTATCTATTTGATTTTTTTTTTTGCTATACATTTTTTATTTGTTATATTATTTTGTATTGTTTTACTATTATTGTTCCATAATGTATTTTGTGCAGCACTTTGGGGACAGCGAGGACAGTATGTTGTAAATGTGCTTTAGAAAGAAACTTGACTTTGACCTTTTTTCACTGCAGTTTTTTAATTGCAAAAAAACCCCAAAACAAAAAAAACTTGAAAAACATCAATTCAAGCCGGCGTCGCAGTTAAAACACACTAAAAAACGCTCTACTTCCTACTGTGCTTTTAGAGACCCTTGGGACCACCAGAAGTCCAGCATTTTGAGAGCGAAGTGCTCTGTTTGGATGATACGGTACTATAGCATCTTTGAGGTAGGATTGGGCCAGGTCATTTATGGCTATGTAAGTCAGGAGGAGGAGTTTAAATGTGATTCTAAACTCGACAGGAGCCAGTGAAGAGACTCGAGCACGTAATCTTGCAGCTTCTACATTTTTTGGGGGGAAAAAAAGAAAAAGTTTGAAAAAATGGGGGCTTTTTTTTTTTTTTTTATGGGAGCTTTTAGGACACGCTGCAGCAGGAGTTACAGTAGTTTAATCTAAGACTGTAGATCGATCGGTTAATCGGGTCTCAGCGTCACCACCAGAAGTCCAGACTTTTTAACCAGTCAAATATCAGTCTGCGTTTCAGAGTTCTTCTGATTGGACGGCCGCTTTTAGAAGACTTGTAGAGCCAGTTTGAACTCTCCTCAGGGGCTCGTTACCGTCATTGTTCCTCTGAAAAGATCTGAGGCTGATTGTTTCCTCACACCCTGCTGTGGGCCTTTTAAAAGCCGCCCCGCGGCGTCAGCTTCATCTCCCCTGTGTCTCATGTTACCCACACATCTCTGCTGCTGGGTCAGGTATGTGAGCTGCATTCTCAAAGAACCAGGACTGAACTAGGACTGAACCAGGACTGAATCCAGGACGTCGAACCAGCGACTAAAACCAACGGCTAAACCAGCTCTGAATCAGTGTTTAAATCCAGGTCTGAAGCACCACACACACATTAAAACAACATCGTTTAATATTTGCCTCTAAACCCCCTTGCACTTATGGGGCTATTATATTTTAGTAGGAGCCCCATTTCAGACCTGAGCATCGCATACTCGCACCTCTGGAGCCTCTGTGAAGGCTGAGACTCCTGAGTTTGGACTCTGAATTCTGTCTTTGACCTCTAATGGAAGTAGTGAATAATATCAGAAGTGAAGCTGGAGTTGGAGGATCGTCTGAGTCGACACCTAAAACATGAGCTTCTGCTTGGAATCTTGGACAACTCTCTTCAAAGCTGAAGGTAAATTCACAAACAATGTACTTTTAGGGATCTGGACAAACACACATATCCAAGGCGGAATCGACGCAGGATAAAATCCTATTCAATTTTCATTTGATTTTAAATTAAATAAATATAATATTTGCTGAATTTGCAGGAGGTCAATATTTTACCAGAGATCATCATCACTATTGGTGGGTGTATAATTAGCACAATTACCAGTAAGTAGTAAACAGATAACGTAGGTGACAGACTCAGCAGTAGCAGTATTAGGTGAGTAGCAGCTTGGCAGTATATAGCATTAGAATGTGACCGGCCAGTCATCCGACGATCGCGTGTATGTTATGCGTAGGCACAGTATTTCAGAGTAGCTAGTATTAGCAATTGCCGTGGTAATAGTGTAGCAGTGAGGCAGCAGTATTATGCCATAGTTATGCAGGTTGATGAGCAAGGAGCAGCCAGACAGCAGTATTAGCGCAGCAGCAAAGTATTAGCGCAGGCAAGTGCAGAGTAATTAGCAGCAGACAGCAGTTAAATTAGGAGCAGCGAGGCAGCAAGGCAGCAGTAATTGCAGCCCAGCAGCAGCAGCCAAGCAGCAGTATTAGCAGCACCAGCAGTATTCAGCCAGGCAGCAGTATTTAGCAGCAGCAAGCAGCAGTATTAGCCAGCAGCAGCAGTTATTGCAGCAGCACGCAGCAATATATTAGCCGCAGCCAGCACTTCTCAGTAAGAACTGCAGTATTAAGCACCGTCGAGCAGCAAAGAGTAATACAGGAAAAAGCAGCACGTAATTAGCGTACAGCTAGAGATAATAAAGCGAGACACAGAAATCTGGCAGAATAATAGATATTAGAAAGAAGCAGAAGTAATTTAGAAAGCCACATCGAGTATATACATGAGCAACAAAAGACAGAAAGAACAAAGAACAAAAAGGACGTGGGAAAGGCGACTAGGACCGACCCCAATCACTCAGAATACCGAATCAGACTACGATCCAGAGTCATTGATATAGATAACGTCGAGTGGAATGAGAAATGAGATATGACCAAAGATAGAGTATTACCACACCGCATTCCTACTTCGTGGATTGAGCAGTGTACCGAGAGCAGTTAAGGGCTCAGGGAACTTTGATGGCGTATAAAAGATCTGTCTGATATTGTTCTGTAAATTGGAGTCTTCATGAATCGGACTCTTGTACCTTGCTGACGTCACCTGCGAGCGCGTTCTTCGACAGCGTTCGTGGACTAGAGACATCTGAGCACGAGACGGGACGATCCCATCAGGTCATTTCCTGAATTACTTGCAACCTGTGTCGTGGGTCGACCTCTGAGCTGAGAACACCAAGATTCGGTTTACAGAACTCCAGACAGTTAGATAGAAACCAATGCAAACCTCGCTGTCCTCCTCAAGAACTCAACACGTGCTAACGTAGAAAACCAATGACTCACGCTCATACACGTCTCCTCCAATCTCACGCTCACATCCACCGTGCTCTTCCATCTCAACCTGCTCCATCAAACCTGCTCCATCACACCTGACTCCTTATCATCCACTGCTCACCACTCAACTGTCTCGTATACACCAACTGCTCACGAGATACATCGCTCAATCACACCTCAACCACCTGCTCATTCACGCTCATGGCTATCTCACCTCCCTTGGCTCCATTCTCTAGCACGTCGCTCCGTGGTGGCTATTATTTGTTTTCTTTACCAATGTATTTCGTAGTTCACGCCGCTCATTCCGCTCGCTACACTCCCATCTCCGGCTCGGCTACCTGCTCATCTCCCGCTCGCTACCCCCTGCTCCACTCGCCTCGGCTACCACCCATCGCTCCATCCTACCTCTCTCTACTCCCTCCCCACCTGCTCCATCTCACGCCGCTACCCTGCTCATCTCACGCTCGTCTCACTGCTCCTCTCGCGTCCACTGCACACTGGCTTCGCTACCACATTGCGCTCGCAAACCTGTCCCTCCAGTGGCTAACCCTAGCTCAGTCAACCCGCTCGCTCCAGCTCACGCTCGCTAGCCGCCACTCGCTCTCCCTTGCTCACTACGCTCGCTACTGCTCACTCGCTGCTCCCCTCAGCTCACCCGCTCCGCTAGCTCCATCCCGTCCATACCTTCTCATCCGCTCGCTACTGCTTCCATTTCGCTCTACTTCTCTGCTCAATCGCTCGTAAACCCTCGACCCCGTCACCTCGCACTCAGCCTCGCTCACTCACGCACCTGCTCAGCACGCTCTACCCTCACGCTCCACCCCTGCCTCCATCCTCCCTGCTAAGCACTCAGTCGACCTGCCCACTCCGTGCTCTCTGCTCTCTCATTACTCCTCCTGCGTGGCCTCCTGTTGACTCTGGCCTGGGATTCGAGCTCTCTTTGCTGTCGACGTTTCCTCCTGAAGCGTCCGAGCGTAACGAGCCGCTCGCTCCGCTCGATCCTGGAACGTTTCAAAAGTCACAGCTTCACTTAACAATGGAAGTAAAAGTATCTCTCTCCGACATGTTTCTCTGAAGGCTACGCTGCAAGGTGCCAAAGGAAACAATCTACAAAGAAGTGGTTTTAATCATGTAACGTTTTCATACATGCAGTGAAGAAAGTATTTCAAACACCCTAGCGATTCTGAAAGGTTCTCACTTAGGATCTGATGGAGGGTCTGAAATGTTCATTGTAGGTGCATTTCCACTGTGAGAGAACGCAATCTAACTTTTTTTTTCTTTTTTGAATCAGCCCAGAACTATTGGGAGGAGAGCTGGACCTGAAGAGAGCTGGGACCACAGGTTCAAAAGGTAACACACTACGCCGTCATGGTTTTAAAATCATGCATCGCACGGAAGGTTCCTCTGCTTAAGTCAGCACATGTCCAGGCTCGTCTGAGACCAATGACCATCTGGATGATCCAGAGGAGTCATGGGAGAAGGTTCATGTGGTTTAGGAGAAGACCAAAAATAGAACTCCACTGACCGTGTTTGGAGGAAGAAAAGGGGTTGAGGACCTTTGGGGGGGTGGAAACATCTATGCTTTGGGGGTGAAACATCTGGGTAATGCTTTGGGGGTGGAACATCATGCCTTGGGAATCATGCTTTGGGGGTCTTTTCTGCACAGGGGACAGAGAACGATGCACTGTATTGAGGAGAGAACAACCTCCTTCCCTCAGTCAGAGCATTGCGAAGATGGGGCGTCGGCTGGGGCTACCAACATGACAATGACCTGAAGCACACAGCCAGAAGAACCAAGGAGTGGGTCTGTAAGAAAGCAGATCAAGGTTCTGGAGTGGAAGCCAGTCTCCAGACCTAAATCCAATAAGAACATATTTGGGAGGGAGCTGAAACTGTGTTGCTCAGCAACAGCCCTGAAACCTGACAGAATCTAGAGAAGATCTGTGTGGAGGAGTGGGCCAAACTCCTGATGCAGTGTGTGCAAACCTGGTCCAGAACTACAGGAGACGTTTGACCTCTGGAACTGTAAACAAAGGCTTCTGTACCAAATACTCACGCTGATCTTCTCAGGTGTTCTAATACTCATTTACAGCAATAACAAAACAATATATTATTTAAAAAATCATACTATGTGATTTCTGACTTTTTTTCCCTAAATTGTGTGTTGGAAATGCACCGACGAAGAACATTTTAGACCCTTTATTATTAGTTTAAATATGTAAAAGAATTCAAAAACATATGTGTAGGATACGGTTTGCGGTCGGACGCTGTGGGCCGTTTGAGAATCGCCCATGAGCACTACATCTGAACTTTCCTGAAGGGTTTGAGCAAACTAAAATATATCAAGTCATATATTCAGTCGCGTCTGAAAAACAGCAGGAAATACTTTGACATTTTATGCTGCGAAAACCCTAAATGAGAGAAAAGACCTCGTTTAGTCATTTCTAACCTTTAAATACGCGCATTCAGAGTGTGTGTAACAAACATGTGACCAAAATCATGAATTTAACCAATGATTGTTAATGTGAATCATCTATGACGTGAGTAACTTAGATCTGACTCTGAGAGGACAAAACATCTTTCGCTTGTGGTTTCCAGGTGTTAAATTGTGAATGTCTCTCCCGTCTCTCACCAGCGCAATCTGCTGCCGGACTCTCTCCTTCGCCGCCCGCTCCTCCTCCTTCTCCTTCTGTCGTTCTTCTAACAGTCTTTTGGTCTGGTCGTCGTCTTGCTTTCTCTTCACCTCCTGCATTTCTTTGCCCAGTTTACGTCGGTCCATCTCACTCTTGGTCTGAAAACAAGCACAAGTGTCAGAGAGTTGGCGCCGCTCGTTCTTCAGCGAGCGTTTACCTCAGGAGCGTTCTTCTGCGCAGACTTCTCCACCGAACTGAAACACACACAAAACACAGTCAGTCTTTTGTGTGTCGAGAGACTTTTTCACAGATCAGAGTGAAGGCAACATCATCTCTGGAAATCTAAACCAAGAGTTAAAAAGCTCTTGAACTTATTGTCTAACTTCAGATTGTACAGTTTCCAGTGAGGCCTCACAGTGAGAGGGTCCTGGGTTTGACTCCCAAATTCATACAAACGAAAGACAAACGACACAGAACAAATTCAGAGGGAGGAAAAAAGCAAAAAGATGACAAATAACAACAAAAAACAAAAAAACAGAGACATAACAAAAAAAAGCTGAAACAGAACAACTCAGGTTCAACATAAAAGCATAACCAATAAGGCATTCCAACAAAGATCAAGTCTTAACTTCATCTTTTCCATTTGCCTGATAAAAGTCTAAAAAAAAAAAGTTCCGATCTCATTCCGGTCCTTGATGGTGATGTTTGGAGTTCTGCTGAAAGTGTCAGTGTCCAAAGGTCACCACAGAAGAAACAAGTCTCAAAAAAAGCTCTAATTATTTGTTGAAACCCAATAAAATTATCTAAAATTGGTCAAAAAAAACATTCATAAGCTTCTGCAACAAGAACAGATGTATCATCAAATCCACTTTACAAGAACAACGCGCTCAAAATATCAAACGATCTCAACGTGTACATTTCAAATCAACGCAGTAAACTTCAAAAAAAACAGAAAAAAAGCAAATCATTGTTCCTAACAAACGCACAAATAAACATCAGAAAAAAAACGTCTCATTGTTAACCTCGCGCAGACTCAGGTGTAGACATAGTAGTTCTCCAAAAGCGCAGACATTCAGGTTTCAAAGTCATTTAGATCAAGTTAACTCCTTCATTTGCCCTGATCTCCACAACGTCCTGATGTTGAGCTCTGTGCAGCCAAGGTAAGAAGAATACAGTTGTCTTTTTGTGCCTTTAGCTTGGTCACATTCAAAGCACGAAGATGATTTCCTTGCCTTCCACGTCTTGTGTCATTGTCCTCGCGCAGATCTTCAGCGTGTCATTGTTCCCCTCGCGGCAGTCTTTTCAGCGTCCATTGTTCCTCCGCGCAGATCTTCAAGCGTGTACACATTTTCGCATCGGCTGCAGATCTTCAGCGTTCATTGTTCCTCGCGCAGAATTTCAGCTGCTCATGTTCCTGCTGGCAGCACTTTCAGCGTGTCATTGTTCCTCGCGCAGATCTTCATGCGTGTCATTGTTCCTCGCGCAGCCATCTTCAGCGTGTTCCATTGTTCCTCGCGCAGATCTTCAGCGTGTCATTGTTTACCTCGTCGCAGATCTTCAGCGTGTCATTGTTCCTCGCGCAGATCTTCAGCGTGTCATTGTTCCTCGCGCAGATGCAGATCTTCAGCGTGTCATTGTTCCTCGCGCAGATCTTCAGCGTGTCATTGTTCCTCGCGCAGATCTTTCAGCGTGGTCCATTGTTTCCTCGCCGCGATCAGTTCATTCGCGCAGTCTTCGCTGTCCAGTCTTGTGTCATTGTTCCTCGCGCAATAGCGGGATGTTCTGCAGCTTCAGATCGTGCGTCCGCATCTTCAGTTATTCTCGCCAATCAGCGTGTCATGTCCTCCCCTCTAGCTCATTTCCTCCGTATCTCATGAATCGTGATTTTTCTGCTTCCGTGTCTTTGATCTGATGCCTAGATGATTTGACGACCTTCTCAAACACCCTGAAATCTTTTCCATGACCACAGGATTTGTCTTTTTCCACATTCAGAAATGCATCAATCGGGTTTTAAATACTGGACAATGTATAAAGACAGACAAAACATGCAAACTCCAGTGAAACCAGGACCTTCTCGCTGTGAGAGGACAAGGCTAACCACTTTGCCAGTGCGCTCAGTGTAAAAGTAATAACCTGTGTGTCTTTCCTCTTCAGAGAGACTCGTGAGCAGAAGACGACAAATCTGTGACGGAAACGGAGAAGAACGAGTCAGAACAAAATGAACAAAGACGCTGCACCGGGCCTGCACCGGGCCTGAACCGGGCCTGAACCGGGCCTGAACCGGGCCCGGGCCTGAACCGGGCCTGAACCGGGCCTGAACCGGGCCTGAACCGGGCCTGAACCGGCCTGAACCGGGCCTGAACCGGGCCTGAAACCGGGCTAGTTGCTGTGAGTTTGGCTCTGACCTGAAGGTCTCTGGGCTGAAGTCTCTGGAGTTTGTGAAAGAGTCTGGACTGAAGAAGTGGAGGGAGGAACAGCGCCCCCTGCAGTCTGCTCCCGGTGCATCTGCTCAGAAAACAACACCAACGTTCTCTGTAAAACACTCGGATTCAAACGCTGAGCACAAAACTGAACAAAGAGCAAACATGCAGCAAGAAAAATAAAATAGTCCTGCACATTTAGGTCAGGGGTACTTTTTGATTCCAATTGTCTCAAGAGTCTGAGGCTTTGCTCAATGGGAGGGCATCTGACCTGTTTGACGGTGTTGATTCTTGGACACCAGTTCCTGAGCAGAGACTGTGCTGGCGATGACCTCCAGAGGAATCCCACTGTCTCCGATGAAGAAGCTGGACGGGACACACACCACGGGGTCTTCACACGGTTAAAGACATAAATGCACCTCCTGAATGCGCCTCGCCAACGTGCCTCCCGAACGCGCCCGCGCCTCCCGAACGCGCCCCGCCTCTCCCGCGCCTTCCCGAACGCGCCCGCACAGCGCTCCGAACGCGCCCGCGCCTCCCGAACGCGCACGCGCCTCCCGAACGCGCCCCGCGCCTCCCGAACGAGCCCGCGCCTCCCGAACGCGCCCGCGCCTCCCAAACGCGCCACCGAACGCGCACCGCCCCGACGCACAAGCCCTCCCGAACGCGCACGCAGGCCTCCCGAACGCGCACGCGCTCCCGAAGCGCATGCGCGCTCCCGAACGCGCTGGTTCCAATTTGGGACGCGCCAGTTTTTTCAATTTTTTTCTTTGGTACGACTTGAAAGGACTTGGACTCATTGTGTTCTTTATGTTCTGCTCATTTTATATCAAAATACACTTCTAAAACTACTCTATGATAAAAACAAGTTCAGAACTGGTGTGGATCTGGTTCAGATCTGGAGGTACTCGGAAAGCCAAAGGTTTCTAAGGCCTAATCTATCAAGCGTTTGCTCACGAGGAAAACAAGTCTCTTTAGTCAGAACTAAAAGAGCAAAAACCTGACGCAGTTCACATTTGTGCCTCTCGCTGGCGCTAAACAGGCAGCAGCGGCTTTCGCAAGGCCCTCCCTCAAAGCGGACTCTGGCGCCCTCTACAGTCCTAAAGCTGGCATGAGGATTCTAGATGAGGCCCAACAAGCAACGGCACACGCACACACACGCACACAAGCGGCACACGCCCACAAGCGGCACACGCCCACAAGCGGCACACGCCCACAAGAGCCGGCACACGCCTCCTCGAGTTCAAAGTGGGTGGATAAATGGGTAAAGGATACAGATCTGAGAGAACTGTCCACACGCCTCGCTGTGGAGAAAACAACACAAACACACACATTAGGGTTCTGAGATTATCACTTATTAAGAATCAAACACATTCGTAAGTCAAACCTGGAGCGGCACAAACTGAATATGAAACACCAAACTGTGACTGACTCTGAACAAGCCGAACTGTAGCTCTGTCACCAAATAAAGCGAAAATATGTCAAAAATACTTCTGGCGCCGTTTGACTGCAACAGCCCAGAGTCTAACAGAACGGTCCTCTGCAGCTGAGGCTCATTTTAGCTGCTGTTCCAGAGAAACACTCTAAATCTAAATAAAAAGGACTCAAGGACTACAGGAGCTGAAGGGACTACAGGAGCTGATGGGACTACAGGAGCTGAAGGACTGAAGGACTACAGGAGCTGAAGGACTACAGGAGCTGAAGGACTACAGGACTGAAGGACTACAGGAGCTGAGGGACTACAGAGCTGAAGGACTACAGGAGCTGAAGGACTACAGGAGCTGAAGGACTACAGAGCTGAAGGACTACAGGAGCTGAAGGACTAAGGACAGGAGCTGAAGACTAAGAGCTGAAGGACTACAGGAGCTGAGGACTACAGGAGCTGAAGACTACAGGAGCTGAAGGACTACAGGAGCTGAGGCTAGGAGCTGAAGGACTACAGGAGCTGAAGGACTACAGCGTCTCGGCCTCACCTCTTGTCGCCGTGAGTTTGATGGCGACGCAGCCCTGAGCCGCCTCAGTCACGCCGGCGTCGTCCCAGGTGGAGAGCAGCTCCGCAGACTGAGCATCCTCGCCTGGAAACACAGACGCGGAAACATTTTGGATGAATCTGGGACCGTTCACTTTTTGACACTAAATCGAAATTGAAGCTGCAGGTCAAAGGCAAGGATTACACCTTTTTACAGGTCATAAAGCACAACGTAAGGACTCAACCTGTATTTACACGTTGTTACACAGAGCATTATTTCAGGATGTCACATGATGCAGGAAATTAAATAAGATCGTATAATAAGTATTGTAAAGTGACTTTACACACAAGGCCTGGAGTGACCCGGACCTCGGGACTCGGACCAGAATCATGCATGTGACCCAGACCATGTGACCCGGACCAGAATCATGCATGTGACCACAGACAATGTGACCCCGGACCAGAATCATGCATGTGACTCGGACAATGTGACCCGGACCAGAATCATGCATGTGACTCGGACCAGATCATCATGCATGTGACTCGGACCGTGTGACTCGGACCCGGGCCCGAATCATGTGACCCTGACCCGGGCCACGTGACCCTAAACTGTGGACTCTGATGACTCTGTCCAGATGTCGGTAAATGCACCTTTTCAGTTGGCTGCCAACCTCCATTAAACATAACACAACAACACAAACAACCACAACACCACACTGACGACCAGGGTCAAAACCACGGAGTCTCAAACAAAGGTTCCAAATGGCGGTCCCTTTTGGTTGGACTCCTCCTGGTCAGGGGTCGCACTCCAGCGTTTCCCCCTTTTGTCCTTTCCTTCTTGCTTTTCTATCCAGATGAACTTGATTGTATTATTCTTTGTATTAACTCGATGTGAACTTCATTTAAAGCATGCATGTGGAATATTTGGCAAAGTTCCATCTGTTGTTCTCGTTGTAAGATATTAAACTGTCAATAATATACATGAATGAATACCAATGTTAATGAGGCATCAGTTTTGTTGTGGAACACAGACAAGAGTACATTTTAAACATCACTTTTTAGTCCCGCTTCAGTCCCGCTTCAGTCCCGGTCTAGTCCCGTCTAGTCCCGGTCTAGTCCGGTCTAGTCCCGTCTAGTCCCGGTCTAGTCCCGGTCTAGTCCCGTCTAGTGTCCCGGTCTAGTCCCGGTCTAGTCCGGTCTAGTCCCGGTCTAGTCCGCGTCTAGTCCCGGTCTAGTCCCTTCTAGTCCCGGGTCTAGTCCTGGGTAAGTTTTTTTGAGGCCCATTTTAGACCAGTTTTAGTCCCATTTTAGTCCTTTGTTTAGTCCCTTGTTTAGTCTGGTTTTAAACCCGTTTTAGTCCCTTGTTCAGTCCAGTTTTACTCCCTGCTTTGAAGTTTATTCTGATTTTGCAGATTTCTAAAAACAATAGTGATATTACCCTTTTTTAAATTGATCTTTACCTTCAATCGTATACAACGAACACACATGAAGGTCCTGCGCCAGCACAAGGTAAACACAATCAATGATCCCTTCAATCATTTGTCTCAGGCTTTGGTTTAATTATTACAAAGCGCATTTAAGAGTCAAAGTCACATTATCTCACGAGCACCAGCAGGGAGAAGGAGAAGAAGAAGAGAGCAGGGTCATGTCCCTCTTCACAACAACAAACTCACACTCCAGTCATGACAAAGCTAACGTTAGCTCATGTGACTGACAAACTCACAAGTTTAAACCTCACATTTCACGACACGTTTGTATTTTGCCAGCTTTATTCTCTTTATTCTCTTGTGCAGAAGCCTGAAGGTTCACACAGACACATAAACCCACTGTCAGAGGTCACTCAGAGACAAAACTCTCATTTTTATCATTTGTTTTGGTGTTAGCCGCAGCTCGTTAGCCGCTTGAGCTAACGCTACGACGTTTTTAGGTTTATTTAAATGTAATTATTTTTGTGAGAAGTGACAAGCATGGCAATGATTTTCTTACTATTCTGATACAATGTTTATACGTCCAACATTTTGAAAACACCTTATTTTATTAAATATGATAAAGAAATCCGGTGTTGGAGCTAATGCTAAAGCTAACTGCGTCCTCGCCTTTGCTGCGTCAGAAAAAGTGTTATTTCAGTACATTTCTCACGAACAGTGGTACAAACCTGTGATCACCACCACAAACACCAGACCGCGCCGTTTGGCCTCGTTTATCGCGTCGGGAATCGAACCCTCGAACCACTTCATGATGAGGAGCTAAAGCCGCAGCTGAACTGAAGTTAACCTGACGCTGACTGTCAGAGTGACAGTGCGTCAGCGTGACAGTGCGTCAGTGCGTCAGTGCGTCAGAGCGTCAGTGCGTCAGAGCGTCAGAGCGCAGCACCGCCTGCGCTAATAATAATAATAATAATGATGATAATAATAATAATAATAATAATAATAATAATAATAATAAAATAATAAAATAATAATAATAATAATAATATAATATATCTATTAATAATAATAATAATAATAATAATAATAATAATAATAATAATAATAATAATAATATATCTAGAACCTGTGCAATGACAGGAAGCCATTGCCCATTGCGAGTGACTGCGGAATGTTTAGAAAAAGATTTACTGAAAAGTCTACAAAGTATTCAAATTTTAGAATGAAAAAATAGAAAATTACTGGTAAAGAAAATGGAAAATTGCTGCTTGTAAATGACTGAAAAGATTTGAAAAAATAAAACATGAAAAACCACCAAACTTTGTTTGAAATTAGTTTTCATTTTGAAAACACATTTGAAAGTAGTTTCATATTAGATGTTGTTTGAAAGCGGTTTTATTTTGAAAAACCCAATTCCGTAGTTTTACAGTGCTTTTATTTTAGAAAAACCTGAATGCCTTGTTTTACTTTACAGTGCTTTTATTAGGAAACATGCAAATTCACTGTTTTACAGTGCTTTCATTATGAAAACCCCAAATTCGTTGTTTTGCAGTGCTTTTATTTTGAAAAATCCAAATTTGTTGTTTTCAATTCAATTCAATTCAATTTATTTTTGTAACGCCCAGAATCACACCCTCAGTTTCCTCGACAGTGAAAAACAGAATAGACAGTGTTCACAGCGTCCCGTGTCGTAGCACAGGCAACACATTTTCTTAATGTATGCAAATTGTTTATGCGTCATGTGTATGTTAATGGAGGGTGGTTAATGGAGGTATGTTTTCAATATACTTACTTGCTCAGCTGATCGCCCGGTCAGCTGATGCAGGTTCGGGGGTTAATTATTGTTAACTGTTATACTGTGCATAATCTGTTTCTGTACCTTTCTGTACCCTTTGTTGCAACACTGGAATTTCCCCATTGTGGGACAAATAAAGGTGATCTTATCTTATTTAATAATTTTGGCGCAGGTGTGTGCGTGCGCGCTCATTTTTTTGCACACACACGGCAAAGCGGCTGGAGATTTTTTGAGCGACTAGAGTGGACAAGAGGTTTGGAGCAGGTGCCGGGCTCCCAGTTATATGAACCGACAGAACCCAGCTCTACAAGACCGATGAGAGCGTTCTAATTTGTTTTACTCCGCGCGGTGGTGACGGCACGGGAATGGGCGCCGCTGCATGCGCCGCGTTCTATTTTTATTTTATTTTTTTCGGGATTCAAAGAAAAAATATGTCATTGGATTTAACTCAAGGATTTACGTTTAACTTTTGGACCTACCGTCTAAAGGTCGTGCGCAAGGACAAAGACAGTGAAACATTAAGGGGAAGGTACAAAACTTTCTGGGGCAATTATTTTTTGTATTTCAAAAATGTCCAAATATAATTTAAAATATAAAATATAAAGCTGGCCCTATCCTTAATTTGAAGTTAAAAGTATAGATAGAACATTTTCAATTGTATATAAAAGAGATCATAAACCCAATATATATCTTTTGATTGGTAATCTTTCACATTCAGTGTGAGCGTTACAAGATGTCCCAAGCCCCCCTGTCCTTAGACCCTCCCTTTCTGCCAGTGAAAACTCTTTGGGAAAAAGTAGAAACCCTGGAGAAGTTCCACAGTTTCTCCAGGCAGACCGTTTCTCCAGGCAGTTGAGGAGCATCTGGATCCACAGGTCTTCGATGTGCCTGTTCCACTCCCGTCGAGGAAGTGGGAGAAGAAGAAGGAAAAGATGGGATGAGTTATGAACAGACACAAGTGAATTTAAATATGAAATATAATGACAGTAAAAGTAGTTTTGATCAGATTATAGTGCTCAAGATCCAAACTCCCCCCATAGTTGCTCCTAGGGCAGCGGAGCTGAAAATGTAGGCTTTTATTTCTTGATGTTACAAACGCATGGACAAGTTTTTCAGCATCGCTTTTGGGCAAGATTTTTTAGATTTTGGCTTTATTACGCAGTTGGAAATATGCTGTTTTACAGGCTTGATTTATGTGTACTTTGAATGAGAGCTCTTGGTCAAATAAGACTCCAAGGTTTCTTACAGTGGAGCTGGAGGCTACACTGACGAAGTCCAGTGTGACTATCTGCTCAGATAAAGCGTCTCGGAGATGTTTTGGGCCTAGTACGATGACCTCGGTTTTTTTAGGGTTAAGAAGCAGATAATTAAGTGTCATTTAGGTTTTTATATCCTTCACACAAGTGTGGTTTCTCAAAGTGTTGTTCAAGGTGGTTGAGTAGCAGAAGAAGAACTCGTTGACACTAGCGTCTGTCTTTCAAAAGATGTTTATTCACAGAAATAGCATTAATACAGACAAGCCGACATTTGCCTGGGTGCTCCTCCATGGTCAGATCTGGAGTCACCCGAATCTCAGTTTTGCATGAGTCTTTGTAGCTGAAACCAAATTTGTTAACACAAAAGAAGATCCTTCCTTTCCTGCCCTTTGACCTCTCCTAACGCTTTTACCAGATGCCTTAAGGCCTACAGTGTTAGGACAGCAGTAGATAAACAAATTCCTTCTTGATTTACGTTGGGGGCAAAAGTTCAGATACTACACAAGTACTAAGTCGTCTGCTTGATTGGTCTGATCGGGTTTCATTGATAAATACAGCTGTGTGTCATTGCAGACAGTGGAAGTTAAGGCACATGCTTTCTGATCATGTGACCTAACGGCAGCATGTAAAGAATAGACAGAACTGGACCGAGTACTGACCCCTGTGGCACACCGTAGGTTACTTTAGAACAGGGGAGAGCTCTGGTTTACATAACAAACTGGTACCTATCCGATAGGTAGGATTCAAACCAGCTGAGGGCGGGGCCTCTGACACCTACATCACATTCTAACCTCTGCAGTAGAATGTTGTGTTCGATGGTGTCGAACGCTGCACTGAGGTCCAATAGAACCAGGATTGAGACCAGTCCATCGTCAGGGAGATCGGAGGATCACAACTTCAACTGAAATGTCATGACAACATTAAATTGTCCGTCTTATTCCACGAGCTTTACTCGCGTGGAAACGTTGCCAAACCCACAACTTCCCAGCTCAAAGTATTTGGAATAATGAATCCAGAACCAATAGTAATAAATCATTATTTTTTAAAAGAATGGATAGATAAGAATATTATTTATATCCAAGATTTGTGCGAGGAAAGTGAGGACTTATGACATATGAGTGTGTTATCAACAAGTACAACGTACAATGTACCAGAGACGGCCCATACCGGAGACGGCCGTACGGAGACGCCCGTACCGGAGACGGCCCGTACCGGAGACGGCCCGTACCGGAGACGTACCCGCCCGTACCGGAGACGGCCCGTACCGGAGACGGCCCGCACCGAAGACGGCCCGCACCGTACATGGCCCGCACCGGACACGCCTTTTTTGATGTTTTAAACCTGATTTAGATGTCCAGATGATACAATTGAATTTTTTCTAAAAGGTTTGTTTTATGTAAAAATAAATGTCTTCACAAACTGCAACTTTACATAAGTAAAAGTACAATAAACACAAAGTGATGATTAGAAAATCAGGTGAACTTTCACATGGACTTTAAATGTGCAGTAAATGCTTCCTTGTTTTCTTTGGCACGACACGCTGACGTGAGCTTTATTTACAATGTTTTATCTATAATAACAATATGATCTGATCTGATTACACAAGAGTCCAACGAGCCCACTTATTATACTGTTATTATACTGTCATTATACTGTTATTATAGTGTCATTATAGTGTGGCCTGATGCTCCAGAGGGCAAAGTCTGACCACTGACATCTGACCAGACCAGGCCCAGACCAGGGTCAGACCAGGGTCAAACCAGGCCCAGACCAGGGTCAGACCAGGGTCAAACCAGGCCCAGACCAGGGTCAGACCAGGATCAAACCAGGCCCAGACCAGGGTCAGACCAGGGTCAAACCAAGAACAGACCAGGGTCAGACCAGGGTCAAACCAAGCACAGACCAGGGCCAGACCAGGCTCCAGACCAGGCTCCAGACCAGGCTCCAGACCAGCCAGGCCTCCAGACCAGGGTCCGGACCAAAGGTCAAGACCAGGCCAAGACCAGGCCCAGACCAGGGCCCGGGCCAGGCTCCAGTCCGGGCTCCAGTCCAGGCTCCAGACCAGGGTCAAGACCAGGCCCAGACCAGGGTCAGACCAGGGTCAAACCAGGCCCAGACCAGGGTCAGACCAGGATCAAACCAGGCCCAGACCAGGGTCAGACCAGGGTCAAACCAAGAACAGACCAGGGTCAGACCAGGGTCAACCAAGCACAGACAGGGCCAGACCAGGCTCCAGACCAGCTCCAGACCAGGCTCCAGACCAGGCTCCAGACCAGGGTCCGGACCAAGGTCAAGACCAGGCCAAGACCAGGCCCAGACCAGGGCCCGGCCAGGCTCCAGTCCGGGCTCCAGTCCAGGCTCCAGACCAGGGTCAAGACCAGGCCCAGTCCAGGTCAAGACCAAGGGTCCAGACCAGGTTCCAGACCAGTTTCCAGACCAGGTTCCAGACCAGGTTCCAGACCAGGTTCCAGACCAGGGACCAGACCAGGGTCCGGACCAAGGTCAAGACCAGGCCAAGACCAGGCCCAGACCAGGGCCCAGGCCAGGCTCCAGTCCAGGCTCGAGTCCAGGCTCCAGACCAGGGTCAAGACCAGGCCCAGTCCAGGGTCAAGACCAGAGTCCAGACCAGGCTCAAAGACCAGGCTCAAGACCAGGTTCCAGACCATGCTCCAGACCAGGTTCCAGACCAGGTTCCAAAACAGGTTCCAGACCAGGCTTCAGACCAGCCTCCAGACCAGGCTCAAGACCAGGCAGGCTCCAGACCAGGGTCAAGACCTGGCTCCAGACCAGGTCAAGACCAGGTTCCAGACCAGGGTCAAGACCAGGTTCCAGACCAGGGTCAAGACCAGGTTCCAGACCAGGGTCAAGACCAGCAGGCTCTCCCAGACCAGGCTCCAGACCAGGCTCCAGACCAGGCTCCAGACCAGGCTCCAGACCAGGGTCAAGACCAGGGTCATCAGGACCAGGCCCAGACATTTCCCATTATTTAAGTTCTAAATCTGATGTAACAGATCTGAACCTTGCTCTTCTTTCACAGTCGTAACATTCAAATATAAAAGCTTCATAAAAACATAAACCTCACACACCAAACAATGATCCATTCCAGTTTGTATAATAACTTTATGACCGATCATATTAAATATGTAATTTTATGATCAATAATTAATCATTTTCAGCGTAAATATGAGTTTGTGTAAGTGTGGGCGGGGCTTTCTTTATCTCAGCCAATATAACTCTGACTCTGAGTTCAAACAGACTGAAACCGGGTCTAGTCCTGGTCCAGACCTGCTTCAAGCCGAGAGAAATCTTAGTCTCTGGTCCTGCTTTAGTCCCGTCTCTGGTTCTGTTTCAGTCCCGTCTCTGGTCCTGCTTTAGTCCCGTCTTTGGTCCTGCTTTAGTCCCGTCTCTGGTCTTGCTTTAGTCCCGCCTCTGGACCTGCTTTAGTCCCGTCTCTGGACCTGCTGTTAGTCCGTCTCTGTTCTGTTTCAGTCCCGTCTCTGGTCCTGCTTTAGTCCCGTCTCTGGTTCTGTTTCAGTCCCGTCTCTGGGTCCTGCTTTAGTCCCGTCTTTGGTCCTGCTTTAGTCCCGTCTCTGGTCTTGCTTTAGTCCCGCCTCTGGACCTGCTTTAGTCCCGTCTCTGGACCTGCTTTAGTCCCGTCTCTGGACCTGCTTTAGTCCCGTCTCTGGTTCTGTTTCTAGTCCCGTCTCTGGTCCTGCTTTAGTCCCGTCTCTGGTCCTGTTTTAGTCCCGTCTCTGGTCCTGCTTTAGTCCCGTCTCTGGTCCTGTTTTAGTCCCGTCTCTGGTCCTGCTTTTAGTCCCGTCTCTGGTCCTGTTTTAGTCCCCGTCTCTGGTCCTGTTTAGTCCCGTCTCTGGTTCTGTTTCAGTCCCGTCTCTGGTCCTGCTTTAGTCCCGTCTCTGGTCCTGTTTTAGTCCCGTCTCTGGTTCTGTTTCCAGTCCCGTCTCTGTTCTGTTTCAGTCCCGTCTCTGGTCCTGCTTTAGTCCCGTCTTTGTCCTGCTTTAGTCCCGTCTCTGGTCCTGCTTTAAGTCCCGTCTCTGTCCTGCTTTAGTCCTGTCTCTGGTCCTGCTTTAGTCCCGCCTCTGGTCCTGGTTTTGGTCCCGTCTCTGGTCCAGGATGGATCCAGGTCCTCTGCTGGTGTGTGCTGTGTTGCTGTGCTGTTATAGCGCCCCCTACAGCAGTGCGTTCCTGATGCTCGGGGGCCCTCGGCAGCACCAGGGTTCTGATGGTTCAGAAGGAAGTTTGGGTTCTGAGTGCTCCTGGATCCTGGACCAGAACCTCCAGAAGGAACTGGGAACTCAGAGAGAAACCGGAGTCACACATTTTTAGAGTCCAACTGCCGAGAGAACTTCTGCTCACAGACGACAGGTCAGTGACAAGAAGATACAGACGACAGGTCAGTGACAAGAAGATACAGACGACAGGTCAGTGATAAGAAGATACAGACGACAGGGTCAGTGACAAGAAGATACAGACGACAGGTCAGTGACAAGAAGAAGAATACAGACGACAGGGTCAGTGACAAGAAGAAGATACAGACGACAGGTCAGTGACAAGAAGAAGATACAGACGACAGGTCAGTGACAAGAAGATACAGACGATAGGTCAGTGACAAGAAGATACAGACGACAGGTCAGTGACAAGCAGATACAGGCGATAGGTCAGTGACAAGAAGATACAGACGACAGGTCAGTGACAAGAATAAGAATAGAGACGACAGGTCAGTGACAAGAAGATACAGACGATAGGTCAGTGACAAGAAGATACAGGCGACAGGTCAGTGACAAGAAGATACAGACGACAGGTCAGTGACAAGAAGAAGAATACAGACAACAGGTCAGTGACAAGAAGATACAGACGACAGGTCAGTGACAAGAAGAAGATACAGACAACAGGTCTGTGACAAGAATAATACAGACAGCAGGTCAGTGACAAGAAGAAGATAAAGGCGACAGTTCAGTGACAAGAAGAAGATACAGACGACAGGTCTGTGACAAGAATAATACAGACGACAGGTCAGTGACAAGAAGAAGATACAGACAAGAGGTCAGTGACAAGAAGAAGATACATACAGGTCAGTGACAAGAAGATACAGACAACATGTCAGTGACAAGAAGAAGATACAGACAGGTCAGTGACAAGAAGAATACAGACGACAGGTCAGTGACAAGAAGAAGATACAGACGAAAGGTCAGTGACAAGAAGAAAATACAGACGACAGGTCAGTGACAAGAAGAATACAGACGACGACAGGTCAGTGACAAAAATAATACAGACGACAGGTCAGTGACAAGAAGATACAGACAGCAGGTCAGTGACAAGAAGAATACAGACGACAGGTCAGTGACAAGAAGAAGATACAGACGACAGGTCAGTGACAAGAAGACGATACAGACGACAGGTCAGTGACAAGAAGAAGATACAGACGACAGGTCAGTGACAAGAAGAAGATACAGACAAGAGGTCAGTGACAAGAAGAAGATACATACAGGTCAGTGACAAGAAGATACAGACAACATGTCAGTGACAAGAAGAAGATACAGACAGGTCAGTGACAAGAAGAATACAGACGACAGGTCAGTGACAAGAAGAAGATACAGACGAAAGGTCAGTGACAAGAAGAAAATACAGACGACAGGTCAGTGACAAGAAGAATACAGACGACAGGTCAGTGACAAAAATAATACAGACGACAGGTCAGTGACAAGAAGATACAGACAGCAGGTCAGTGACAAGAAGAATACAGACGACAGGTCAGTGACAAGAAGAAGATACAGACGACATATCAGTGACAAGAAGACGATACAGACGACAGGTCAGTGACAAGAAGAAGATACAGACGACAGGTCAGTGACAAGAAGAAAGTTAGAAACACAAAAGTGAATCAGGTCAAAATCCGAGGAGCGGATTGACCTAATGTCACAAGAAATAAGCAAACAGAACTGTCCCAGAGCGCCCCCTGTCTACTACCATGACTGCTCTCCTTTCAGTCCTCCCTCTCCCCAGACGCCTCCTCTGCCTCAGTGATAAACTGCTCTCTCTTTCTCCACAGTGAGGCGCTCTCCTGTGTCCAGACCCTGCTCCTGCGTCTGACCCAGGCCGATCTTCAGCCCGTGGTGTTTATGGACCTGTCCCTGGTCTCTGAGGCTCGTCAGGCGCTCTTCACAGGCTCCAGACCTGGTTCAGACCTGGTTCTGAGGCAGAAGCTGGACTTGGTGTTTGCAGAGCTGGGTGGACTGGCTCACACTTGGGTCCTGCTGCTGGACCAGGACAGTTTAAAGGACCAAGAGCTTTACAGAGACGTCCAGCACATCTTCAGAGGACACTTTCCACACAAAGGTACATCACAATTTCCCTGTGTCCTAAATGTCCCTGTGTGTCCTAATGTCCCTGTGTCCTAAAATTCCCTGTGTCCTAAATGTCCTTGGTGTCCTAAATGTCCTGTGAACCTAAATGGCCCTGTGAAGTCGTAAATATCCCTTTGTGTCCTATAATGTCCTGTGTGTCCTAATGTCCCTGTGTGTCCTAAATGGCCCTGTGTGTCCTAAATGGCCCTGTGTGTCCTAAATGTCCTTGTGTGTCCTAAATATCCCTGTGTCCTAAATGTACTTGTGTCCTAAATATGTGTCCCTGTGTGTCCTAAATGTCCCTGTGTGTCCTAAATGTCCCGGTGTGTCCTAAATGTCCCTTTATGTCCTATAGGTCCCTGTGTCCTAAATGTCCTTGTGTGTCCTAAAAATCCCTGTGTGTCCTAATGTCCCTGTGTCCTTAATATCCCTGTGGCCTGATTATCCTTGTGTTCTAATTGTCCCTGTGTCCTAAATGTCCCTGTGTCCTAAATGTCCTGTGTGTCCTATGTCCTGTGTCCTGAATATCCCTTAGTTCTAAAAGTCCCTGTGTCCTAAATGTTCCTGTTTCCTAAGTGTCCTGTGTCCTAAATGTCCCTGTGTGTCCTATGTCCCTGTGTCCTGAATATCCCTTAGTTCTAAAAGTCCCTGTGTCCTAAATGTCCCTGTTTCCTAAGTGTCCCTGTGTCCTAAATGTCCTTGTGTCCTAAATGTCCTTGTGTCTGAATGTCCTTGTGTCCTAAATGTCCTTGTGTCCTAAATGCCCCTGTGTCCTAAATATCCCTGTGTTCGAAATGTCCTGTGTCCTAAATGTCCCTGTTTCCAAAGTGTCCCTGTGTCCTAAATGTCCTTGTGTTCTAAATGTCCCTGTGTCCTAAATGTTCTTGTTTCCTAAATGTCTCCTAAATGTGTTCCTAAATGTCCTTGTGTCCTCAATGTCCCAGTGAATCCTGCTCTTCTTGTTCTCTTTCTTTCTCAGAACATTCTGTGTCTTTGGGGCTAAAATCCTGGGACCTGTCGTCTGTGCCTGAGCTCCGGTCGGACCTGGTGAGCCTTTCTTAAGCTTCTCAAACTTGTGTGTGTGTGGTTGTTCTGCTGTTTCCTGCCTCAGCTTCTCCTCCCACAGACAAACAAACTTGTGTGTGTGGTTGTTCTGCTGTTTCCTGCCTCAGCTTCTCGTCTTCTGATTTCAGCCCATGGACTTCTTGTCAGTGAAAGTGCGGCTGGACTGTGAGCTGGAGTCTGCGTTTGGAGTCGCGCTCACAAACATAAAGGTGAAACTTGGAGCTTCTTGTGCCACAGTTTGAGTCTGAAAAGATCTAAACTCAGACGTGTTTTTCAGAGAGTGTCCGGACACCGGCCTGTTCTCGTCTACTCCACGGAGCTGAGGCACTGCAGAGACCACCAGCAGCTCCTGGGGAACCTGCTCAGAGGTGAGGACCAAATCCAGCTTTAGTCCTGGTTTAGACCTGGTTTAGATCTGGTTTAGTCCTGGTTTAGACTGGTTTAGACCTGGTTTAGGCCTGGTTTTGTCCTGGTTTAAACCTGGTCCTGGTTTAGTCCTGATTTAGTCCCGGTTTAAACCTGGTTTAGTCCTGGTTTAAACCTGGTTTAGTCCTGGTTTAGTCCTGATTTAAACCTGTTTTAGTTCTGGTTCTCTCTGTGTCCACAGCTCAGGTTCAGTCAGGTCTGGACTTGATCGGGTTTGACATGGACCTTCTTTTGGATCTGAACTTGGAGGATCTGATCCAAACTCAAAGGTAAAATTTCCTTTTTCTCTTTTTATCATGTTCTAACTCTGTTCCTCGCCACAAACGCAGCGCAAACTAAACACTGGAGCTGTACTGAGCATGTGCAAACTAAACACTGGAGCTGTACTGAGCATGTGCAAACTAAACAAACACATTTGCCAAAAGAACAGAAAAGACTGAAAATGTGGCTCTCAGGCGTGTTTTTCCACTCTTAAAGACGTCTTTTCCTGAAGTTGTGACTTTACAGTCTCATGCTCTTATCTGAATGTATCTTGTCCGAACGAGCTAAAAACATGTGCTAAAGAGCTTCAAGTTAGCAAAGTTAATAACATGTTTGGCACCTTGCCATTGTTGTCGTAGTTACCACTCCACGTCCAGAATATTCAGATGGCGGATGTCAACAGGAATATCCTGGTTTCTTGAGTGCATGTAAACCCTATATCCACAATACGATCATAACTGTGTTATTTATTAAACACACACTCATTGTCGTTTTACATTTCATTGTTAAACAAAGGGTCATTAATGAGCTGGCACTGATCCTCCAGAGTGTATTTTTAATTTTTTCCTCCAAATATATTGTCATGTAGATAGCTCTATTGTGCCCGTATCCACATGAGTGATTATTTATCTATCTTTATTGACAGTCAAAAAAGTGGTGTATTCTAGTATAAATCGTACGAGTTTTAGAGAAATGTGTGTATCGTCGTTAGCACTGGGGTTCATCTCCCTCCAGATGTCAATCAGACCTATATTCTTCATTCATTTGCAAAATGTGTTACTTCATCTAGTGCCTTTTGAGGAACATCTAATGGGGCGGAACATGAAGATTCCAATCACCGCCACAGATTAGGGTTCCCTCAGAGTGGTTTACCATTTTTTAAAGAAAAGCTCTTTGACCTCTTCTGTCTCCGAGCAGGTCCCAGAGCCAGGTCCAGAGCAAGGTCCAGAACCAGGTCCAGAACCAGGTCCAGCCCCAGGTCCAGCCCCAGGTCCAGCCCCAGGTCCAGAACCAGGTCCGGCCCCAGGTCCAGACCCAGGTCCAGAACCAGGTCCAGCCCCAGGTCCAGCCCCAGGTCTGGCCCCAGACCCAGGTCCAGACCCAGGTCTCGTCTCCTCTCGTGCCCTTCACACCTGCGCAGAGGAACTTACCCGCCTCAGACGTGCCCTCCCAGTCCAAAGTCGTGTGGGAGAAGTTTTCACGATTTTCCAATGTCCAACCACATGTACGTGTGGATTAGGTAGTAATTTCAAAACTATAAACTTGGCTCAACATGGGTTTCTTTATTTGCAATCGAGTTCCAGAGTAGAATGTATTACTACGGCACATTTCCCCACCGACTTTCTGTGGGGAGTGATGTCCTCAGCCTATCAGATCGAAGGAGGCTGGAACGCCAGACGGGAAAGGCGCCAGTATTTGGGACACTTTTTACTCAGAAAATACCAAGCTCGATCCCAGAATATGCAACTGGAGATGTGGCGTGTGATAGCTACAATAAACTCAACCAAGACATGAACCTGATCAGAGCGTTAGAGGTCAAATCCTCCTATTCGTTTTTCACTGTCGTGGTCCAGGATTTTCCCAATGGCACGGCTGCTGAGCTCAATCAAAAAGGTGTGGACTATTATAACAAGCTGATCGACGGCCTTCTAAGTCTGAACGTGACTCCGGTGGTGAGACTTTGTACCACTGGGATCTGCCTCAGGCGCTGCAGGACATGGGCGGCTGGGAAAACACTGCCATGATCGACCATTTCAACAATTATGCAGAGTTTTGCTTCAAGACGTTTGGAGACAGAGTGAAGTTTTGGATCACTTTTTAAAACGACCCGTTCACGATCGCGTGGAAAGGCTACGGCAGCGGAGAGATGCCTCCAAATTTAAAACAGAACCCAGGAGTGGTTCCTTATAGAGTGGCACACATTTTGATCAAAGCGCACGCCACGGTTTACACACGTACGCCAAGTATCGTCCGACGCAGCAGGGACTGGTCAGCGTGGCTCTGAACGCAGACTGGTACGAGCCGCTGGACGTGAACGTGCCCAGAGAGCTGGAGGCGGCCGACAGGGCCATGCAGTTCAGGCTCGGCTGGTTCGCTCACCCCATTTTTAAGAACGGCGATTATCCTGAAGCCATGAAGTTTCACGTGGGAAACAAAAGTGAAATCCAGCGTCTGAAAGAGTCTAGACTTCCAGTGTTTACAGAAGAAGAGAAGAACTT
Organism: Chaenogobius annularis; assembly: GCA_015082035.1. NCBI lineage: Eukaryota > Metazoa > Chordata > Actinopteri > Gobiiformes > Gobiidae > Chaenogobius > Chaenogobius annularis. Next base: position 353,313 of record BJKM01000811.1, read on the forward strand.
TATCAGAGGAACTGCTGACGTGTTCTGCCTCAATCACCACACCACGAGAATCGCCAAGTACTCGCTCCAGCCTCTTACTCCACACACATACGAGTTCGATTGGGACATCACAGAGGAGGTGTTGGTGCAGTTCCCTCAAACGGGCATACAGGGGCCGCGAGCCGTGCCTTGGGGCCTGAGGCGGGTCCTGAACTGGGTAAAGCAGGAGTATGGAGACCCTGAGGTGTACGTGACCGACAACTCCATGGGCACCGAGCGAAGCCTGAGCACGGATGACTTCACCCGCGTGTTCTTCCTCAAGACATACATTGACGAGGCGCTCAAAGGTACAACACTGATCGACCCCTGGGCTGGACTGAACATATTACAGAACATTAACACTTTAGCTTTAGCATTAGCACGTATTTGAGCCCAAATGCATGGATTCTCTAGAATTTGCACAAGAAAATTCCAAGCACCGGAATCTCCTGTAGATTTAAATTACGCCCCTGCCCTACATCTGAATTTCTGACAAGATTCTAGATAGAACATCTTTATGTGGTAGAGTGTTTTGGCCTCAAAATAATCAAATTTAAAAAACATATTTACTGAAAGAAAACCAACTCCACCTGGGGAATTGGTCCAGGACCAGCGAAATGTTATTATTATTGTTGGGGACCGGAACTAAGAGTGCGAGTTCAGAGGGTGGAAAAGGAAGTTCTCATATGTATTTATTTATTGTTTTATTTGAATAGGGACAGATATGAAGCAGCCCGATGCACGCGACATAGCTCATAGTCGGAGCTAAGTCATAGCACTCGTCCCTAGAAGGGCTTTTCACTCAGAAGACAGAGATATGTACGTCATTTGGACATGGACATGGACATGAAACCATACATTAGAAACACATTAAACGTGAGTGCAGTGCTGCTGCTGCACATCCAAGAGCGTATTCCATAGATTATATGGTGATGTCATCACTAACCAACAGAAAGAGTGTAACTGAGCTCAATACTAGGCTCTTACCTGAAGTATGTGTTATATCTCACGTCCTGTTGTTTTCCTGCAGCTCAGAGCGAGGACGGTGTCCGGCTCCGGGGGTTCCTGGGGGCCCCTCTCATGGATTCTTTTGAGTGGCTTCAGGGCTACATTATGGGCTGCGGTCTGTACCAGGTGGACTTCACTAACCCCGAGCGACCCCGGACACAAAAGTACTCGGCCAAGTTTTACCACAACATCGTGAAACAGAACGGGTTTCCTGCAGGTCCGGACGAGCTCCCGCTTTACGGACACTTCAGCGACGACATGATGTGGAGCACAGCCACAGCCTCGTTTCAGGTACAAGCTTTTAGCGTTGCCCCAATCCTTCTGTGTCTGGCTGTATGGTGGGGTCCATCAGGGTTCTGTTCTCGGGCCTGTGCTGTTCACACTGTACCATTCTACGTCTCGGACAACTGCTGATCAAAACATCTGTAGTACGGCACAAGTCTTACTGACGTCAAGGTTTGTTGGCTCTGAATGAAAACAAAACCGAGGTTATTGGTGTTGTGGCCCAGGTTCAGAGCTAATCCTTCGTTGGACCCCTGGCCCGGGGCCCCTGAATCAGCACCAAACCCACAGACACCACATCCTTACGGACTCTGATTTTAAAGGTGGTCAGGTCAACGCAGTTGTGAAATCCAGTTTTTATCATTTTTGTCTTTGAGCCAAAGGTAAATCTATTTTATGCTTTTCAAATTTTGAACGTGTAATTTATGCTTTAATTTGTCAAGTCTGGACACACTTTACATTAGAATGAACCAAAAAGCACTTTATTATCTGCAGTTAGTCTTCAATTCTTGTTCATTTTAGAAAAGACTGAGAGATTTTTGTTCCCTCTCTCTGCTCTCAGATTGAAGGTGGTTGGCGTGACGACGGTAAAGGCCTCAGTATCTGGGACACTTTCTCTCACACGCCAGGTAAAGTAAAGAACGGCGACACGGGAGACGTAGCATGCGACTCGTACCACAGGACGGACGAGGACGTGCGGATGCTGCAGGAGGTCGGCGTCAGGTACTACCGCTTCTCCATCGCCTGGTCCAGAGTCCTGCCCGACGGCACAACGGCACACATCAACGAGCCAGGCCTGCAGTACTATGAGAGGCTGGTGGGGGCGCTATTGCAGGCCGGAATACAGCCACAGGCAAGTGCCGAACCAGGACTTAAACAAATGGACTGAGACAAGACTAAAGCGGGACTGAAACAGACTAAAGCAGGACTGAGACAAGACTAAAGCAGGACTGAAACAGACTAAAGCAGGACTGAGACAAGACTAAAGCAGGACTGAGACAAGACTAAAGCAGGACTGAGACAAGACTAAAGCAGGACTGAGACAAGACTAAAGCAGGACTGAAGACAAGACTAAACAGGACTGTAAGACAAGACTAAAGCAAGAGTAAACTGAGACAAGACTAAAGCAGAACAGAGACAAGACTTAAAGCAGGACTTAGACAAGACTAAAGCGGGACTGAGACAAGACTTAAGCGGACTGAAGCAAGACTAAAGCAGGACTGAACAAGACTAAAGCGGACTGAGACAAGACTAAAGCAGAACAGAGACAAGACTAAAGCAGACTGAAAACAGACTAAAGCAGGACTGAGACAAGAACTAAAGCAGGACTGAGACACAGACTAAAGCAGAAAGAGACAAGACTAAAGCAGGACTGAGCAGACTAAAGCAGGACTGAGACAAGACCTTAAGCGGGACTGAAGACAAGACTAAAGCAGGACTGAGACAAGACTAAAGCGGGACTGAGAAACAGACTAAAGCAGAACAGAGACAAGACTAAAGCAGGACTGAGACAAGATAAAGCGGGACTGAGACAAGACTTAAGCGGACTGAGACAAGACTAAAGCGGGACAGAAGCAAGACTAATAAGCAGGACTTAGACAAGACTAAAGCAGGACTTAGACAAGACTAAAGCAGGACTTAGACAAGACTAAGCGGGACTGAGACAAGACTTAAGCGGGACTGAAGCAAGACTAAAGCAGGACTTAATAGACAAGACTAAAGCAGGACTTAGACAAGACTAAAGCGGGGACTGAGACAAAGACTTAAGCGGGACTGAGCAAGACTAAAGGACTGAAGCAAGAACTGAAAGCAAGAACTGAGACAAGACTAAAGCAGAACTGAGACAAGACTAAAGCAGAACTGAGAACAAGACTAAAGCAGGACTGAGACAAGACTAAAGCAGGACTGAAGACAAGACTTAAGCGGACTGAAACAAGACTAAAGTGGGACTGAGACAAGACTAAAGCGGGACTGAGACAAGACTAAAGCGGGACTGAGACAAGACTTAAGCGGGACTGAGACAAGACTAAAGCAACTGGTCTCTGCAGGTCACACTGTACGAGTGCAGTAGTATCATCAGTATCAGTAGTATCAGTATCAGCAGTATCAGTATTAGTAGTATCATCAGTATCAGTAAATCAGTATCAGTAGCATCAGTAGTATATTCAGTACAGTAAGTATAATCAGTATCAGTAGTATCTGTAGTATCAGTATCAGTAGTATCAGGATCAGTAGTATCAGTATCAGTAGTATCATCAGTATCAGTAGAATTAGTAGTATCAGTAGTATCATCAGTATCAAGTAGTATCAGTATCAGTATCTAGTAGTACAATCAGGATCAGTAAGTATCTGTAGTATCAGTATCAGTAAGTATCAGTAGTATCAGCATCAGTTAGTATCAGTATCAGTATCAGTAGTAATCAGTAATCAGTAAGTAATCAGTATCAGTAGTCATCTGTAGTAATCAGTAGCAGTAGTATCATAGTAATCAGTAGTATCAGATCAGTTATCAGCATCAGTAGTTATCAGTATACAGTATCTGTAGTATCAGATCAGTAGTATCAGCATCAGTAGTATTCAGATCAGTAGTATCAGTATCAGTATGTAATCAGTATCAGTAGTATCAGTATCAGTAGTATCAGTATCAGTAGTAATCAGCATCAGTAGTATCAGAAGTATCAGTATCAGTGGTATCAGTATCAGTAGTATCAGCATCAGTAGTATCAGCCATCAGTAGTATCAGCAATCAGTAGTATCAGCATCAGTGGTATCAGTAGGATCAGTATCAGTAGTATCAGTATCAGTAGTATCAGCAGTAGTCAGTATCAGCATCAGTAGTATCAGTTCAGTATCTGTAGTATCAGTATCAGTAGTATCATCAGTATCAGTAGTATCAGTAGTATTCAGCATCAGTAGTATCAGCATCAAGTAGTATCAGCATCAGTAGTATCAGCATCAGTGGTATCAGTAGGATCAGTATCAGTAGTATCAGTATCAGTAGTATCAGCATCAGTAGTATCATAGCATCAGTAAGTATCAGTATCAGTAGTATCAGGATCAGTAGTATCAGCATCATAGTATCAGCATCAGTAGTATCAGCATCAGTGGTATCAGTAGGATCAGTATCAGTAGTAATCATGTATCAGATAGTATCAGCATCAGTAGTATCAGCATAGTAGTATCAGTATCAGTATGTATCAGTATCAGTAGTATCAGCATCAGATATAGTATCAGTATCAGTAGTATCAGTATCAGTAGTATCAGCATCAGTAGTATCAGATCAGTATCAGTATCAGTCTATCAGTATCGATCAGTAATACAGGTAATCAGTAGTATCAGCATCAGTAGTATCAGCATATCGATCAGTAGTATCAGTGAAGGTAGAGTACAGTATCATAGTATCAGCATCAGTTTATGAGTATTATCAGATCAGTAGTATCATCAGTAGTACAGATAGCGATAGTATCCAGTATCAGTAGTATCAGCATCCAGTAGTATCAGCCATCAGTAGTATCAGTACTGTGCAGATCAGTGTCAAAAGTAGCAAGTGAATAGCTTTAATAGTACGTAATCAGCAGTATCAGCCATTCAGTAGTATCAGTAGTATCATCAGTATCATTTAGTATCAGTATCAGTAGTCATACAGCATCAGTAGTATCGACAGTCAGTACGTAATCTAGAAGTATAGTATCAGTGTTGTCATCAGTATCACGGTAGTATCAGGTAGTATCAGACAGTATATCATTCATAGTTATCAGTATCAGTAGTATCAGCATCAGAGTAGTATTCAGTATGTATCAGTATCAGTAGTGTAATTCAGCATGCAGTATATCAGAAGTATCAGTAATCAGTGGTCATCAAGTATCAGTATAATCAGCATCCAGTCAGTATTCAGCAGTCCAGGTATCAGTATCAGTGTTATCAGCTCATATATCAGCATGTATCAGATCAGTTGTATCAGTAGTAGTTTAGTATTCAGGATAGTACAGTAGGTCAGTATCAGTAGTATCAGTCATCAGCAGTTGTCTAGTATCAGCCATTCAGTAGTATCAGTAGTATCATCATGACTATCATTAGTATGTCAGCACAAGTAGCCTATCAGCACAGTAGGAACTAACCGTCCTAGCGTCTCTGCAGGTCACCCTTGCTACCACTGGACCTTCCTCAGGCAGAACATTGGTGGTTGGCAGAACGTGACCATGGTAGATTATTTCAGGGACTACGCAGGCCTGCTCTTCTCCCGCCTCGGGCCCAAAGTCAAGCGCTGGATCACCTTCAACGAGCCCTACATCGTCGCTAATCTGGGATACGGCTACGGAAACTTTGCACCCGGTAAGAAGGAACTTGTATCTCCACATTCATACACAAAAGAGTGAAGTGTTTTTAAGCACATTCAGCCCTCCACTTTTGGGTTCATGTTCCTCCTAAGTTCTCCTTCTTTTCCAGGTCCTTCACTTTAGTTTGTAACCAGGACTTTGTTTGGGTCGGACAATTCACTACAAATATGTAAAGGAATCGTTAGTATGTTAGGAGAAAGTGCCGTGTCATTTGGTGAAAGAATGAAAGGACCTGAAACTAAATGTACTTGGACTTGGACTTGACTTGGACTTGATTTGGGCTTGATTTGGACTTGACTTGGACTTGGACATGACTTGAACTTGACTTGGGCTTGATTTGGACTTGACATGGACATGGACTTGGACTTGGTCTTGACTTGGACTTGACTTGGGACTTGATTTGGGGCTTGATTTGGGACTTGACATGGACTTGATTTGGACTTGACTTGGACTTGACTTGGACTTGACTTGGACTTGGACATGACTTGGACATGACTTGGACCTGACTTGACTTGGGCTTGGACTTGGGCTTCATTTTGACTTGACTTGGAGTTGACTTGGACTTGGACTTGACTTGGACTTGGACTTGACTTGGGACTTGACTTGGGACTTGACTTAGACTTGACATGGACTTGACTTGGACTTGATTTGGACTTGAGGCCAAAGACTTGAGACTTACAAAAAACGATTACAGTTCCCACCTTAGTGTAGGTCAGAAGTCTTAACTAACAACAGATCCCCCTTAAACAACTAGTTTGTGTAGTTTGAGTGTAGTTAGCTCCTCCTTCAGACAGATATAAGGCAGAGGAACTGAAGAAGCGACTTGGATGAGTTGACAAAAATATGTTCTTTTACAGTGGGACCGGTCTGAACCACTGAGGGATCGACTTTTTGTCGGTTTAGTCTCCTGAACTGTGCGACTGTAGATTGGGACAGGTTCATGGTGGATCCTAACTTGTTTTGGTCCTCGCAGGTGTCTCGTCGGACCCGGGGAGGGTTCCGTACGTCGTGGCTCATCACCTGATCAAAGCTCACGCCGAGGCCTGGCACTTGTACAACGACAAGTACAGAGCGTCTCAGAACGGACAGATCTCCATCACTCTGAACGCAGACTGGGCCGAACCACGGAACCCGAATAAGCAAGAGGACATCGACGCCACTTCCAGATACATTCAGGTACTGCAGCTCACAGCCTCCTCCTGCCTGTGTCAGAGGAGCTCTTTAATTACCTTTTTCATTTAAAGTCCCGTTTTCTAAATGTTCTTGTGCCTCAGTTCTTCCTGGGATGGTTCGCTCATCCCATTTTCATCGGAGACTACAGCGACCTCATGAAGACCACCATCAGGGAACGCAGTCTGGCAGGGGGTTTAAACGAGTCCAGGTGAGTTGCACCTGGTTTAGTCCTGGTTTAGACCTGGGTTAGAGCTTGTTTAGACCTTGTTTAGTCCTGGTTCAGTCCTGGTTTAGACCTGGTTTAGGCCCGATCCAGTGGGTCGGCTCAAAGTCCAGGTGATGAAGCCCAAACGGTTCTCTACGAAAGGCCCAGGTCACGTCTTGTCTTAATGTGCATCTTGAACAGTCGTGTTAGCCGCTAACATTAGCCGTGATAATGAATAAACCGCTCTTAAATGAACCTTTAGCGCTAAAGTCGCTAGTGTTAGCCGCTTACCTTAGCTTGAGCTATATAAAGATCTTTCCTTTGCACTTTGGACATTAAAGCAGACACAGATATTTTAAACTAAATAATAATGTCATCATCCATCCCTCATCTTCTGCTGGTCAGACTTCCCTCACCCCAGACGTGATAGGCAACGGGAAAACATCAAGAAATCACCAAAATATGCATCGACACCACGAGCAGTTATTTAAATACAAACACAATAAAACAAAACACACAACGATCTCATCTTTGGCGTTGAATCATGGCTCCACTTTCTGAGGCAATGTGAATGATACTGTGCCAAAAGAGAAGACAGTTTGGGTTTCATGTGGACAGAACCAGTGATCGCGGAGACATGAACCATGAACCATGAACCATGAACCAGGTCAACAGTTCTGTAAGAGCGGCTCTGTGTCCTGTGTTTCTCACGTGTTTCTGTCTTATGCGTCAGACTGCCAGAGTTCACCCCAGAGGAGATTCGGAGGATTAACGGGACTCACGATTACTTTGGGCTGAACCACTACACCACCAAACTCATCTTTCCCATTGACTACGGTCTGCAGCAGAACTACGACGCCGACAGGTCTGAAAACACTCCTGACCAATCGACGTTCATCTGTGTCGCCTGACGAGGCCAGGTTCAGGAATGTTGGCGAGCACAGCCACGGCGTTTGGGAGAAGAAACTGCTTGGATGAGTGTTACTTCCAGTGTTTCGGAGGCGTCGGGGCGGTGGTTTTGTGCGTTTTCAGTGGACTTTGTGTGTTTAGAGGCGTCGGGGCGGTGGTTTTGTGCGTTTTCAGTGACTTTGTGTGTTTCAAGAGGCGTCGGGTGCGGTGGTTTTGTTGCGTTTAAAGTGGGACTTTTGTGTGTTTCAGAGGCGTCGGGCGGTGGTTTTGTGCGTTTATAGGACTTTGTGTGTTCAGAGGCGTCGGGGCGGTGGTTTTGTGCGTTTAGTGGACTTTGTGTGTTTTCAGAGGCGTCGGGGGCGTGGTTTTGTGCGTTTAAAGTGGACTTTGTGTGTTTCAGAGGCGTCGGGGCGGTGGTTTTGTGCGTTAAAAGTGGACTTTGTTGTGTTTCAGAGGCGTCGGGGTGGTGGTTTTTGTGCGTTTAAAGTGGACTTTGTGTGTTTCAGAGCGTCGGGGCGGTGTTTTGTGTTTAAAGTGGACTTTTGTGTGTTTCAGAGGCGTCGGGGCGGTGGTTTTTGGCTTTCAGTGGACTTTGTGTGTTTCAGAGGTGTCGGGCGGTGGTTTTGTGGTTTATAGTGGACTTTGTGTGTTTCAGAGGCGTCGGGGGCGGTGGTTTTGTGCGTTAAAGTGGACTTTGTGTGTTTCAGAGGCGTCGGGGGCGGTGGTTTTGTGCGTTTAAAGTGGACTTTGTGTGTTTTCAGAGGCGTCGGGGCGGTGGTTTTGTGTTTAAGTGGACTTTGTGTGTTTCAGAGGCGTCGGGGCGGTGGTTTTGTGCTTTAAGTGGACTTTGTGTGTTTCAGAGGCCTCGGCGCGGTGGTTTTGTGTTTAAAGTGGACTTTGTGTGTTTCAGAGGCGTCGGGGCGGTGGTTTTGTGCGTTTAAAGTGGACTTTGTGTGTTTCAGAGGCGTCGGGGCGGTGGTTTTGTGCATTTACAGTGGACTTTTGTGTGTTTCAGAGGCGTCGGGGCGGTGGTTTTGTCGTTTAAAGTGGACTTTGTGTGTTTCAGAGGCGTCGGGGCGGTGGTTTTGTGCGTTTAAAGTGGACTTTGTGTGTTTTCAGAGGCGTCGGGCGGTGGTTTTTGTGCATTTACAGTGGACTTTGTGTGTTTCAGAGGCGTCGGGGCGGTGGTTTTGTGTTTATAATGGACTTTGTGTGTTTCAGAGGCCGTCGGGGCGGTGGTTTTGTGCGTTTACAAGTGGACTTTGTGTGTTTCAGAGGCGTCGGGGCGGTGGTTTTGTGCTTTTAAGTGGACTTTGTGTGTTTCAGAGGCGTCGGGGCGGTGGTTTGGTGCGTTTTAAAGTGGACTTTGTGTGTTTCAGAGGCGTCGGGCGGTGGTTTTGTGCGTTTAAAGTGGACTTTGTGTGTTTCAGAGGCGTCGGGGGCGGTGGTTTTTGTGTTTTAAAGTGGACTTTTGTGTGTTTCAGAGGCGTCGGGGCGGTGGTTTTTGTGCATTTACGTGGACTTTGTGTGTTTCAGAGGCGTCGGGGCGGTGGTTTTGTGTTTAAAGTGGACTTTGTGTGTTTCAGAGGCGTCGGGGCGGTGGTTTTGTGTTTAAAGTGGACTTTGTGTTGTTTCAGAGGCGTCGGGGCGGTGGTTTTTGTGCATTTACAGTGGACTTTGTGTGTTTCAGAGGCGTCGGGAGCGGTGGTTTTGTTGGTTTAAGTGGACTTGTGTGTTTTCAGAGGCGTCGGGGCGGTGGTTTTTGTTTTAAAGTGACTTTGTGTGTTTCAGAGGCCGTCGGGGCGGTGGTTTTTGTGCGTTTATAATGGACTTTGTGTGTTTCAGAGGCGTCGGGCGGTGGTTTTGTGCGTTTATAGTGGACTTTGTGTGTTTCAGAGGCGTCGGGGCGGTGGTTTTTGTGTTTTAAGTGGACTTTGTGTGTTTCAGAGGCGTCGGGCGGTGGTTTTGGTGCGTTTAAAGTGGACTTTGTGTGTTTTCAGAGGCCCGTCGGGGCGGTGGTTTTGTGCGTTTTAAAGTGGACTTTGTGTGTTTCAGAGGCGTCGGGGCGGTGGTTTTGTGTTTGTAGTGGACTTTGTGTGTTTCAGAGGCGTCGGGGCGGTGGTTTTGTGCGTTTACAGTGGACTTTGTGTGTTTCAGAGGCGTCGGGGCGGTGGACGACTGGAGCTGGCTGGACTCGGGGTCTTCCTGGCTCAAAGTGACCCCCTTCGGGCTCCGGAGACTTCTGAAGTTCATTAAAGACGAGTACGGAAACCCTCAGATCCTCATCACTGAGAACGGCGTGAGCGAGAAAGGCCCTGTGGACCTGGACGACGCCGTACGCCAACACTACTACTCCAACTACATCAACGAAGTACTCAAAGGTAACGCAACACTACCGCTAATACCATGACTGCTACTGCTTCTACTACTGCTTCTACTACTGCTTCTACTACTACTTCTACTACTACTTCTACTTCTACTTCTACTTCTACTGGTGTGATGAGCGTAGCGTCTGAGTATAATTATGTCATTTCGTGGAACGTTCAGGAGAAAGTTCAGATGAAAGTTAAAGTGTGACTTTGGTCCTCGTAAAGTATTTCACACTTTTACTTCTACTTCATCGTCGTGGTCCGCAAAGTTCTTGTCACGATACAAATGGGCTGATGTCACCTCCTGCAGCGCGGCTCTGGGACGGCGCCGACGTGCGGGGGTACACCGCCTGGTCGCTCATGGACAACTTCGAGTGGGCCGAGGGCTACGGAGAGCGGTTCGGTCTGTACTTTGTGAACCGCTCGGACCCCGGACTAAAGCGCACCCCGAAAGTCTCGGTCCAGACCTACTCCAGGATCGTCAGGTGCAACGGCTTTCCTGACCCCGACTCTGGACACGAGTGTCTGCAGCCCCAAGGTACAAGTCCTGCTCTAGACCTGGTTTAGACCTGGTTTAGTCCTGGTTTAGCCTGGTTTAGCCTGGTTTAGCCTGGTTTAGTCCTGCTCTAGACCTGGTTTAGTCCTGGTTTAGTCCTGGTTTAGTCCCGGTTTATTCAGAGTTTGGTTGCACTAACGTTTTCCTCTTGTTGGTGCAGTGACTGTGGCGCCCCCTACAGTGACTGTGGCGCCCCCTACAGTTCCCGCGCTGAGTTTCCTGGGTATGAATCTGAGCGCAGACGAGGCTGAAGTCGGGCTCAACACGACCTTTGCCCTCCTGGCGGTCATGTGTGTCGCCGCCCTGGTGGCTGGCGTCGGCTTCTTCATGGCCCGACGCAAACGAAAGCCGACGGACCTCGTGCCGCAACAGAGCGCCCTCTAGTGGATCGAGGCGGTACTGCAGGAGAACAATTCGATCAACATCACAACAGCAGTTTCTTTGAAGGGCGACAGTGAAGTAGAGAAGCAGATTAAAGAAAAACAGAATGAACTCAAGCAGATTAAACTAAAGCAGATTAAAGTAAAGCAGATTAAACAAAATCAGATTAAACTAAAGCAGATTAAAGAAGAACAGAATGAACTAAAGCAGATTAAACTAAAGCAGATTAAACTAAAGCAGATTAAACGAAATCAGATTAAACTAAAGAAGATTAAAGAAGAACAGAATGAACTAAAGCAGATTAAACTAAAGCAGATTAAAGAAAAACAGAATGAAGTAAAGCAGATTAAACTAAAGATTAAACTAAAGAAGATTAAAGAAGAACAGAATGAACTAAAGCAGATTAAACTAAAGCAGATTAAAGAAAAACAGAATGAAGTAAAGCAGATTAAACTAAAGCAGATTAAACTAAAGCAGATTAAAGAAAAACAGAATGAAGTAAAGCAGATTAAACTAAAGCAGAATAAACTAAAACAGATTAAATTGAAGCAGATTAAACTAAAACAGATTAAACTAAACTAAAGCATCTGTTTTAGTTTAATCTGCTTTAGTTTAATCTGCTTTAGTTTATTCTGTTTCTAAAGCAGTTTTTTTTTTTTTTTTTAACTAAAGCAGTTTTTTTAGTTTTTTAAACTAAAGCAGAGCATTTGGACAAACGGACATTCCCCAATCTGAGAATCTGAGTTTTTTATTGAATTTGAGGCCACGATATCAAATGTGAGTTTTTTCAGTGTCACTATTCCTTAAATTTCCCTGTATAAATAAAATAAAATGAAAAATTAAATTTGGAGATTATTTTACATTGAGAAGTATTTTTCGAACACGAGATTCAATTAGAAACACTTCATTTTACATCTGAAATGGTCATTATATTTTTGGAGTTTTTATATTACATTATGACCTGAATAATCAGAATAATGACGTGTCAATCATGCTGGTCGTTACCGTGGCGGTCGATTGTCACTATTTAAAAAGTCGGTTCAAATGTTGTGTCGGTTTGTCAGTCATTGAAGTTAAATATGCTTCTTTCTGGACAAACTCATTAATCGTGACACTCAAATCTTGTGTTTTCACGAGTGAAATAAATGCATGGAACATGAGCTGTAGTTTGTGTGTTGCCATAGTAATGGACTTCTGAGCATGTGCAGAGACTGTTCTGAACATAATGTCATTGTAAATACTGTGTCATGTTTGTTTTTATGAACAATAAATCACTCAAAAGCCTAAAGTCTAATCTTATATTCAATTATCCAAATGTTTGATTAAAAGTCTCATTGTGACTTTTGTGACGTTGATCTTTCCGTCTCACTAACGCCACCTACTGGTCATGACTTGGTTTCATTTCTTGGTTATATTAACTCCTTATTTGTAAAAACCTATAAAAGTCCTGTTTCTCCAAGTCAGTGATTCTCTTTGGACCTTCATTGTAGAGTTTTAAATCAGATTCGAGGCTTCTTTCCTTGTCACACAAATCTTTAGGTTGTTTTATTCCACTCATCAAACAGTGAGTCTGGAACAGAGCGAAATCTGGGCAAAACAGTATATTCAGGGATTCAGTTTGTCATTTACACGGGTAAGTCTTTCCAAAAGGGGGCGCCAGAATAAGATAATTTCAGTTTTTTTGTACATTAAATTTGTTATTATTGAGACACCATAACATGTTGACGTTTGTCTAATATATTGGTTCCGAAGTGAACAAAAGGGGAGACAAAGCACAGCCCTGTGTCACCCCTCTCTCCAGAGTCAGTGGATCTGTCAGTGACCATTGATTTTGGTAATTTTGGTTGTTAAGTCCAGCTAACAGAATCCAAAGCTTTCTCAGCGTCCAGACTTATTATTACACTTTGTTTTTCAAATGTAAGCCACAATGATCAGACAGGATTTATTACCAAACGACAAACACAAGACGACATAAGACGATCTTTACACAGAATGAGCCAAATACAGAAACAACAAAACAAAGCTGCGATAAGAAGTCATAAAAAACATTGGGGCTCTTTACGATGGTCCAACGTCAACAATCAAAATCAATGGTCACTGACAGATCCACTGACTCTGGAGTGAGGGGAGACACAGGGCTGTGCCTGGTCCCCCCTCCTGTTTGCTTTGTATTTGGAGCCATTGGCCCAATTAATTAGGCAATCACAAATAATTAATTGTGGCGCAATCGATGGGACGGAAAATAAAATCACCTGCTGCAGATGATGTTCTATTGTATTTGACCAAAGCAGAACTTTCCATACCAAATATGATGCATTGTCTTCAAGATATTGGCCCTCCCTCTGTCCTGCCGGGGGGTTCCTGTGCAGGCCTTACTGGCAGATGACAGACGCTTGGGTCATTTGGAGGAAGTGAAGAATCCCTGGGTAAAATCTGTGCTTACAACATGGAAGGAGCTGATCAAAACATACAAACTAAAACAAGAGGTTCAAATGAATGACACAAACTGCCGGGATGATCAAGGACTAGACGGACCATAACTGACAAACACACCATGGGAAAAATAACCGCTGGACTCAACTTGAACATAGACAAAACAAACAATGGACAAAATGGGATTCTTACGTTTTGCCCTTATATTTTGTATTCGTTATAATATTTTTTTTAAAATTATTATTATTTTAAATTCATATTATTTTTACATATCTTTCTTTACACAGGTCAGTTTGTTTCATGTATGTTTCTGTTGCTGTGTCCAAAACGTCTAAACGCGCGTGTTCTCGTTGCTGCAGCCTCAGAGTCTGACATCCATTGACGTATCGGCAAATTCAGAACTTAACTTGACATAAAATAATAAACAACATAAAGATAACATAAAACTTTGACCCTTGAACCGAACCCAAACCCAGAACAGCTCAGAAAAAAAAACTGCAATTTGAGCTGGAAATCTTTTTTTAATGTACTTCTCGCTGTTATTCTTTATTGGTGTAATATTATTTATACTCACAAATTGAATGTCCAGTTACTCCCACTTTAGTCGACCAGACCCCCAAAAACCACATGACACGTGACTTGACCAATGACTGAATCCATGGTTTGATTTTCGAACTTTCTTGTGGTTGAATGTGATATTAGGCCATTAAAGCGCCCAAACTTTACATTTGACTCCGAAAAACACTCTCACACACTCAGACAAAATATTCAAATGTGTTTATTATTATTAATTTTTTTTACATGTTTAAATGTCGTGTAATTCTGTCAACATGATTTCACGTTCAGCTGCACAATTCCGAATCCTGCGGTGATGATTCTGCTGTAAACTAAACTTGTGTGGAAAACATTTTAAACGGCGCTCGGCTTTCATTTGCGTCGGGCCATGAAGAAGCCGACGCCAGCCACCAGGGCGGCGACACACATGACAATCAGTAGGGCAAAAGGTCGCGTTGAGCCCGACTTCAGCCTCGTCCGCGCTCAGATTCATACCCAGGAAACTCAGCGCAGGGAACTGTAGGGGGCGCCACAGTCACTGCACCAACGAGAGGAAAAGCTCAAATTATAAAGCAGGACTAAAACAGGTCTAAACAGGTCCAAAGCAGTCTAAACCAGGTCTAAAACAGGTCTAAGCAGACTAAACCAGGTCTAAAGCACAACATAAAGCAGGTCTAAAGCAGGTCTAAAACAGTCCAAAGCAGGTCTAAACCAGGTCTAAACAAGGTCTATAACGGTCTAAAACAGGTCCAAAGCAGGTCTAAAACAGGTCTAAAGCAGGACTAAAACAAGTCTAAAACAGGTCCAAAGCAGGTCTAAACCAGTCTAAACAAGGTCTATAACGGGTCTAAAGCAGGACTAAACCAGGCTAAACCAGGTCTAAACCAGGTCTAGAGCAGGACTTGTACCTTGGGGCTGCAGACACTCGTGTCCAGAGTCGGGGTCAGGAAAGCCGTTGCACCTGACGATCCCGGAGTAGGTTTGGACTGAGACTTTCGGGGTGCGCTTTAGTCCGGGGTCCGAGCGGTTCACAAAGTACAGACCGAATTGCTCTGCAAAACCCGTGGCCCACTCCAGGTTATCCATGAGCGACCAGGCAGTGTACCCTCGAATGTCCACGCCGTCCAAGAGGTATGCTGAGGAACAGGAGCGAGATTAAAGGTAGAAGGAGCAATAAAAAACGGATCACCCAAACCAGTTCATGAACCTAAATCCTCCTGAATTATACTTTTTAACCCTGAGGTTGATCTGAGAGAGTCACAAAAAGACGTTTAGTCACTCCTAGTGTGTGTGTGTGTGAGGGGCGTGGCTAAAGCTAGCGTGCACAGGAACAGTTTTCCTCATTTCTTTGCCTTGTGTGCAAAGCCTCTACGCCGCGTTTGAACCTCTCTTTATGGAATCTTTGGCTTTGGATCAGAGACGCATTATGACCTGGAAATATCACATTTGGCTCTTGACAAAGCGAGTGCGTGCGGCGACAAACAGGAAACAGCTGTTGCTAACGTGCTTTGCTAGCTTTGTGTTGCTAAGGCTCGACCTATGTTAGCATCAGTGGAAACACAGCGCTTAGCACAAGATCAAGTCAGAGTTAGAACTGATGAAGAGGAAGTGTCTCTGTCACTTTTGGTTTAGCTTTGAGAGTTTAGTCAAAAGCAACAGTCACTTTTAAGTTGCTTTCAGTTGTATTTTTGTCACGTTTCTATAGCTTAAATCTTTTGGAGACAAATGATTCTTTTGTGTTTCTCTGCTTTTTGCCTCTTGTCTTGGCCTGAGTCTGCGTTCTCTCTGATCCAATCATCTGGCTGTATTGTGGAGCTCCTCCTCCTGAGCTAAAGTCCACCTGGAGCTCAAGAGAACCAGACCGCTTTGGGAGCTAGAACCTCTCAGGACCAGACCCAGAGATTCGCTTGAGCTAGACCTCTAGGACACCAGAGATTCACTTTGGGACTGAACCAAAGAGAATCAGAAATACCTTTGAGCGCCTGGTTGATGTACTCTTTGTAGTAGTGCTGTCGCAGCGTGTCGTTCATCTTCCACTTGTCTTTGACTCACTCCGTTCTCCGTGATGAGGACTGGAGGATTTCCATAATTGTTTTTGATAAAGTTTAAAATCCTCCTGAATCCAAATGGAGTCACTTTAAGCCAACCAGACCCCAGTGTCCAGCCAGACCCGGTCCACCACCGTTCCCGCACCCCTGAAACACAGCACAGCTACTACTACAACCAGATCACGTTTAGACCCTGGCACTCACCGGTCTGTCGTAGTGTTCCTGTATCGCGTTAGACCCTGGCACTTATGGTCTGTGTCGTAGTGTCCTGTATCGCGTTAGACCCTGCACTTATTGGTCTGTGTCGTAGTGTCCTGTATCGCGTTAGACCCTGGCACTCATTGTCTCCGCCGTAGTGCCTGTATCGCGTTAGACCCTGGCACTCATTTGGTCTCGCGCGTAGTGTCCTGTATCGCGTTAGACCCTGGCACTCAACCGGTCTGTGTCGAAGTGTCCTGTATCGCGTTAGACCCTGGCACTCATTGGTCTCCGTCATAGTGTCCTGCATCACATTAGACCCTGGCACTCACCGGTCTGCGTCGTAGTGCTGCAGATTTCCGTAGTTCAGAGGATAGGCCAGTTTGGTGGTGTAGTGGTTAAAGCCAAAGTAATCGTGAGTGCCTTTGATTCTCTTTATCTCCTCCGGGGTGAACTCTGGCAGTCTGACACAGAAATGACACCACAAGGGGTTAGTAAAGGGGTTAAACCAGCTCTAAATCAGGGGTACACCAGGACTAACTGAGGACTTGACCTGGTCTTCCTCACCTGGACTTGGGCAGACCGGCTGCCAGGCTCCGGTCTCTGATGATGGTCTTCATGATGTTGCTGTAGTCGCCAACAAAAATAGGATGAGCGAACCATCCCAGCTGAAACTAAGAGACAGGTTCAGAAAACAAGTTTCAGCTCATCACAGGGTTAGACACAGTCACACATTCACGCTCATATCATGAGAGAACTGAACCCATGATCTCCTCATTGGGAGGCAAGAGCCTTAACCACTCTGCCATCGCCACAGTGTTTGAGCTGCCTGTGGTACCTCTACAGCCCTGCGGGCGGCGTCGATGTCCTCTTGCTTTTTTGGGTTCCGTGGTTCGGCCCAGTCTGAGTTCAGAGTGATGGAGATCTGTCCGTTCTGAGACGCTCTGTACTTGTCGTTGTACAAGTGCCAGGCCTCGGCGTGAGCTTTGATCAGGTGATGACCCACGATGTACGGAAGAGTCCCCGGACGGAACGAGATCCCTGCGAGGACCAAAACCAGTTAGGATCTAGAGACTGAACCACCCACCTAGTGGGCATGAACTTAGACAACAAAGACAGTTTCAAGCAAAAAAGTGGTTTGTGGCTTTAAGATGAAGATGCACGACGCTCTGTGGTCCTGAACTCAAGTGTCTTATGTGCTGATAAAGCCTCTTGTGCAGTGGCTGTTTAGTCTCACTATGTGGCGCTCTTTACAACTTTCTTCACTGCATTGGACAAAATACACTGCATTGCTCTGTTTTTGTGTTGCATCTTGTCCTTAGGGTGACCAGTTTGTGTCTTAAAGTGTTGCCTGATTTGAAATAAACAGGGGTTTCGCGCTGTCTAAAAGTCCTTGGTAGTTTCAGTCCAGACGGACCTCTTTGCTCTTAAAGCAGAAGCATGTCCAGAATGCTCTCTCTCAGCCTGTGGTTACCCCGCTTGGGCTCTCAACAATGTTAAAAGAGCCAAATAAAAGGGCAAAAAGGACAAAAGGGAAACAGAACCAAGAAGGAATGGCGTCTCTAGCCCTTCTCACCCTGGACACTCCCCTCACGCAGGAGGCCACTCCCCTTAGGCAGACCACTCCACCATTGATTTTTTTTACATTTAAAGTATCTATGTAAAAAAAAAATAATCTAATCCTAAATATAAGCCTAAATCTAAACTTGAAATTTAACCTATGACAAGTTTTATAATTGTACTTCCATGTTGTAAATGATGACATCACACTGTACACTGAGCCCACCTCCTCAAATGACGAGTTTTTTATATGACTATTAAAACAATATGTGAAACTGAACTGAAATAATGCTTAAAAGGATGAAAAAAAGTTATTTTCTGTAAATTATGCGTAACCTCTGGAGGGAATGGGCTTTTATTCCCTGTAAATACAGGATAATAATACATTTTAAAACTTGTCTCTATAAACAGTTACTTGATTGATGTAAAACAATCATTTGTATTTACAGAGTTTATATTTAAAGGTAATAAATACCAAATAAAGTTCAAACTAGAAAGTGATAAAAACCTGTCACACGTACTTTAACTTTAAACTTAAACCCAAACCAAACTAGGACTAAGCAAGAGTCTGAAACACCGGCTCACCGGGCGCGGCAGCTCCGTAGCCGTGGCCCACGTTAGCGACGATGTACGGCTCATTTATGGTGATCCAGCGTTTGACTTTGGGCCCGAGGCGGGTGAACATCAGGTCTGCGTATTCTCTGAACCGCTCCACCACCGTGACGTTCTCCCAACCACCAACGTCCTGCAGCGCCTGAGGAAGGTCCCAGTGGTACAGGGTGACCTGCAGAGAGGAGGGGCTATAATACTTATACTACTACTACTACTGCTACTACTACAGGGTGACCTGCAGAGAGGAGGGGCGATAATACTTATACTACTACTACTTACTTACTATCTACTACTACTCACTGCACTAGTACAGGGTGACCTGCAGAGAGGAGGGGCTATAATACTTATACTACTACTACTACTACTACTACTAACTACTACTACTACTGCACTATGTACAGGGTGACCTGCAGAGAGGAGGGCTATAATACTTCTTACTCTACTACTACTAACTACTACTACTACTACTGCACTAGTACAGGTGTGACCTGCAGAGAGGAGGGGCGATATATACTTCTACTACTAACTACTACTACTACTAACTAGCTACTACTGCACTAGTACAGGGTGACCTGCAGAGAGGAGGGGCGATAATACTTATACTTACTACTACTACTACTACTACTACTGCATGCTAGTACAGGGTGACCTGCAGAGAGGAGGGCTATAATACTTATACTACTACTAACTACTACTACTACTACTGCACTAGTACAGGGTGACCTGCAGAGAGGAGGGCGATATAATACTTAATACTTACTACTACTACTACTACTACTACTGCACTAGTACAGGGTGACCTGCAGAGAGGAGGGGCGATAATGCTGTTATGGAATCAGTTCCTGCCCATGTTAAAGAGGCCGACCACAGTCTCCGACACAGTCCCCGACACAGTCTCTTCATTTAAGACGCAGGCTTAAAACGTTCCTCTTTGAAATGGCTTATGGCCAGTTAGGAACAGAAATACAAACCTACAGTTTCAGCTCCGCTGCCCGAGGGAGCAACTCTGGGGGAAGTCTGGAGCTTGAGCACTATAATCTGAGAACCTCTACTCTTAAATCAACAATCCACCTCTAATTGCCCAGAAGCCTTATTTATACAGGCCTATCCCAGCATCTCCTTTTGTCTCTCTCGAACGCCCTTCAGCACTTGCCTGTGGCTGTATTCCGGCCTGCAGAAGTGCATCCACCAGCCTCTCGTAGTACTGCAGGCCTGGCTCGTTGACATGTGCCGTTGTGCCATCGGGCAGGACTCTGGACCAGGCGATGGAGAAGCGGTAGTACCCGACCCCCAGCTCCTTCAACATCTGCACGTCCTCCTCAAACTTGTGGTAACTATTGCAGGCCACGTCTCCAGTGTCGTCGTTGGAAACTCGTAGCGGAGTGTGTGCAAAAGTGTCCCAGATACTGAGGCCCTTTCCGTCAGCACGCCAACCACCTTCAATCTGAGAAAAGAGACAGAGAAGGAATGAAATACCTCCCAAAGCGGTCTGGCTCTTGGGCTCCAGGTGGACATTAGCTCAGGAGGAGGAGCTCCACAGCACAGCCAGATGATTGGACCAGAGAGAACGCAAACTCAGGCCAAAACAAGAGGCAAAAAGCAGTGAAACACAAAAGAATCATTTGTCTCACAAATGACACTTCCTCTTCATCAGTTCTAACTCTGACTTGATCTTGTGCTAAAGCGCTGTGTTTCCACAGATGCTAACTTATACGTCGAGCCTTAGCAACACAAAGCTAGCAAAGCACGTTAGCAACAGCTGTTTCCTGTTTGTCGCTTTGTCAAGAGCCAAAATGTGATATTTCCAGGTCTTAATGCGTCTGACATGATCCAAAGCCAAAGCATTCCATGAAGAGAGGTTCAAACGCAGCGTAGAGGCTTTGCACACAAGGCAAAGACATGAGGCAAAACTGTTCCTGTGCACGCTAGCTTTAGCCACGCCCCTCACACACACACACACTTGGAATGACTAAACGTCTTTTTGTGACTCGCTCAGATCGAGCTCAGGGTTAAATCATCCATGCAGGACCTTAAACATGCAGGACTCGTGAATCTCACCTGATACGAGGCTGTGGCTGTGCTCCACATCATGTCGTCTCTGAAGTGTCCGTAAAGCGGGATCTCGTCCGGACCGGCAGGAAACCCGTTCTGTTTCACGATGGTGTGATAAATCCGGGCCGAGTACTTCTCTGTCCGGGGTCGCTCGGGGTTAGTGAAGTCCACCTGGTACAGACCGCAGCCTATAACGTAGCCCTGAAGCCACTCAAAAGAATCCATGAGCGGGGCCCCCAGGAACCCCCGGAGCCGGACGCCATCCACGCTCTGAGCTGCAGCAGAGGAGAAGCTATTACTATAAAACATGAGCCTACTGTCCATAGTTTGACCTCTGACGCCTGAATTGTTTCCTACTGGATGTTCTTGGCGTCTGGTGTCTACAACATGGTATTAAATATTTGTAAAAGACGATTAGTGAAAAGAGGTGGTACAAAACTCTACCAGGTCTAAACCAGGTCTGAACCTTGGCTTTAACTCATTAGACAACAGATGGGCTCTACTGTCTCTCACCTTTGAGCGCCTCATTGATGTAGGTCTTGAGGAAGAACACTCTGTCCATGTCGTCGAGGCTCTTGCTCGTCGCTGTGGCCACGCTGTTCTCGGTCACATACACTTTCAGGGTCTCCGTACTCCTCTTTAATCCACCCCAGCACCCGCCTAAGCCCCCAGGCCACCGCCCTCAGGCCCTTAACGTCTGTCTGTGGGAAATCTGTGTTGGCTCCTGCTCCAGGATGTCCCAGTCGTATCTGTATGAGCGTGGCTTCAGCTGCTGTGTCGAGTATTTGGCGATTCTCGTGGTGTGGTGATTGAGGCAGAACACGTCAGCAGTTCCTCTGATAAAGTTCTTCTCTTCTTCTGTAAACACTGGAAGTCTAGACTCTTTCAGACGCTGGATTTCACTTTTGTTTCCCACGTGAAACTTCATGGCTTCAGGATAATCGCCGTTCTTAAAAATGGGGTGAGCGAACCAGCCGAGCCTGAACTGCATGGCCCTGTCGGCCGCCTCCAGCTCTCTGGGCACGTTCACGTCCAGCGGCTCGTACCAGTCTGCGTTCAGAGCCACGCTGACCAGTCCCTGCTGTGTCGGACGATACTTGGCGTACGTGTGATAAACCGTGGCGTGCGCTTTGATCAAAATGTGTGCCACTCTATAAGGAACCACTCCTGGGTTCTGTTTTAAATTTGGAGGCATCTCTCCGCTGCCGTAGCCTTTCCACGCGATCGTGAACGGGTCGTTAAAAGTGATCCAAAACTTCACTCTGTCTCCAAACGTCTTGAAGCAAAACTCTGCATAATTGTTGAAATGGTCGATCATGGCAGTGTTTTCCCAGCCGCCCATGTCCTGCAGCGCCTGAGGCAGATCCCAGTGGTACAAAGTCACCACCGGAGTCACGTTCAGACTTTGAAGGCCGTCGATCAGCTTGTTATAATAGTCCACACCTTTTTTGATTGAGCTCAGCAGCCGTGCCATTGGGGAAAATCCTGGACCACGACAGTGAAAAACGATAGGATTTGACCTCTAACGCTCTGATCAGGTTCAAGTCTTGGTTGAGTTTATTGTAGCTATCACACGCCACATCTCCAGTTGCAGATTCTGGGATCGAGCTTGGTATTTTCTGAGTAAAAGTGTCCCAAATACTGGAGCCTTTCCCGTCTGCGTTCCAGCCTCCTTCGATCTGATAGGCTGAGGACATCACTCCCCACAGAAAGTCGGTGGGAAATGTGCCGTAGTAATACATTCTACTCTGGAACTCTGACCAACGTGAAAACTTCTCCCACACGACTTTGGACTGGGAGGGCACGTCTGAGGCGGGTAAGTTCCTCTGCGCAGGTGTGAAGGGCACGAGAGGAGACGAGACCTGGGTCTGGACCTGGGTCTGGGGCCAGACCTGGGGCTGGACCTGGGGCTGGACCTGGTTCTGGACCTGGGTCTGGACCTGGGGCCGGACCTGGTTCTGGACCTGGGGCTGGACCTGGGGCTGGACCTGGGGCTGGACCTGGTTCTGGACCTGGTTCTGGACCTTGCTCTGGACCTGGCTCTGGGACCTGCTCGGAGACAGAAGAGGTCAAAGAGCTTTTCTGAAACATAGTTTGAGTTATTTAGCAAAGTTACATCAGTCGTTCTGGTCATGAGCCTGAATATATTTTCATGATTTAAACAGCAGTTCAAATGTTCTGTCAGTTATAGCCTTAGTTCTCCATTAAGTTAAATAAAAGAGGAAAACCTCCTGCTCACACATAATCTTGGTTAAAAAGTCTAAGACAAAGAAGGTGACGAGTGAGATTGATTGATTGATACTTGAATAGACCACTTTTTTAAAAATTCAATAAAGATAGATAAATATCACTCGGGCACAATAGAGCTATCTACGTTACAGTATATTTGGATGTATAATACCAATTAAAAAAACAAAAATGTGTTTGTTTAGTTTGCACATGCTCAGTACAGCTTGTGTTTAGTTTGCACATGCTCAGTACAGCTCCAGTGTTTAGTTTGCACATGCTCAGTACAGCTTGTGTTTAGTTTGCACATGCTCAGTACAGCTCCAGTGTTAAGTTTGCACATGCTCAGTACAGCTCCAGTGTTAAGTTTGCACATGCTCAGTACAGCTCCAGTGTTAAGTTTGCACATGCTCAGTAGAGCTCCAGTGTTAAGTTTGCACATGCTCAGTACAGCTCCAGTGTTTAGTTTGCACATGCTCAGTACAGCTACAGTGTTTAGTTTGCACGTGCTCAGTACAGCTGCAGTGTTTAGTTTGCACGTGCTCAGTACAGCTCAGTGTTTAGTTTGCACGTGCTCAGTACAGCTCCAGTGTTTAGTTTTGCACATGCTCAGTACAGCTCCAGTGTTTAGTTTGCACATGCTCAGTACAGCTACAGTGTTTAGTTTGCACGTGCTCAGTACAGCTGCAGTGTTTAGTTTGCACGTGCTCAGTACAGCTCCAGTGTTTAGTTTGCACATGCTCAGTACAGCTACAGTGTTTAGTTTTGCACGTGCTCAGTACAGCTCCAGTGTTTAGTTTGCACATGCTCAGTACAGCTCCAGTGTTTAGTTTGCACTGCGTTTGTGGCGAGGAACAGAGTTAGAACATGATAAAAAAGAGAAAAAGGACATTTTACCTTTGAGTTTGGATCAGATCCTCCAAGTTCAGATCCAAAAGAAGGTCCATGTCAAACCCGATCAAGTCCAGACCTGACTGAACCTGAGCTGTGGACACAGAGAGAACCAGAACTAAAACAGGTTTAAACCGGGACTAAACCAGGACTAAACCAGGTTTAAACCGGGACTAAATCAGGACTAAACCAGGTCTAAACCAGGCCTAAACCAGGACTAAACCAGGACTAAACCAGGACTAAACCAGGACTAAACCAGGTCTAAACCAGGACTAAACCAGGACTAAACCAGGTCTAAACCAGGACTAAACCAGGTCTAAACCAGGTCTAAAACCAGGACTACAGCAAAAAAGCAGGTTTGATCCCTTCGATCACTGAACCTTTGATAAGATTATTTTTATATGAGCTATATTCAGATGGTTTGAAAGATAGAGATCTTAAAGTGCCACCACGGCTTAAGTTAGTCTCACTATCTGAAGATCAGGTGATCATAATGTGGCCCCCGGGCCATGGTCTCTCATGCTTTGGAGTGTTCCACAGTTTGTCATGGAGCTTCTGCCTCCCAAAGCGGTCTCCAGGTCGGCGGATGAAAAGTTACACCGTGCTTCTTTAATAATGTGACTCTGAACTTCTCACCTGAATCTTTAGGACTCCAGCTTATCTTCACTTTATCACCTGACCTTCTAAACCAGGACTAAACCAGATCTGAACCAGGTCTGCACCAGGACTAAACCAGGTCTGCACCAGGTCTAAACCAGGTATAAACTAGGTATAAACCAGGTCTGAACCAAGTCTTAATCCGGTCTGAACCAGGTCTGAACCAGGTCTGAACCAGGTCTGAACCAGGTCTGAACCAGGTCTAAACCAGGTCTAAACCAGGACTAAACCAGATCTAAACCAGGTCTAAACCAGGACTAAAGCTGGATTTGGTCCTCACCTCTGAGCAGGTTCCCCAGGAGCTGCTGGTGGTCTCTGCAGTGCCTCAGCTCCGTGGAGTAGACGAGAACAGGCCGGTGTCCGGACACTCTCTGAAAAACACGTCTGAGTTTAGATCTTTTCAGACTCAAACTGTGGCACAAGAAGCTCCAAGTTTCACCTTTATGTTTGTGAGCGCGACTCCAAACGCAGACTCCAGCTCACAGTCCAGCCGCACTTTCACTGACAAGAAGTCCATGGGCTGAAATCAGAAGACGAGAAGCTGAGGCAGGAAACAGCAGAACAACCACACACACAAGTTTGTCTGTGGGAGGAGAAGCTGAGGCAGGAAACAGCAGAACAACCACACACACGTTTGAGAAGCTTAAGAAAGGCTCACCAGGTCCGACCGGAGCTCAGGCACAGACGACAGGTCCCAGGATTTTAGCCCCAAAGACACAGAATGTTCTGAGAAGAAAGAGAACAAGAAGAGCAGGATTCACTGGGACATTTAGGACACAAGGACATTTAGGACACAAGGACATTTAGGACACAGGGATATTTAGGACACACAGGGACATTTAGGACACAGGGTAATTGTGATGTACCTTTATGTGGAAAGTGTCCTCTGAAGATGTGCTGGACGTCTCTGTAAAGCTCTTGGTCCTTTAAACTGTCCTGGTCCAGCAGCAGGACCCAAGTGTGAGCCAGTCCACCCAGCTCTGCAAACACCAAGTCCAGCTTCTGCCTCAGAACCAGGTCTGAACCAGGTCTGGAGCCTGTGAAGAGCGCCTGACGAGCCTCAGAGACCAGGGACAGGTCCATAAACACCACGGGCTGAAGATCGGCCTGGGTCAGACGCAGGAGCAGGGTTTGGACACAGGAGAGCGCCTCACTGTGGAGAAAGAGAGCCGTTTATCACTGAGGCAGAGTAGGCGTCTGGGGAGAGGGAGGACTGAAAGGAGATCAGTCATGGTAGTAGACAGGGGGTGCTCTGGGACAGTTCTGTTTGCTTATTTCCTGTGACATTAGGTCAATTCACTCCTCGGATTTTGACCTGATTCACTTTTGTGTTTCTAACTTTCTTCTTGTCACTGACCTGTCGTCTGTATCTTCTTCTTGTCACTGACCTGTCGTCTGTATCTTCTTGTCACTGACCTGTCGTTGTATCTTCTTGTCACTGACTCTGTCTTCTTCTTGTCACTGACTGTCTCTGTATCTTCTTGTCACTGACCTGTCGTCTGTATCTTCTTGTCTGACCTGTCGTCTGTATCTTCTTATCACTGACCTGTCGTCTGTATCTTCTTGTCACTGACCTGTCGTCTGTATCTTCTTGTCACTGACCTGTCGTCTGTATCTTCTTGTCACTGACCTGTCGTCTGTGAGCAGAAGTTCTCTCGGCAGTTGGACTCTAAAATGTGTGACTCCGGTTTCTCTCTGAGTTCCCAGTTCCTTCTGGAGGTTCTGGTCCAGGATCCTGGAGCACTCAGAACCCAAAGTTCCTTCTGAACCATCAGAACCCTGGTGCAGCCGAGGGCCCCCGAGCATCAGGAACGCACTGCTGTAGGGGGCGCTATAACAGCACAGCAACACAGCACACACCAGCAGAGGACCTGGATCCATCCTGGACCAGAGATGGGACCAAAACCAGAACTAAATCTAAGTAAACTGGGATTAACAGGGCACTAAAAGACTGAAACAGGTATTGAATCAGGACCAAAGACCCGGTCTGTGGCTGAATTTAGCTTGTTGTCAGATTTATAAAGCTCAGATAAACTCGGAGACTTTGGAACCACTTGTTGAGATAAGTATCAGATATTAGCAATCATAAAGTCACAAACGAGGATCAGGTCATAGGTGTTTCCTCAGGGCATCAAGGCTAAAGTTCACTGTGAAATAAATGTTAGCAAACCTTCTGCGAATGAGAGCAGGAGCCATGTTTACTCAAGCCTATTTGAGACATTAACACAAGAGAATTATTTTCAAACATGTGATTTTGTGGTGGGATTTACATATATTTTACAATTCTTTGTCAAAAGAAAAAAAAACCCTTCTCTTTCCAATTTTAAAAATATATTTAGTACGTTGACCGCCAGAATTGTTTACACATTCATACAACTTAGAAATGATTCCCCTTGAAAGTTCTGGTTTCTAAGCCTTGATAAACATCTCAGTCAGAGGGTTTTAATGGTCATGACTTTGTTTAATGTCTTGGTTATAATAACTCCTTATTTGTAAAAATCTATAAAAGTCCTGTTTC